>VZTA01022366.1:1295-23253 GCA_013398855.1 Mohoua ochrocephala
ATTTACAGATGTGCTGATCAGAGCACAGCATGTTGCAAACTATCCTCACGAAGCAGAGCAAATCTGAGTTTCTGCAACCTGAGTCTCGTGTATGTAAAAGTAACATTTGCAAAGGGCTGAGGTGGTTGTTTTAGTCATGTTGCTCTCGCTGTGGTGCGTGCAAAGCAGATCTTTTCTGAAAGGTCAGTGTTTTTAATGGGATTATACAGATCCATCTTTCTAGGGCCCTAGTGTTTAGGTTCCTTGTGCTGTAGTAAATTTAGCCTTTGCTGACTTTTTGTCAAATTTGGGGAGAACTTGTTGTTGTGGTTTAGGAACTGTGGGAAGGCATGAGATGCTTTCAGTAATTAACTGCTTCAGCCCTTCTCTTTGCTTGCCATGTCCTGAATGTACGCAACCACCACGTTTAGGTTTCAGAGCCACTCGAGGCAGCAGCAACCTGCTTTTGTCTCTCCAAACCCTCGAGGTTGTGCTAGGCTGGTTCTTACCCTCTTCCTGTCTGTGAGTGAGAGGAATTCTATCTGTGGATAGGAAAGCTGGATTTTTATAACAGCTTTGAAGTTAACTCTGAATGGAATTGCTTTATATGGCTTTTGTGGTGATTTGTCAAGCTAAGGGCTGTTTTCTGATGGGAAATGTGCTTCATGGTCTGCTCCAAGATGTTGTGGTTATTTTAGTTATGCAGTGCCACAGCTCACTATTATAACAAACTTCTAAGTTTTGACAGTGGTTGTGCTGATGCCTAACAGCTTTGTATTGTCCATCCAGCTCACTGTTGTACGTGATTGTATAAGAATTAGAATAAACAATGTAAATACAAGGTAGAAACCTTTTGAAACATTGCACTGGAACGACTTCTTGCACCTCGGGTACTCAAAATAATTTTCATTTATAAATCCGCATGTGTGGTACCCCACTACACCCCTCATCTTTTGTGTTTTTGGGGGGGTCAAAACTCAGTGACCTGGGAGTGGAATGATCAGAAGCAAAATGAAGAGTCAGGCTCAGCTGTGAGAAAAGGTATAAGAATATAAGACCTTGTCGCTGAGCACACAGGATGGACATGGGTGCTTTAATTCATTTCAGTTCCTCCATTTCAGGGGAACAAGAAGCAATAGAAATGTATGAGAAAGGCACAGGAAGATGCTTTTACTTTAAGCATTGATTCCTTGAGAATTCAAGTATGGATTTTGAAGGCATTCAACAGAATAATAAAAAATTATATTATTTTTATACACTTATGCATTTGATTTTGAAATCTCACTGGGTGATTGGTCACACAAATATCTTTTGAAATCCAGTGAGTTTCTAATAGGTGAGTCCAAGTTTGCATGGGACTAAAGCTTGAAAGAAATGTCAAATTTCGAAACTTTATTTTCTATCTTTTGGGGGCACATTTTTTTTTCTTTTTTTTTTTTTTTTCCTTTTGTAACTGCATACAACTGCACTAAAATGAATTAGCTAAAAGGAATGTAATAATGCACTTTAATAAGTTGAAAACCTCTCACTTATTAACAGGAAAATTATTAAAATTCCCGTGTACATTTCTAGAGTAGTTACTAGTTTCAGAGACCAATGGTTAAGTTAATAAAACCTAGCTAAAGTCATAAATCCTTCTACTTATGTCATGATGATGATTAAACCGTATTTTATGTACATTTCCAGGACAACTTGGCATAGGGTGACTCTGCCTCCCTGTTTGCTTCTTCGAAATGGCTATGTCTGACTTACTGTGTACTTTAATGCTCTTAGGAAATCAACCAGCACATGATGAAGTAGTTACTGTCACAGCCTGAAAATTAAATAGAGACAGAAATCAAGGAAATAGCCTCGCTTAAGCTGAAGGCTTTTAATATAATTGAGCTTTCTGGTATTCACAAGATACTTTATTATCTTGCAATATATTGGGTTATTACTGGCAAGCCACAGTGCTCAGTCCTTCATTTGGACGTGCTGAACATCAAATCCTTAATTGACTCAATCCAAAGACTGGATTTATAGCTGAGGTGAAAATGACTTCTTAAGTTTCCTAAGGCTAAATTCAGTGCAGCCAGATTTCGGTGCTTAGCAGCCGGTGCAGTGTGAGTAGCTCTGGGTTTCTTCAGTACATAAAAGAGAGAAATGCCTGGAGGCTTAGTACAGATCTTTGGTGAGCTGTTTCAAGGCTTAGGTCTGGACAAAGATCTCAACAGGACCACACTCCTAAGACAGCTGCCTGAAAATAAGTAAGAAGAAACTGATTCTTTTACACTATTACTTAAAAGTAAATCCTTCAGAAGTTTTTCAGTGCAGTTTTAAATAGTTCAAGTCATTGTCCATCCATCACATTCCTTCAGATGACTTTTTACAGTTGGATCAGGCTTTTCCTAGATGTGGAAATAGTGAGTTGCTAGAAATATTTTTCTGTGTACATTCTCTTTTATATGGAGGTGTCAGGAACTGTATGTCACCATTCACTTCATATAGTTTATTCCACATGTAGAAATGAGTATACAGGAACCACTGTTTGGTCTTGGGTAGAACAGCTTGAGGACAACTTCTACAGTTTTAGAATAGCTTTCCCTTTCAGCAGCTTTTACTGTCCATGCCTGTATATGTGCATAAACACACACACACACACACACACACGTCCATGTATAGACAGAATTCAGTGCAGAATGCCTAATTTCTCTATGTTTTCTCTACATTGTACAGCTGTAGTTTTAGAATTCAGTTTAGCAACTCTTAATGAGAGTCCTGTGATTATACAAAGCAGTGAAAACATTCATGAAACTGTTTTTAAGGAAAAATAACTGAATTGTTCATAATGAAATGGAAAGCGAACTTAAACTTACAAATTCCAGCTTGCTGAGATGTACCTGATGTTGTCTAAAGAATTTAGATTGAAATAAAATATTCTTATAGCTAATTAAAACTGTAGATGGGACTTCTGCTATATTTAGTAATACACAAGGTTTTATTTTTTAAATTTGTATGCTGGAATTTGGCTAAATAAGTGAAATGGCAGGACGATTAACTTAGGCTACAAGCCTATGTGGCAGAAGAAATGGTGCCTAAATAGGTTCAGTTCAACAACAGGCTTAAAAGCTTTGGCCTCCATCTGGCATCTTTCCCTTCTCAGAGCTATGTGTTGACTTCCTACAATGTTTGAGTATAAAAGCAAATTGCTTCCCACCTGGCCTTTGTGGCTGGGTTCTGTCTTCATTTTTTGTTAAAGGTGAATTACCCTTAGTGGTGTTAAGGAAGCCCGTGAAAAACAGAAATTCATTTTCAAGTTCAGTATTCAAATCAGCATCGGTAAAATATGAAGTTATGCTTGGTGGTGAAAAATTAAAGTATTTGATGCTTCTGTGTTGGACAATGAAATAGTAGATTTTGTCCAAAGAACCTGTACTCCCAAGATGGCAGGACTTGCTTGCTGTTTATATTTTATTAATCATCATTCTTATCATCAATGCATGTGTTTTCAGTTTAGCAAGTCTAAGGACATCATTCTACTTGTCTTACTTAGGGAAAACTTTGTTCTTTCTGCTTTGCTGATCAATAAGGATAAAAGTTGCAGGCTTTTGTAAATGCATTCAAATATTTTTCTGATTTAATGTTCTACAATTAGAAATCGTTTACATGACAATAATTGAAATAAAATAAAAGTCCTTGGTTGTTTTATGTTGCTTATTTCAAGATGGTTTGAATTGGATCTTCCACATGTGGCAGACTCTTTGCCTTCATACATTCAGTGTTATTCAAGTACATTTATTAGGAAAGTGGCACCATTTTAAGCACTGCAGGACAATTTACTAACCTGCACGTGCTGCTCCAGAAGGCAGCATATCTGTCAAAAGTTCTGTTCTATGCCCATTTATCCTGTGGAAATAAATATCTCCAGTACCATGAGATACTCCATTGGTGTTGGGTACCTGTGTTTGGCAACTGAATGGAGACTTGCTCTATATGTAGAACACACTAATTAATTCATCTTGTGTGTTTCATCCACGAAGAAGATCAGAGGCACTCAGAATAATAATGTGGAGGCATTTTTCTTAAGCCCAAAACGTGATTTTAGAAGTCCAGCTTTGGCAAAAAAAAATATTTGCCTGAGTTGATCTATTTATACCTTCCTGTCCTCCTATGACAAAGCTTTTTAGAGAGGCCTTCCTTGGCCTACAAATAAATCAGCATAAAGATTTTCAGCAGATCCATTTAGGGGAATAAATAGAAGTTATGTGGCAGTTAAATTACCTGAATATGTCCCAAACAGAGGGAAGCAGATTTGACCCTGGTTTGTTAATATTTCCTGTCCACAGTGAGTGCATGGAAGGCTGTTTCCTTCAAATGACCAAACTGCCGTGTGGATCCTGAACGTTGCATGTTACATTTTGGTATTTCAGAGTTCACAGCTAAAGTCTTTAGACTCCATAAAGACTTTTGTTGAGCACGTGTTCCCAGTGCCTGAAATATGAAGTTTTTTGCCTCTTGCTGAGGTCCTGTCATGGTTCTCAAGAGAGGCAGTGGAACACACTTACCTTGTTCTCTGGCTGCAGTGAGGTTTCTTCTCAGAGCACACTCCGCCTCTTTTTCCTCTCCCCTCCCTGCACGATTGACCAGGGTAAGGAAGAGGAGCTCTGCTTTTCCTCAGGAGCCTTGCATTGAAGCACGCCCTGCTTGACTTCAAAGACCTTCATTGCCCCATATTTACCACATTCCAGAAAAGTGCCAGAATTTTCTGGGCTGGAAGCCCTCTAAATCCTTCCTGTGCCGGCTTTCATATTTTACATTAAATGATTAAATATGCATTGGAGCAGAGCCTGGAGTCAGAATTTTGGGCTTGTTTTACCTGCGTGCTGCAGAATCCTGGGCATGTTCTTCTCTGACTTTCTCTGTTGTTCTCTCTTTCTTCTCCTTCATACAAAATTAGGCTGTGCAAAGTGAGTGATCTTTCATAGGAGAGGCTGGAAAATAGCAGTACCAAAATACTTTATATCTTCCCACTAGAATCCCATTAAACATGTGGACTTGAGTCCCTGCAAAGAAAAGATAGCTCAGAACAGACATTGGGAGAATCAATTGCCCTTCTGTTAAAATAAACCACAAAAAGCTTTCTGATACAATGAAATATCTATTACTAATGGGAGGCTACAATGCCTAGATAATAGAAAGTCGGGATAATATAATTTTAAAGAACATGTCAGGCATAAATCCAGATGAAGACATAGCTGAAATGTGGGAAATCAAGTGCAGACATCTGCCTGTGAAGAGATGCTGGGGTGAATTTAGGCTTATTCATACTCATCTTAGTGCTGGCAATGCCATTGACTTAAACCATCCAGAACCATGAAGCTTCTGCACTGTCCTTGCTGTGTTTTGGGAGAGCTGAGGTTCCTTCACTTGTCCAGTTTGTGCCTTATAGGGCTTTTTAACTAAGACTCAGCACAAGTCATTCACTTGTGTGCTGAGTCTGGTCAGCAGTTTCTGGAGCAGAATAGTTCCGAAGGAGAGGTTGTTCATGAAGTAATAAGGTTTATTTTTGACGACCTAATCTGGCCTTCTGTTGAGACAGCCTCTGTCTCTGCATCCAGGACATGGTCGATCCAGCACCCACCCAAGCAGACTATAGAAAACTGAAAGTTGACTGCAGGCAAGCCTAGAAATAACACACAGGGTAAAGGGATGCAATGGTTCACTTGAGAGAAATGGTTGTATATGAAGAGTAGTGGAGAGGATGGTGATATTCACATTCTGCAGTCTGGGGTCATGTGAAATGCTGCATAAAATTCTAGCTGTAGGTTTTATCACTACTTATTTAGGATGCACTCTGTCCTGGTCAAAAGACAGGTTCCCTGAAACAGTAAACAATGAGCAGACTTCACTTCATGAGAGAATGCACTGGAGGCAAAGTAGCTGGCCTATTTACCTCTTAATTTTGGGAGTCAATGTGAAACAAAGAAAAGGAGTTCTAAATCCTGCCCTGCCCTAAATCACAGCTCTCTCTGTTGAGTTGTGCTGTCATGCATTGCATACTAAGGTTTTGTTTGGTGCAACCAAATCAAGTCTTTTCTCTGATTATTCTTTCTTATAGTGTTCATTTTTTTCCAGTGCAAGAAAAATAACAGCAGACACTTAGACAGTGATGTTGTTGTGTAGCAGCAATTTTGCAGTAATGCATAAATTTAAAAACCCTAATTCCTGCTCAGTAATTTCCAGCTCAGGATGTGTGTGGTAGTATTCCCACGCACAAAGTTCATCTGCGGTTTCCTTAATAAAAATATGATCTGCCGTTTATGAAGAGAAACTTGAGGGAACTCCTAGGTTGTGAGGCTTCAAGAACCCAATCCTCTTTAAAATGCAGGGGGGGGTGGGTGCCTAGGTCCCTCGGGGTCTCTTAGTCTAAGAGGCACCCATATCCCATGGATTAATCCCCTCTCCACATCCTGGCAGTGCAGACCTTGCCTGCGCAGAGTGTGTTGGTCATATATCCCTGTTTGAAAGAACACTTATTGCAGCCAGATAAGGAATATTCCTTTGGCCCCGATTCAGATGGAATTGAAAAGTATGATTTTTCTTGGAAGAAAACTGAATCCCTTAACTGTTTTCTCCTGCCGCCACAGCACAGCTACTGATTTACAGCAGCATGAGGTCTACTTTTCCATCTACATAATATTTGGAGAAAGCTTATGGCAACATAACGTGTAAATGAGTATAAGCACAGTGTGTTTGCTTTTCCTTCCTGCTTGTCCATACAAAGATGATCTTGACAGTATCTGTTTTGTGTTGAATGCTGCACACCAGGAGTTCTTTACACTGATGTTTGCACTGCAGGTGACAGCTCCTATTTGCCTACTGGGAATAAACCTTACAGTTTGCACCATCTGGGAACAAGAAAACACAGCAAATCCAATCTCCCCTGAAGTAAAGCAGGCACCCAAATTGGTACCACCAGCACACTGGATGTGTGTACCAGGGGAAGCCAACTTTGAAACCTGGATGACTTTCCTGAAAAATGGTGCTGGGATGATGCTGTTAATCAATGTATTTGAGTAATCTAACCTTACCGCTTCCCTAGCTGGCACAGGATTTTTTTTCCTGGGCTCTTCTCAAGATTTCTCTGCCTTCCTACTAATGTGTCTGGGCTTCTCAGAGCAAGGTGTGGATCCGTATCTTGTCAAGTCAATTCTCTGAGTTTGTATTTTCCCCAATCTACTGTTCATTTCTGTAATAATGTGTAGCCCTGGGTATCAGACGTAAGGGATATAGCAACACCTACAACAGAAAAAAATATTAATGAGCTTCAATATTAATTTCATTTATTCTGTTGTGGGGTTTGTTGGTTGGTTGGTTGGTTGGTTGGTTTGGTTAGTTTTTCTCCTCAAAGCGCTGCTACCTTTCTGGCATTTACCCATTTCTTTCCTTTCCATGCCAGTGGTCAGGGACTGACAATGTGCTCTGCTGGTCAGAGTAAACAGCTTCTGAATTTGTACATGTTTAGAATTTGAAGCATTCCTAACTTTCACAGGGCAAGAATTATAAGGCTCCCTTTCAACTACTGGTAATTTATGACTGCTTTCATGAAAGGATTAAATGCATTAGCTACAAGTCCAGTCTTGCATTCAGTATAGCCCCAAAACCTCTGTCAGTTGTAATATGCATTTTTGCAAACATACTTTCCATGCGGTGCATCACAGAATCAGAATATTCTGAGTGTAAAGGGACTCACAAGGATCATCACGTCTGACTCTTAGCCCTGCACAGGACATCCCCAAAAGTCACACCCTGTGCCTGAGGGCATTGTCCAAACACTCCTTGAACTCTGTCAGGCTTGGTGCTGTGAGCACTTCCCTGGGAAGCCTGTTCCAGTGCCCAACCACCCTCTGGGTGAAGAACCTTTTTCTAATATCCAACCTAAACCTCCTCTGACACAACACAATGTCGTTTTATGGGTCTTTGGAAGAGCACTTAGATATTTCACCAGAATTCAGTTTAACCATACACTTACAGAATAAAACACGGCTGCACACCAGAATGTTGTTATTCTTCACAGATACATTGAAATCTGGTGCAGCATATGTTGGTCTCCAGTGAAAGCCCTTCTGAAACAAGCAAAAGCATGCAGTGATCTGGTGCTAACATTATAGATATTAAAACTTTTATCTGAACAAATCAATCATTACATAAGCACATATCATTAATTAAGTATATTTTACTGATGGAGAAGATTATTATTACTCTAGATAGATTGTATCTAGATAATGTCTCTCACTCTTACATGGTAAAAGCTTTCTGCATGGAGTCTGTAATCCCTCAGTATCCACTCGTCTGTACATAACCTTGTGAGATTAAAAGACAAAACAAAACAAACAAAAAAACCCCAAACCACAGCACACAAACAAATAACCCCATAAAATCATAATCACATTTCTCTGCTTCTTCTCAGTGTTCCAGTCTGCAGACAAATTTCTTTTTCCCTCAGACAAGGAAAGTCCTATTTAGAGTTTGATTGTCACTCTCAGTCATATTTCTCATATTTCAACTTTCAGTTACATTTCTGACTTTTTTCCGAACTATTTCTAGCTGTTTAAACTTTCTTCTTAGAGCAGAGGCACTCTAGACACAATAACCACAGAGCAGTAAACATGACAAATAGAGAGGTAATGCAAGCTTCCCACTCACTTTCCTTGGTTTTCATTATACTGTTTTTTGATAGGCATGAATCAGATTGAGATCATAACCAGCTATGTGTCCACAGTGCCAACTCTCCATTTTCATGGTCACTGCATCCCAGGAAGCACTCAAATATTTTAAATTCGTTGCCTGCATTTTTATTATTGGGTATATACATTTTTATTGTTGGTAATAAAGACCCTGTTAATCAGTTTTCTTCATTACTCTTCCCTTTCATATGATTTACTGTGTGAAAGTATTTAGGAATTGGGTGTTTTCAAGACTGTTGATAAAAATATTGGATGGTAATTTTGTCTGAACCATAAGAAAAACTACCACTTGATAAACCCTCACTGAGGAGTGTGTGGGGAGATTTAACCACTAGCAAGGTTTTCATCCTCATAATATGTCATATGTTGATTTTATAATGTGCCCTTTTCATAGAATGTTGTGTGATAACAGTCAAATACCTCATACAATGCATCATTTACCTTTATCAGTGGGAATGTGTAATCCCACTGAAAGATACTTTGACAAGAATTGTTTTTATAAACCCACGTTGACTGACTTTAATGACATTACCCTACTTTGAATTTTGAGGAGTAAAGCCCTGTATCAGCTATGCTGTTATTTTGCCCTATGTCAATGACAAGTTGTCAGGAATATAATTACCAGATTGTCCCACTTACCCATTTAAAATATTGGCACAACATTAATTTTTCCAGTTCTCTAGAATACCCCAATATGCCAAGACTCATGCAATCAAAATACTGTTATTGTTGTTAAAAGCAAAACAAACACCATTACCCAGAGATTTCCTCACTTTGGTCTTAATAAAACTCTGAAACTTTATTCTGACCTAGCTACTAAATTAGCCCTCCCAAACTGCCTTCTGTCTGCAGGTATTGTCAGGCTGGAAAGTATAGTTCATAGTACTTTTACTGACTTATACAGTTACTAAGATTTTTTTTAAATGAAATATATAATTCATTCTGCCAGTTCACACCCAGAACAAGTAGTCTAATATAGAGGTTTGACCATAAAAATTAGCACCACTTTTCTATGTTCAGAAAAAAAATATAAGCCCAGATATTCCTAAAAATACTTTTAACAGACCAGTTGGATCTAAGATGTCTGTTAGATACAATCCTCACCACTCCTATCATTTTTTCAACCAGATTATCTAAAGCCATTGGAATGTACTATTCCCTTTTTGTCTGTGGAAAAATGTGTTACCTTTCACAGAAAACCCTTCTTGACTTACAGAGAGGTGGTGCACACCCAGTTCTCATCAAACAGCACGAAGCTGGCACACGGTTATCATGTATAACTGGGAAAGCCTCATTGCTTTCCTTGACTAATGAGATAAAAAAGCAACGAAAAAAATAGACTTTAGATCTTATGTGGTACCAAGCACAAGACATGAGCAGGCTGCAGCTGTGGCATTCCTCCAGGTTCCTGCAGAAATCCCCTGAGTAGGCAGTCCCACCTGAGCTGGTTGCCAGTGGTAGGGAGAAGTATCTCACTCCAGTCAGCCCTTGTTGTATCAGTGGGATGAACCGCACCCTGGAACACTTCGTGCTCTCTCCTCGGGTGAGCAGGAGCTTCTCTGTGGTGCACACGCACCTTGCAGATGTCTAGAGTTAGTGTGGAGGATTCCAGCGTGGGTGCCCAGTTCTAACACTGTCAGACACGTCTTGGGTGAACAGTGATCAGTATATGATGCTCATCCATAAAACAGGGATGTTGACATTGTCACCACCGATTTCATGTTTAGGAACAATGGGCCTATTTAGAATTTGCAAGGAATGCATTAAAGTATCTGTCCATAGTAACTTCCCAAATCAGACTGCCTTGAGGTTGTCTCTGTGGCTTCAGCCACATTTTCTGAGAGGAAGGAGCCACACAAACGGTGTCAGAAACTCTAGTGCTTATATTTTCTGTATATTTACTTAAGACTTAGCCCCATTCCTCCTACTGAGGTTTGCATCACTCCCTGAGGGCTGTTCATCTGCAGTATAGAACAAGATCCTCTGGATTTTATGTTCATATTTAACAGAAGAACAGTCAAAAATTAAAACAGTTATGGCACCAACAGGTATCTTAATTCAGATTTGCCCCATACTCTTAAAAAGAGAAGAGAATAGCTCTGATGTATCCAATGACTTCTCGGAATAAAATTTTTATCATTTAGGGCTTTGTTGTTTTATTCAAAAGCTTTTTAAACATCTAATGAACTTGAGATGGCTTTATTTCCTTAAGTGATACTGTGAAAATTAAGGCTTGCAAATATTTTCAGCCTCCATGTTTCTTGAATGACATCAGTCTTAGTTTAAAAAGAAACAGGACTGCAAATGATCTCAAGTGTAAAATTAAATCAATGATTAAACTTTTCAAGTGAGTCTTATTCATTCAAAAAATATTTGTACAGTCCCTATTCACAAACTTGCTTTGTTATTTTTTAAGCTATCTAAAAATCATGTTTGATTCCTGATATGTTTATTTAATATACGGACATATTTCTAGCCTCACCTGCCTGCACAGGATTTTTCTTTCTATTCACTTCAGACCTTGCTGTGAAAAAAAGCTTAATGACTTGTCTGTCTTCATTCGTTTAAAGAATTTGTGTTAGTCAGCTCTGCAGAGGAAGGAAGTGTTTTCTAGTAATTGAGGACCGGATCCAAATCTAGCTAAAATGAAGAGTAGAGTTAGTTCAGGAATTTTTTTTGTGGAATGTTTTCATCAGGAAATTCCAATTCATTAATGCTTTTCAAAGGGCCATGCTGGTTTTGATAAAAACTTCATTAGGAAAATCTTCTCATGTGCAGTGCACAATTTTTGGTCGAAACCAGAAACAGACATGCTTGGATCCAAGCTACCAAGATGCCAGTGGCAAGAGCAAACGCTCTTTTGCAAGAACCAGATTGAAATTCTTCCTCTGTAGCAGACAGGGCAGACATTTAGGCTTGAATTTCTCTCATCCTTCAGGAAGGCACACGGGTCAGCAGCTCCTTGCTGCTCCTTACTTTCCTTCCAGAGTGAAGAGGATTACAGCCGACATCTCTAATCTCTGGCGCGAAAGAACCATGCTTTTTCCTTGCTCCAGAAGAGATGGTCCTTCCTCTCTACCTGGCTCACATTTTAGTTTCAGTACTCCTGGGCAAATCCATGATCTACCAGACCCAGGTCTAGATCCTCTCTAGACCTAGAGCTGCTGCTGTGACTTCGTGTTTTTCTATTTGAAAATAATTTTAATTTCATCATTTTCAGCATATAAAATCGCATCAAAAGGAAAGAGCTTCCTTTAAAAGATTCCCTCTGGTGCATTGTCCTTTGGTCTATCCATCAATAGCTCATCATTTTTACAGAGAGGTTTGAAGGATGAGATTTTAGAAAAACACCAAGCAGAAGTTCACTGAGAATAACTCGGCGACGGAAAAGCAGTAGTTCATAGGAAGGAAATGCGAGAGAAGCATCAAGTGTGGGAGGAAGAGGGCACAGAAAAGGAATATTTGTATCAGAACTCATGGGTGAAGGTATTAACAGGAGCACTTATGCAGTACAGGAAACAAGTCTGAATATTGTGAAATGTGCCAGAACAGGCAGGGATTTTTCATTGCATAAAAAGAGATTATCTTCCTGTGATTATCCCTATATGAGTTTTAATTTCTGAATAAATTAGATCACCAAACACGTGAATTTCTAGTAAAGATTTCATGGTACCTTCCCTGTGTCCTTCTCTAGCTCCCTCTTACAAGATTATTGTCTTTACCTTGTAAATTTGCAGGCTTAGAAGGCGTGTTTAAACACGCTCTCGACCGCTTCACAAGTCTGCCTATCAAAGGCTCCATTTTGCAGTTGACATCTGCCAGAAACTTCAGGTGTCCCCTATGACTGATTTTATGGAAGTGCAGATGAGGGGGATTCGCTCACGAAGGCCGGACACAAACCTCAGCATAACTCAGTGCTCACTGGGAACACTAGGGCTTTGTTCAGAAGTTAAGCCTTACCTCTTTAAACCAGGGCTGTTGACTTTTCCTTTTCTTACATACATCTTTTTTGAAGTTCCTTGAAAGCAACACAGAGACAGGAATTTGTATTTCTTTTGTGTATTTGCTTCAAAGATCTCATTAACCTTATGAAGTTACAACGTTGAGTCTGCAACATAATGGTGAGATGCCTTGGAATTCTGCCTTACAATTAAGCTCTCACTCAGCAGATTCTCCCAACCCCCAAGGGCTGTGCTCAGGGAAATCTTAACAATCAGGAGAGTGTAGCAGGTCTCTGTGTGACACTGAAGTGGAGTGAAGGAGCTTAACATAAAGCCAAGGTAAAGCAAGTAGATGAGAGACTGGCAGATGAATGAAGAGCTGAACCACTGGTTTTGGGAACCCTTAGGGCTTTCTTAGTTTGTTTTGAATCTCTGCCAATCGACATTTGTCTGGCTTCTGTCTCTTCTTCTGTCTGATAGGTGGCAGACAGTTTCAGATGAACCAAGCCCACAGTGTTTAGGTCAGGTTTGGATTCAATGTATTTACGCCAAATTGCATCAGTCCAGCCAACAGCCTTACTGACCATTCAGAAAGCAAATCCAAAATGTAGATAAAGCATTGTCTTAAACTTGCCAATTCTTTTACATAGAAGTTAAAATACGGTTTTCGTATTAATTTACTGAGCTTGAATTCTCTTAAGATGAAGGGCTGCATGTTTTGATTATTGCAACATCCAGACATGCAACTTGCTGTGCTCAGAGCCATTCAGAGCATTGCTCATCAGTCCTGTGTTTTCACAATGTAACACTTCCCTTTTGCCCCATCCCGGGCTCTCCCTTCTCTACAAACGTAACAGAAGCCGCTTGTCTTCAATTTTAAGGTCTTCTAGAGATTTCCAGATGTATTTCTCTTTTATTACCTAAATGGTAACTCTGGGCCTATCCAGGGTTGTTTCTTCACTACTTACTTGCTTTCAACAAGGACCTTAGTGGTTCTTCTCTATTTCCATGAACTTCAACTGATGGCCAAGCTTATTTCAAACACCATGCTTTATGACATGAGAACAACTTCTGGTACAGTAGGTTGTCTGAGAACCAAATGTTCAAATCCCTTTCCTGCCACATGACGGAAGGTTCAGTTATTGTGACAGCTGACTTCCAGAGCAATTTGTTTGTCCTGCAGCACTTTCTTTATCTCAGAGAGGACGAGAAAAAAGGAAACTGGACCAGGCTGGTGGCTGAATGAATGGTTCAGGTGGCCCACAACAGATCCTGTAAGCCTTAGGTCAGGGACTGTCACTTTATTTTCTGCCTATAGAGCACATACTACAGTGGAGATGTGTTTTGTGATGGCAATGGAATATTATGAAAATAAAAACCATCATACTACAAAACATTTGTATGTCACAAATACTTCCTTTCCTGATATATTGTCTTTCCAAACCTTGTGCCAGAGTTCTCCAGAAGTAACAGAAATACTAATTTGTACGTTTGCAGGTGTAATTGCCTATTAAAGGTGCACAAAACTCTATATGAAGTTACTGGGCCATGTAAGCTCAACTATCCTAATTTTTTAAAAAACCCCTCTCTTTTAAGAACTACAGGCTTTCATTTTACCTAGTATTATCTGCTAAAAATCCAGAGGTTCTTTGTGTGCTTTTCATTTGCACTTCTACCATAGTAAATGGAGGGGGTTTCTCATCTCTAAACAGCAGTTATTCACATTTCAGCATTGGTGGGATAAAGATCTCTAAACATGCCAATACTACTCTACTAACTTTTACCAATTAACTTGAACAAAATGTTGAGATGAAGTCTGAAAGACAAAGTCTGAAACAGTGTCCTTTTGTAGTGTGACCAATACAAGTACTTATATAGTAGGAGCATCCCAAGAACCAGAGTTAAAGGCAGTTGGAGATGCTCCAGATTCTGTTACCTGAGCAAGTCTGAGCTTCCTCATTTTTATAATAATGATATACTTTGTTAACCCACATTTTCATTTTCACTGTGACTAGAAATAAGTATGAAACATTCACCAGTAACAAAAAAATACACGTGGGCTTAATACTTTTACATACTTGTCCTACTGTAAGGTACAATATATAAATGTCTGCAAAGAGCACAGAAAATTTGAAATAGTAGCTCTGACTAGACTGCTTAAACTAAAGAATCATGCCAAATCCAAGAGCAAAACATAAACTTAGAATATCCCACCAAGGAAGAACCATTATGGTAAGAGTAATCAGAGGCCCTTGGACTATCATGTTGATCTTTAAAAAACACATGAAGATGAAATAAGGCAATTTCCACTGACTTATAATTAAAACCACTGATGCAGTCACCCTATCCAGACTTTGGGAAACGTGAGAGGAGTTCTCTGGCTAAACAATACTGTTTTAGTGCATTAACTTACTATCTTGCATACAGATTTTGCTGTAATGATGCACATCAGCTAGTGTTGGATTAGTAGTGCTCTCTACACAGTTCCTGTACCTGGCATAGGTAACAGGGAGCCTTTCCAAAAGATAATATGACAAGACCAATCTGCCACTTAAATTATCTGAAAAGGAAATGTACAGTCAGTAGCACTTGGCCTTATGCTAAATCCTTGACATAATCCCAAACACAATAAAACTGTCAGAATATTTCTTCTACTCACTTCTAATAGGACATATATTAATTAAAACAAGCAATGTGTAATAGGATGCAGAACTTGCTCAAGTGTGCTCATGTATTGAATTTCAGACATGAGAATTCCTCCAGATTTCTGCTTTGCAGTCAAACATTGGTTTCTAAGTCTTAGATTTTATTGGGGGTTTACAGACTGATGACTTTTCCCTGCACTTCAGAAAGGACTAACTATACACCAAAGTCAGGGTCAGGTCTTCGTTCCACTTGAATTTTTTTCAAAACTCAGACCATCAATCATCCATTTCTCTCTGGCTGGAGCTATGCCACTGAGCTTTCCCAGCTTTCCAGAAGTGTCTCCTCTGTGGACCATTTGGGTAATGGTCACAAACTCCCAATTCTAGTAGAAAAGGTAACTTGTATCCTATAGCTGCCCCTCCCTAGATGAGTTCTTTAGATCATTGTAGGAATTAGAGAGGACTTTATAAGTAAGAAATTGGTACTGGATGATATTTAGAATACATTTTCCATCATCTAAAGGGAAGGGCGAGAAAGTGTTTGGCTCAAGCAACCTGAAATCTTCCCATCTCTTTTCTTTCCTTCCTCCTCTGAAAGAAGCTGTTGCCTCAGTCATTCCACACTGTCATGAGTAATCACATTTCTATTGCAGATGGAGAGTTCTTCCCACTTGATTGCACAAGTCAGGAGGGCTGTAAGTTCAAGTGTTGGTTTCCTGAAGATCCTTTGTCCAATATTTTTTGGCTTGGAGTGCAAAACTGTGAAATTCAAAAACCTGATTGTTTCCTTTTGTCCTGTTTTTTGTGTCTCCCTCAGTGAAACAGACCTAAATTTACAGTCACAGTTTCTCTTTTAATATGGACTGATTCACAGTGCTTAATTTTTGTCATTATGGATCATGATACATTCAAGCTGTTCGCTATCTGAATTTCACTGAACAGAAAAAAGCTATCTAATGGTAGAACTTTCTTTCTTCATCTATAAAGCAATGTACAATAGCCTTAGTGCTGAAACTCCTAAATCAAATTATGTTTAGCTCCATAATTCAAGCAGCTCCATTTTTTCTGTCAGTCAAATGCAGATGGTTAAATGTTTTTTTGAATATGAACCATAATATTTCATCATACAATTAACTCAATGGTCAAGCAGATAATTATCTTAGCTTTAGTGACGTTTATTCATTACCAGAGGTGTTTCAAGTAACTAGATTCTATTATATCCTAAAAGAAAAACCTCACCAGAGCTAATGACCTCAGTATAGTGAAGAGGCATTTAAGATTTTTTTTTTCCCCCTAATAAATGTATCTGCAGACTTAAGCAGTCTGAACTCAAATGGACTATTGCCACAGTAGGCAAAGAAAGACCTAAACTCAAATCCATTCCCCCACAGAAGTCTAAACTAGTCACTCTTTTCTGTATTTGTATTTGCAAATATCTTTTAAACCAAAGACAAGACTATTCTGGCTGAGATTAAAGCTAGAGTGGAAGCATTTCACATTTTAACATTTCTTCTTACCCTCATTACCCAGGGTGGAGGAAAACCTATGTGTTTTGATTTTTTTCCCTTGATTCTTCACAAAGCATCACTGAGCATAACTGAGGTTTAGGATGGCTTTATTTTTGATGTTTCTTGTTTTTGAGCTTCAGCTTTTGTGTCTTTCCTGAGCTTGAGCTTGTGTAAAAAAGGCAACGCTGCAAGTGAACAAGGTGAAACATACTGTGCTCTCTAATCTATTGGTTTTCCCTGCTGTACCATGGCATCCTCCCTGTTTCTCTTCCTCTTTGGTGTTGCAGTAAGGGTAGATCCAAAAAGAGCTTAGATTTGCTCTCGGAATGGAATCCAGATTGCTGTGCTGGGTGCCAAGGTTTTCTTTGCAACAGTAAGAAAAAAGGAAAAGATTATGCTAAGCTTCGGAAAAGTAACCCAGCCAGTCCCCTGAGCAAACCTAGTTGATTGGGAGATCTAGGCAACAGGAAACATATTAGAAACACAAGCAGTATGTTCTCTGAAATATTACCTCTCTCTGGAGCTTAAGTGCATTACTCCCAACTTTTGTGGTTGCATATTTAGTAGTAAGCAAAATAAGCCACAAACCATTCAGTGATCCTAGGATTAGCTGGCATATGACATTTCAGCTAAACCCTCTTCCCCACCACAAAAGAGTAGCCACAACAATACGATCAATTCGCCTGTGCTGACTCCTGAGTCAGATCTGGGCATTGCTTTCAAGAGTGTTCCTTGGCCTGGGCCAAGACTTTTGCTGCTCCTGCCAGGGATTTGGCTGTGCCAGTTACTGTGTGACAGCTCATGGGCACGTGCCTTGGCTTTGTCACATTCACTAATACAGATATAAGTCGTAAGGTATCTTGATCACTTCAAAATAAAGGAGGCACAAACCCTGTGTCTTCTCTCTCAAATAATGTCTCTAATTGTTGTGCTACTTTTTACGCTGTGCTAGTTTTCAAAAGGGGAGTGAGACCTCAGTTTGTCTCATATCCTCTTTTTGAACTCTAGAGCTCTGAAGTGTGTTTGTTAAAAACTTTGTGCTCCGTAGTTCCTATACTGTACACACATGATAAGACATGTCAGCTCATGTTCTCTACTTTTCTGTGAAGACCTTTGAAAATACCAGCTCATATCAGCCTGATTTTTCACATGCTGAGCTGCAGCATTCTCATCTTCAAAGCCTAAAGTAATTGATCATCTCTCTTTCCTTCTATCTGAACTTTGTCTGAGACAGATCCAAATAAGTATCTCATGTGTTTAGCTTTTCTGTTGTTCTAGGAAGTTTCTATCACAGAGTTATTTGCTCTCTGTTGTCCTTTGCCGGTATGATTGCTTCGACGCTGAAGTTCAAAGAGGGAGGTTAAACAAACATTAATTACTGTTATTATTACCATCCCCAGGGTAGCAACATAGAATATTTAGCATTTTTATGTAACATTTGATTTAAGTAGGGAAAAGGTGAGCAACTGCAGGATGATAACTCTGAGCAGCGTAATCCCACATGAGGCTGGAAAAGGCCACAGATAACCTGCACCTTGCTGCTTTGTTCTCTGTTGATAATCCTAGATGTAGAGATAGGGATGTTTTGTTACAAGCATGCAAATTAAAGGGATGAAGGTTCTTTCAGTATATGAAATCCTGAGGCTATACAACCGTTATCTAATTCTGCATAAGTTGCAGAAACATGATCATCAAGACGTTCACTTGAGCAGAGATTCACAACAGCAATTAAACAGCAATGCAGGACTCTTGGCAAACTGATTCTTGTATCAGCATTCACAGTTGGGACAGCCCATCTTCCCTATAAACATATGGAGGAAATGTCACCAATGACTGCATAACATCAAACATCTGGGCAAGGAGATAAAATAACCAAAGTTGTATAAAATAGTGAATAGTGCGGAGAGGGCAATGATGACTTGGTTATTTGCTGTTTTCCAGCACAAAAATGAGGGCACATCACATGAATTTAGAGATTCAATAGAAACAAAGGGAGATGGTTTTCTGGCAGTGGGTAGTAGTTCTGCAAAATTCCTTGCCAAAGGATGTTGTGTACACAAGAAGTTTATGTGGATTCAATAAAAAAATTAGTCATCTACTTAGAAGAGACATCTGTTGGGGGTTACCAAACAGAAAAACCACACTAGGCTTAGGAATTCTTATACTGAAAAGAGCTGGAAGATTTAAAAAGATGATGAGGGGAGGATCCCATATTTTTGGCTGCCTTCTTCCTCTTCCCTGGCATCAGCTTCCATACTCTGGGCCTTGGGTCTGGCTGTTTAGAAGTGCACCAGCCCACTGGTGATGAAACCTAAAAGACCTTCTCAAATGTTCTTCATTCAGGCAGCTTCAGAGACATTCAGGGGAGGGAGGAGCCCTCTCTGCAGGTGCTGAACATGGCACACTGCAGCTGAGAGGCCGTGGGACTACCCAGAGCCCTTGATCCCTGCTGCACAAGATTGCACAGAGGGTTAGTCTGGGCGCTGTAACTAGGAGATGGCCTGGAACTTCTGAGGTTTTGATCAATTTGAGGATGGCTGCTTTCCTGAGATCATATTTTACTCTCTGTAGGTGTAGAGGCTTCAAGAGCCATTCTGGTCATGGTATAGGGGTGGTTTCTTTCTTTTTATGAGGTAGGGTGCAGGGGAAATTTGTGCAGAGAGAGATCTAGGGAAAATGATCTGCCACCAGCATACCCCGTCCACCGAGCAGCAAGGCGTGGGATCCATTCTCCTGATTGAACACTCATTGCACTATTCAGTTTAATTCATTTTCATGCCAGTTTTATTATTTCCTTCCTTGAAATTATCTAGAATGAAGTCCTAGGATTACTCATCAGGCAAACAAAGTCTGTTCAACATGTGTACCCAGTTCACTACTGTTCATGGTAGTGAAGGTGATGTTATAACCTCCAGCACAGCCTGTACTGAGCATTTCAAGGACACATCAGAGGAGGGATGGCTCCCGCACACTCAGGCCAGCCAATAACTGTTCACATTAAGAGAAGAACACTATCTTAGTCATCCCTTTTAAACTTCTTGCTGATGTAGGAAATACAGGCAGGGATCAGCTTCCAGTATATGGACTATTCCGAGCCTGGATCCGCAGTTCTAGTTGATGAAAGCAGGGAGGAGATTCAGTTCTGTAAGGGTTGGACGTGACATAACCCTAAACCCTTGCTTTACATCCTGCTCTTGGCCCCTCAGACTCCTGAAGTACACTCCTGGAAATGGGAAAATCAGAGATGGACCTCCCATTTGAGCTAGTGCAGCTGCACATGTGTTTTTTGATAGAACTTGGCATAGATGCTGATATTTAGGCTCCCTATTCCCAATCCTTTCTCCAAGGCTAGAGACATCTTTGCACTTTCCCTCCTTCTCTCTGATTCTAAACTGAATGGCTCAGATGAGAGAGACAAAGCAATGCCTGCTTCATGCACCCAAAGCAGTATTTGCTTGCAAGGGTCAAGTTGCTTAGTGGAGTCAGGGGTAAAACACTTTCAGGCAGAAGTTTCAATGCCTGGAAATTTTAATCCATTAAATTTAGTTGCTGCATGTCTTCTGGCATCTTCAGAAGGAGGTGGTAGCTGCACAGGAGTTTTAAGAAAATGCCAATTTTAGCCCCGTGGTTTCCATTGTGGCAGATGAGAGCAGTCAGGGCTGTGCTTGACCTTCAGGATGACCTATTCCTCTGCACTGCAGGAAATCCCTTGACAAGCTGCACCAGCAAGGGGCTGGGAATGACAACAGCAGCCAAAAGGGAGGAGGGCTATAGAAAGGTGAGGCAGGGAGCACACTGCAACAGCCTGAAGGGTCACTGAACATGAAGTGTGCTTTATGTCACTTGTGTCAAAATTATCTCCCCATGGGATGGCTGTCTCCTGACATACAGATATTATTGCTATGGAGAGGACAGCCTACTCTAAATCCTCAAGTGGGGGAGGTTAAAAGAGAATAGATCATATTGTAAGACTGAGGTTAATATAGAATAGATCATATTGTAAGACTTCCTGTCCCAAGGGCAGCTTAGCATATGTCTGGAGAATAAAACCTTTTAAAATAATTTATTTTCAAAGGTTTCCCCTCCTCTATCCAGCAGATTGTAGATATATATTTGCCTTGAGCTACAGCTTCCCTGATTTTCCTGTGAATTGCATTTACACTTACTCTTCTGATGTAGCAGTTTTTGTAAGGATGAAGGCCCACCCTCATCAGACCGTCACTCTGGCGGGACAGAACTCTTTCAGTTAATTTGCAGTCTTTGGAATTGACTCAAGAAAGAATAAGTACAGAAAAAAGCAGCCTCAATCTCTGATAGTAGAGCAGCTCTGATATGTACCTACTGCTCCTCTTGTCTTGGAAATCCATAGGAATTTTCTAGTCTTTTATAAGAGCAGCATAATTCAGAGTACAATATATGTATCTCTATGTATCAGTGATACATACAATGTATGTATCTTATGTATCTATATGTATCAGTGCAGATATTTAGACTGCTGGGCTCATGTTTTCCTATGTTGTATAATTTAGTTATGTATCAATGATCCTGAAACATAATGCAACAAATCTCTGTTGTTTATGCTAACCTTTTTACCTAGAACACAGTGAAACTGAAATTCATTGGGATGAGCAGGGCTCATTTATATCGTTGAAGATCTAGAATAATCTGTATTTTGCAAGTAATTGTGTTGCACGCATTGAGATTTTATTTTGGTCATCAATTCTTCTTACATTATATACAGTTGTTTAATTAGGTCAAGAGCATAGATAGTGGATGACAATTTAAAGATACTTTCCTGATAAGCAGTTGGAACAAAATTCTGCAAAATCTTCTAGGATTATAA
Organism: Mohoua ochrocephala; assembly: GCA_013398855.1. Taxonomy (NCBI): domain Eukaryota; kingdom Metazoa; phylum Chordata; class Aves; order Passeriformes; family Acanthizidae; genus Mohoua; species Mohoua ochrocephala. The sequence continues at coordinate 22,938 of VZTA01022366.1, forward strand.
CATTTAAATCTCTTGTCATGGCTTAGAGTTCAACCAGAGTAAAACTCATAAAATAGACTATAACTGAAATCATTCTTACTGATGGATAAAGTTTTGAAGGCAACACTTATACTTGATAAACTACAAAAATCTTAAGGTCATTATTTACTTTATAGGATTGTATGTGATGGACATAATAGGTTAAATGTTGCTTGTGCCTGTTTAAAAGCTATGAGGACATTTATAGTGCCAAAAAAGACTTTTATTTTTCGTAAGTTACAAACACAACCGAATGGAAGCAAAATAATTGCAGACTATGGCAAAAAAAAAAAAAAAA
>VZTA01022366.1:23287-41798 GCA_013398855.1 Mohoua ochrocephala
ATAAGATGAATTAGAGATCTATTATGCCCTGGCCAAACAGGGAGAGGAAAAGCAGCTCTAGAGGTCATATAAGTCCAAGTTCTCCACTGGTAGCAAAAAGTACACAACATTTAGAGGAGTCTGTGGAGCTCTGGACGATACTCCAGCAAATAATATTCATTTGTGTATCTGCAAAAGCCATCAGCAGCAGAACAACATCAGGCAGCCTGGAGCAGATTTACAGTCCTGGCTGCACTTGGTAAGGAGCAGGGCTGCTGGTGCATCCTGACGTGGCTGCGCAGAGCTGCAGCCTTCTGCTCCCCCAACTCACAGCAGGTTTTGCCTCTGTGCAGACGCTGTGAAAATGGAGAGAAAAGGAGTTGCCTGATTTATTAAACTCACAGCTCATAGTCAGCATGGACTTGTTATGACAGTTACGTGTGACTTAAGAGCTTAAGTTAATCTAGCCAGTCTGTGAATTTCGTTAACAATGTGGACTGTGATTTAAAATCAAAGATAATTTTTGGCTGGTTTAGGTCCTTAGAAAAAAGTCTTCTTGTGCCCCTCTTTTTCATAGTGTGTATCAGAATACCTATCTACTAGGAGGCAGTATCCTCAGTAATCTCAAGTGGTTTGTCCCCAATTAATTCATTTTCTCTAAGCTAACTTCACACCAGTTGAGAAGTTTGTCCACTGATTTTGCTCAAGAAGGACATAAACCAGACATGAACTAACAGTTCAAGGGAGTCCTTTAGACTGACATTTAAATAATGCATAATCAGAGAAAGAAAAACTCGTTCCAATTACTGCCTTCTTTCTACTTCATACTTATAAGCACCCCTGTAATGTTTAAATATACGTTGATTTTATTAATTTGTGAGTAAAGACAGTTTCTCCCTAGACTTTTCATTAATGTCGATCCTTACAGTGTTCCCACATCAACAGCTCTTTATCAGAGTTTTATAGTACCCATGTCCCACTTTCTGTTCAGTATTTATTCTTTAAGATTATCTTTTTTCTCAGAGTGACTCTGTTCCTGGTTTATGACTTGTTTACAAGGATCTCCTTAGTTACACACATGTCAATGTAAGCTTTTGGATGAACTTTTCAGGCAATCCTCTTGGGGCTAGAACTCACCCCACCTTTTTGCTGAATGGTGTCCTCCTTTGCAATCGCTGCCAACTCCTCACATGTTTTAAACTTGTCATGGGTTATGTTACAGCAGCTAAGAAGTCAGTCCCAGAAATGATTCCTACACCATTACTGGTGATGTAACCTACTGCTCTTGTATAAAAATGGCAATCATATCTTTGCTGTTGAAAGAAGCAGTAAAGTTAGAACAGCACGCACCACTAAATTATTAAAAGTAGCCTAATCACGGCTTTAGATGGGGTAAGGATTGTGTGTTGTACTGTTTTGTGATAAAATGGAAGAGGGAATCAGAAATCACTTTTATAAGCTGCAGACACAGAGTTTTCACTGTAGATAAGGAGGGAAATTATTTTGGTTTGGCTGCACCCATTAAACAAATGGATTCAAAATCATTTAATCGCAAGTTGTCCCTACATTTTTGTTGGGAAGACGTGAAAACCAGAATGACATCATCTTATTGCCGAGGCGCTGAAGCGCTCAGAGCTCTATAATGGATTTCTGAGAACACAGCAACCTGCAGAGAAATGCACAGACTTGCCTTGAATTCGGAATTACTTTGAATGTGCTTTGGGCGCTTGGGTGCTCAGCCACCGAAAGGCCCTGAGGTAACCTTCCTGATTTCCAAATGCCTCTCCAGGAGTACAAAATCCTGTGCCATGTCCACTCTGTGAAGTCTCGGACAACTGAAGCAGAACCTCTGGTCTTCACAAACAGCGTGGTATAAAACACATTATGATCTAGGGTCAGGAGTAAATAAAACATTACACCTGGAGTATTGTAAATTTAGACTCTCAATAGCACTCTGACTCAAGAACAGACAATACTAAGGTGACCTGTCATTATCAACAGCTCTGCCATGCTTTCTCTTAGCTGTACAGATGGAAACCAGAGGATACTGAAGTTGAATGCTGAAAGCTCTACTGGCAAAGCTTTTAGACTCAGAATTTGACAGGTCTTTTGTTTTTAAAACCTGCTTGCAAAATCCAAGGGTTTTTTTAAAGGTTTATTTTCCCCTCAAGGAGTCTAAGCAATTGGTGCCAACAGGCCAGCTGTCAAGTCCCAGTACTATATATCTGTGTAGAGTAAAGTTGGATTACTGGAAAAATTCATAAGAAAGCATTTCAATGTTGAGATTTCCAAATAGTTTGTGTTAATAATAAAGGGGTTGGGAAAAATAATTTGAAATTGTTCATCTCTCATTCTGGTTTCTCACATCTGGCTTAAGTGGACCAATTCAAAGACATGCCACACAGCTATGGCTTTGTGAAAAAGGAGATTATCGACTGTCATGGACTCCAGAATAGGTAATGAATTGACTGTATGCCATTGTCAATCTTTAATAATACAAAAAATAACAATAAAACTCTTTTAAAATCAAGATGAATACATAGTATCCATTAATATGGATCTCATTAACCCCATATAAAAAGGGCAAATGGGATTTTGAATGCTAATGATTCACTGGACAATAGGGAATTTAAACGAGATGGATTATAAGAACAAACTATCTAGAACATCTGCTAATTTACCAGTCTTAAAATAAACTTATGACAACAGCAGCATGTGCAGTCAAATCTGCCAAGTATCAGTAATTTATTAAGTGTAGTTGAAGATTTTGTATAATTGCTTTACAAGAAATTGTTGTTTTCCACGACTATATCTGATTGAAAGATCAGACGATTTCCTCTTAATACTCCAGTCCTTCGCTCACTGGTGTCTTAAACTTAGGGTGGTGGTAATTGGGTGATCAGTTGTGCAGTTACAATCATTTGTTCATTGTTCTAAAGTAAAACTGTTATTTTCCCCCAGTCTACTCTATAACCTCCTCCTCTGTGAGCCAGAACATTAAGATTTTGCTCAGTGTATTGTCTTCAGCAACTTCCAAAGGACTGACTCTCACCTGCCCCTTGCATCCAAACATAAAAAAAAAAAAACCAACCTTTTTGTTTGAGAGTAGTTGAACACTCGAACAAAATGTTCAGAGAAAGTGTGGAGTCTCCATCCTTGGAGATATCCACACTCATCCTGGACACAGGCCTGAGCAACCTGCTTTGAGCAGGCGGGTGGGCAAGAGGCTCTCCAGAATTCCCATCCAATCTCAACCAGTTCTGTGATTCTTTTATTTTCCCTAGCAACAGATACATGTCATCCTTTAAAGGCTAAAAGGGAAAAACATTCTTCTTTTTGCTTCCAATACGACAGTAAAATGTTTTTCCAGTGATAAATGAGAGTCACCAGTTTACACAGGAATGCCAGAATTTTTAAAAATGGGGCCTGCAGATATTTAGGCAGCTAAGTAGCTACATTTTAAGAAGTGCTGAACTGGTCTCCCCAAAGTGCTATGAAAATCAGGCCAGTATTAGTTTTGCACCCTGGAATCCCAGGTGTATGAGGTGGTTCCTTCACTGTTGAACTCTTGTGCAGTTTTACATAAATTGGTCCTGTTTCCCTGATAGCCTGAGACTCAGGCAATCATCTGCATCACTGAAGTGAAGCACTTTCTCAGCTTTCTTCAGGCAAAAGCAAATGGGTAAAAATTAATCAGACTTTGAATAGAGAAGAAGAAAAAAGGGGTCTGGATAAAGAATTAACATCCTGAAGTGGAATTTGGACTCTGAAAAACATGTTTGTTAACTAGGGCCAGGTGACAAAATCCTTACTGGCGCTTCCTTCCAAGGTGTCTTTGTTATATTGCTATAAATTTAAAATGCATTTTCCTGTTTGTTTGTTTTGGCAGGAGTGAGCAGAGCTGTGCATTAATTGTGATCCAGAAAAATGGAAGTTCCTACAAATATGTTTTCTGAGATCAGCCATTGGTGTTAGGATCCTGATCAAATTCTCTTCTTGCCACCACTTTCTTTTGAAAAAAATTCGAATACCAGAAAGATATCGGTCAGTGTTTATGCCATACCTTAATGGTGAGAGCATTGTCTGTAGAATTTGCAGAGCTGAGTTTCATTTCCTGTTCAGTCTGAAAGGGTCCAAATTCAGAAATTCTCCATCCTAGGGAAGTTCCTCAACTCTGTGTCTGAGCTGGGAACAGTCAGACACTTTTGCATCTCTCCTTTTAGTATTATGCTATTAAGCAAAGGCATGAAAGATTTATGAGCTCAGCAAGCAAAACACTAAAAGAAGTTTAGTCTTTCAGCTGAAAATGAAGAATTTTATTTTGTTTCCTGCCTTGGTCCCTGTTTAAACATTTTTCATTAAGCAGTTGTTAAATGGAATACAGAAACAGGAGCCCAAAGCATCCTGATGTTTTCCATTCAGCAGGGATGGATCCTTCTTTTCAAGAACTGAGGAGGAGGAGGACCATGATTCCAAGGGTTAGTTCGCTTCCTAGCAAGCATGAAACCTCGGATCCAGGTCTGTTTTAACATTAGGGATTCAAAATTCCTTTCCAGAAGACTGCCTTACCCACAAAGACATATTAGGCATTTTAGAGGGAATAAGCATTATTTTCCAGTTGGCCCAGTGTGCAATTCACAGGCCAAAACCAAGCACAAGCAAAATAGAAGTTACTTCATATTACAAACTGGGGGCACAGAGAAGACCTAGTTTCTAAACTCTTTTTTTTTTCCCTATTCCAATGGTACTGTTTAATGTAAACTGCATAAACAGCTAACAGAGCAGGAAATTGAACTCAGATGTAACTTGAAATAGTCCGAGGTGAAAGAAACTGTGAAACCATAAGGTCCTCCCTTTTGCTGGAGAGTTGCATGAATGCTCATCTGTTATGAAAATGCTGGCATAAAGCTGGCATGGTACAATTTAAAAGAGGTGAGCCTGAGTTTTTATTTACCCAAAAAAAATTTCATGGAGCTGAGATTTGAAGTGAATACAAGCGACTCCACCCTAGCTCTGGAGACCACAGGTTGGATGGTGGCAGAGCACTCAGGTCCACACTTGTGATGGATGTTTTTGTTCCTGGGTATCTTTCGATTTCTTGTGTATGTACTGGGTTGCTCTAACGAGACACCTTGTCCTCCCACCCAGTTCAGGGCACTGTGGTTTAGCTCCTTGAGGGAGACACACCCAGCAGTGAGAAACAATGTGGTGCCCAACTTTGAGGTGTCTCCTCCCTTCACCAGCCCAGGCTCCAAACTCTGCATTTGTTTTCTTGCCTGGAGGATGACTCTAATCGTACTTATTTGTGTACTTTTAATACATATGCACAATTCTTTGAAGATTTCTAAATGTTGACTTACAGCAAACCCATTTTTTAATCTCATGGTAAATCTCCTGGTCCTCATTAAAATGAATAACATACGTTTATATGGGTATAATTCATTTTGCATTAAATAATACAGCTACGGCAAGAGCTACAGCTGTAATACATCTTACAAGGTAAAGATCAACAAAAATGAATCTTATGTGCTGTACCATTAGCAAATTACTGGTTCTTTCTCCAGGTGGAGGCAGGCATCTCAAGAGGGGAAAAATATTTCTAGAATGACAGTAAATTACTTCAACAGTAAACATGCAGTAATGAATTCCTGGATTAGAAGAACATGGCTATTCTGCTGCAGAAATTAGCCAAGTTTGTTGGGAAAATTTTTTGAATGCAGTCAGAAAATATCCCAAAAAGCACCAGAATCTAATACATGCAGACAGTCCTTTGTTCAATGTTTTCAATCCTTTCTTCATTGCTCCGTGTATGAAATAGAAAAAGGATTTAAAAGGAAATTGATGTCAACAGAAGTGAGGGTGCCTTGAAAGTACAGCTCCTCATGAACCTGACTGCATTCTCATGGTTTCCAGATGGTTATCTCCTCACCCAACTCAAACCAGCCCATCTAAGGCATATTGATGTATCACACATAGTAATTAAAGCAAGCACAGCTTAGGGGAGATAAACTGAAAACCCTGACAGATCCTCAGCTGGTTTAAATCAGTACAGATCCACTGATGTCAACGGGCTTTTGCCAATTTACACAAGCCGAGAACCGTGTCCTGTGTGCCCACATTTCATCCAAGCCCAGTTTGGACTCATTGCAGCTAAAGTATGAGATGGAGAAGATGTTCCTAAAAAGCCACTCCAATTCCCTTCATCCCAGACCATCTTGGTGTCAAAGTGGCTCTTTGCCTAATTTAGGAAGCAGCTCTAGCTGCTTGGATACCTCTTCTGGCTGCTGCAGTGAGGCAGCTTTCAGGTCAGTAGCACAGGAAGAGCATCACAGGGAGGAAACAGAGTGAGGAGGTGGAAAAGGTAAAAAGAAAAGAAAGAACAATAAGTTATAGAAATAAAACAAGTTTTGCCACTAAGTTTCTTGGACAAATCTGGTTGGCTTTAAACTATCACCCCATCTTTTTCCAAGTCACTGACTAACTTCTGAGTCTTGGTGTTTGACATTCCATCTGAGTCACCACAGAATTTTGTACCCATCTGTTCATCCATTTCTTCTCCTGGTCTGTTGCCTCTGCAACAGCACCAGAACAGCTCTACGGTTTATTCCAGCGCCTTTTTGGGTCTCCAAGCTCCATCACAATTTTTTTCATCCTTGGGAAAAATACAAAAAACCCAAGCCCAGATTTCTCAGCTCTTCCTTCCTTAATGGTGACTGATGTCTGGATTTACAGGATGTTTTTAATTAGTGATTACGGTCTCCTGATGTCAGAACAAACTATCTGATTCTTGTCAATTATTTTCCACATTTACAAGGAGCCTTTGTGGCCACAGACAGATCTATTTATTTCATAACCTTTTCCTTCCAAATGGTTTCCATTTTCCACAGATCTTTTGCCCTCTTTCATTCATATTATTTTTTTCTTTCGGCTGCCCGTATTGGTATGATATGGTTGGACCATTATTCTTCTGTGCCACCTTCATTTTTGTTTCCCACAGCAAATGAGGTAAAACAAATGGACCCACTAACTAGTGTGGAAAATTAAAGTTTATTTTTGCTTTTTAAATGATGCATATTTCTTTTCTGAGATTTGTGACAACAGACAAGGGACTTAATCTGTGACCCATTTATAGACTTGTTTCAATGTTTCCAGTGACAAACTTCTAAGGAAAAAAAAAAAATCAACAGTCTGCTTCCCTCAGAATTCTAAAAGAAAGTAAGTAATTCTTTACAAATTCTCCTTTATCAGAAATCAGCCTAGTTATGCTACTTTTTCTTGAATTTTATTTCAGAAGGTTGAATGAAATTCTTTAAGTGCATTGGACTGTCCATTTGTCCCACATACACAAATTCATGACAACTTTTGCTATTGTTCTGATAGTTGTGCTTGTGTTGTGAAAATTTACATTAACTTCCAATTTTTGTGTTAAATTCTGTTGGTTTTATTACCAGAAACATTCATCTGAGTGACTGCTTTGAGTGACCAAAGACTGTTCATTGTTTACGAGCCAGGAGTATTTGAGATTAATGACTCTGCTTGCAATAGATGGAAACAATGCTGAGAGTTGGAAAACGACGTAAGGATTTACACCAACCAGCAGCGCAGTCTGACACTTTTCTGTTGTGTTTACTGCCAGCAGTGCAGTATCCAGAGCTCACACACAGTTTACATTAAAGTTGATGGGAGATGTTTCAGTGGAGACAGCCATGAGGGCACGTATTACCCCAACGTGTTTGACACATGCACAGCCTCGCACCAGCCCTGGCAGACACTCTCACTCCATCCCTCACCAGGTTGTCTCTCAGCACTCAGAGAAGGGCCATGCAATTGAATATCTCTCTATTAACAGAGAATTTGCATGATTTTGTCTTGGCTGAAAACCTGGTCCTCAGGTTGCTATTAGGGGCACACTTTCCTTCAAAACAGCTCCCTTTTTCTTTTTCAGTGGTTATGATACTCCTGGAAAAAAGAGACAGAGGCAAAAGATGAAAATTAACCCAAACGTCTAAAGACTTAAAAGCTAAATTTAGATTTTGACTCTGTAAACATGACTCAAAGTTATTGAAAAATTCAAGACTATTCAGGCTTCTAGAGAGGAAGGTGTGTCTTGCGTAAAATTCCTGACACTGTTTTCTATAGACACACACTTATATGTCCTACTGAGCACACCTCTTGTTTCAAAAGGGATTTCAGTAGAGGCAAAATCTGTCTTTTACATATACCCGCTACTATGGTTATAGTATTCTGACATCTCATACACTAAATCTTGCTTGCTGTTGAGTGTGCCCCCTTCAAGTCAGCGGAGTTTGCCCGGGTTAAATATTAACAGAATATGACCGTGAATTTACCCCTGTATTTGTTTCCTGAAAACATGCAATTAGAGAAGAAAGAGACACTAAAGATACAGAGAATGAAAATACTTGGGACCCACTTTTTTCCCAATGGCTACATATTACATATTGAAATATGCTTGAACTATTTTACTGCTTTGCTCAGAGATGATATGCAGTGATAGTTTGCAAGGGGAGAGAAGGTAAAAGGAAAGACATGCCAAAGATACGCAGAAATAAAAACATTTCCAGGCTGGAGTTTCCTTATTTTTTTAGCGTCAGTCCTAGAAAAATATGTATTTTGGCTAGCAGGTTTTGCTTCAACCGACTTCGAGAGCAACCTTTAGTATGATCACAAGCAGCCAAATGCAAGCTGTTACAATGCTACTGATGACACTGGTTTACATCCATGTTGAATCTGGCCTATGTGCAATTAATGAAAGAATAAATTAAACAATTAAGTCACTAAAGTAAATATCATATTAAGCCAGAAGAAGATATGTAAAAAATCTAACATTGGGTTGAAAGACTTAAATTAGCAACAGTTTTCCACTTTTAACAACTGGAAGCAAGATGTATTTCTCAATTCTTTGAAACACAGTGGATTTTTTTACTTCATCTCATATATTATTAATATATATAAGCTATATTAAGTACTTAATTCTGCAATGTATATAACAGCACACAAGCATAATTTCCTTGTGAATTGCTAGTGTTAAAACAGTTATTTTTAACTGATTTAATGAATTTTTATATATATATATACAAGCTTTTGTATGAGACAGTTATCAAGCACATATTACTTTGAAAATCCTGCAATGTGTCTTTTGTTCCTTGATAGATCATTGTAAATAATCTCTCTCATACTTGCACCATGCCAACTTCTACCTTCTAGCATGTGCACTCACTGTAGGGCAAAGCTGAGCTTTCTGTGGCACTGCCTGGTTACTTATCTGAGTACTTTTGTGAGAAATACACTACAGGGAGAAAAGCAGACATTTGGGGAAGTGGGTGTCTTGTTTTCCATGCCTGGAGACAAAACCTGTTGTCAGGCATCCAGGTGTGTGTAGTGCTGAGCGAGAGCTCCTGTGCAGGTCTATAAATGTCACAGATCATAATCAAGATCAAACCTGGTCCCAAACTGTTAAGCTCTGCTTTCACCAACACCCTATACCCCGTTCTTTCTATCTGGATATTTTGAGTTTTAGTAGTGATGTATTTTTCCAGAAGACCAGATGGAATTTATTATGATTTGAACTATTATAGCATTACAAAAATATGACCTTTTTTTAGATGATGCAGCTTTCTTAACTCTTTGCACCACGAATTCTTTATTTCTGTATTTTAACCACACAGTTAAAACGAAAAGTTTTAGTGTCAAAGAAAAAGGCAAAAAAGATTAAGGATGCATTGAAGTACCTGAGGTTTGCACAAACCTAAAACCTAATTTTGGCTCTCAGTGCAGTGCCTCTGTGTCTTGGAGAAAGCTGTTTAGTCACTTGATGACTGGGTTGCAAAAGTTAAAAATTCACCATCTGACACTGAAGTGATAGGTTTGTTGGCTCGATAGCATGAAAATAGGATCATGTTGGAGACATAGAATCACAGAATCATTAAGGTTGGAAAACACCTCTAGGATCATCGAGTCTAATCATTAACCCAGCAATGCCAAGTCCACTGCTCAAACATGTCTCTGAGCACCACAGCTATAGATTTTTTGAACATTAACAGGGACAGTGCCTAGCACTACCCTGGGCAACTACTCCAATGCCTGACCACCCTTTCAGTGAAGAAAGCTTTTCCCAGTACCCAATCTAAACATTCCCTGGCGCAACTTGAGACCATTTCCTCTTGTCTTCTCTCTCGTTACTTGGGAGCAGAGCCCGACCCCCACCTGGCTACACCCTCCTTGCAGGGAGTTGTAGAGAGCAATAAGGTCTCCCCTGAGCCTCCTTTTCTCCAGGCTAAACAACCCCAATACCTTCTGTCACTCCACATAAAACTAAATAAAACCTAAATCTTTTTTGCAATTGGCCCAGTTCTTCACTCATTTAGGATCTTCCTGCTAAGGGTTAACTAAAGAGTAAATGGCATGCAAATGCAAATTCAGTGAGTTAGCACTGGAACTATCACCTTTCCCCGGGCAAGAATTAGGATAAATTAATAAAGTGATAAGTGATCCCCCTGTGGCGTCCATAATCCCAAACCCAACAGCAAAGTATCCAAAGGGTTAGCATTTCAAGCAGGGATGAATTTTCAGCTGTTCCAGAGAAATAAAATTATGTCATACTTGCAGTTGCTCAGAAGACACGGGACATGGAGGTATTTAGTGTGGGGGAAGGAGAATGAGTCAGATCCTCAGCTACTGGGAATCAGTGCCATTGCACAGGATTGATTAGATTAGCTAATTAACAACACTTGGTGTTACACTCAAGAGACCGATAATCAGAATCGATTAAAGAACAGGGAGCTTTACATTCAAAACTGGTTTTCATTTCACGTAAATTTGATATAGAGGGCCACAGATGACCAAATCAGCTCAGGAGTAGCTCACTTATTCTAAGTAACAGTTTTACCATATCTCTTTTTCTTCCTTTGATTATCCAAAGTGTCTGAGCACTTTACTTAAATCACATTTGTCTTTTAGACCACTGGAACAAGGTGAAACAAGCTTTCTCCCAAAAGCTTTGAATTTGTAAGAGGCCCATGAAACAGACAGGTAGCCTAAATTTAGTGCCTATGAAAAAGTGTCAATACTGGAAAAAAATAACCCTGCAAGTCAAGAGAGGGAAAAAAGGAGGAAAACTACTGATGGTCTTTCCAAAACAGGCATTTTCCAAAAATTATGTCATCATAACTAAGGACAATCTGAAATTTTAGGTCAAACTTTTGCAATTGTTTGAAGCAAGAGTAATATTTTTAGTTTCATTTAAAAGGTTTTTCACGATTAAGTTACTTTAAAAGCTTTTTTCCTCGATTTTCTTTGTTTCCAAGCAACATATTTTGTTATCTTGGAGCGGCATGATTTCATTGACAGAACCTTGTAAAGAAGGATTCTGATAGTTTAAAAATTTCCCCCAGTTGCCTCCAACTTCCATTTCCTTTCCAGCTTTCTCAGTCCCCTATGCCTTTTCTCTTTTTCTTATTGTTGCTAAGGTGCAGAAAATAACCTCTTGCTTTAACAAATCTATATATTTGAATTCAGCAGAAACTCCACATTTGGGGTGATCTTAATATCTTATTTTAAAAAAGGTGGTAATAATCCAGGTTAAACTGTAATCATGGAAAGCATTAAAGAAAATTCAGAGGAATTGTCAATACATACACACAGAGTACGGACTCAATTTCGTTGTTGTCACACAGCTTTTTACTCTAATTTTTAATAGGAAATGGAAAACCTGTGCAGAGAAGCCGTTTTGCCTGAGAGGTCTGGACTGGTTAGAAGAAGGCTCCCATCTCTGGCAGCCCTCAGCACAGGTTAGTGGCTGCTGCAATGACCTGAAATAGATAATTTAGAACGGTTTTTTGAGTCTCGGCACCGCTATCCTTTACTCAGGCCTGTTTTAAGATAGATTTATGCATGTGTGCATTGCAAGCAGATTTCCAAATTAGATTACTTTTTTTTTTTTCTCCTCTAAGTTACTTGGAACAACTTGCCAGTTAAAGGAGTGTTTGTTAATTGCCTTAAAAAGGGTATTTCCTATTACCACTGTGCTCCTTCTGGAAAAAATATATTTAGTCTGTTTTTGTCAGTGTCATACATGTTGGATCTTTTTTAAAACCTGATAACCAGATTACTTGAGAAACTGGAACCCTTCCAAGACAGCCGTTTCAAGTTTCTTGGTAAATAGTCTGTACATTGTATATATTTGCGAAATGTACATTATTTACTTTATAAAGGCTTCTGATCTTCCATAAATCTCTGCTCACAATGTAAATTTTAAGGCACTGTTTCCCACTTCTTAGGAGCTGGCCTCTTCATCTCTGTAATACCACACATGAAGTCACATGGAAAAAGGTTCATGTGGGATGTCTTTGAAGTGTAGCCATGGGACATCAGATGGACCGGCTTTCCAAAGTGAGAAATACAAATCATGTCTGTTTATTGTCTCCATGAAAGAAACTCAGTGCTTTGTTTTGAGTCTATTCTGAGGTGAGCACATGCTTGTCTGTTGTCACTGAATGACACCTTTTCAATAACGTGAAAAAATATGGTGAAAATGGTGAAATGCTGTTCTTTATATGATTTGATTCTTAGATGATTCGAAGTTTGCAGGATGATTTTTTGTCATTTTTGGTGGCAGTGGCTTTGGTTTGTTATTTTTTTTGTTTGGGTTGGGTTTTTTTTAACTATGCTGTTTGACTGAAACACGGTAAAGAGAAATGATCCTGTACTTCTGTCACTCTTGGTGCTCACTGAAAGCAGGCTGGGAGTTGCAGACAAGCCAAGCCTGCTGTGCCCGCCTTCAGCCTGAGCAGAACAGGCAGATTGCAAACCAGCCTGTGTCTGAAAGCTGCCAAGCTGTGTGCAGGCAATACCAGCCTGAGCCAGGAAGCCCTGGACACGAAGATTTGCCTGTTCCTTTGGCTGATTTCACGGTGCAGTCATGCTCACGATACTGTCCTGTTCTGTAGTGATTGTCTCTGCAGGCGAGGATCACTTTACCATCCAAATGTCAATCCTCACCAAACTGTAGGGAGCTGTAACAGAGTGATTACTCTTCCATCAAGAGAGTAGACGTCATGATGTAGCTTGACAGTGTCTCTGTGACAGAACCAGAAGCTGAAGCCAAATCTCCCATAGACTCCTCAACTCTTGTCACGTTATGGGGTATCCAGAGAAATTTCACTGCAGTCAAAGAAATTGTTTTTCTTCTAAATACATAGAACAGGCTGAAAAATGGGGTATGAGATCCTAAGAATTCCCACTGTTCAGCAGGTATTTACCCACTCTGCAAAGTCATTTGGACTTAAAAACCAGCATCCTTCAAATAGAGCACCCCTGTTCTGGAAGAACTGTGTTTTAAGCTTCTGATGCAAAACACCTCAAGGCTGGCATAAATTCAAAATCACACTTAGGTCCAGATCCAAATTTTGTACTGTTCCTCAGTAAGCTAAGCCAAGGACCCCTCTCCTAACATCTGTGGATATTGGGGTATTTGAAATCCAACTCCAAATTCCAACTTAAGCCACGGTCTAATGTAAACAAAGTTAATGGCTTGTCAGCATGGGGCTGTAAAACAATGTGGGTACTGTCATAATATTGATGTAAGGAAACTTTAAATATATAGCCATTTTTCTGAATATAACAGTGGCTTTTGCTCTTAGGGAAAAGTCATTAAATCAGTATGTCCAGGTTATGTAGCAGCCAGAGAAAATATACAATTGTGGCAGCCAAGAAATTACATGGAAAAGAAATTGTGCCTTGACCCATTGACCGCAGTGCCAAACAGTGAGTGCCATTTAGTGTTGTATCACCTGGGTTTTATACCCACGTGTTACAGCTCACAGGCAACCGTGGTTGTATGGAAACAAGAGGAACATGTGTTTGACCTGCAGCTCTCGAGGGATGACTGAAGTATGAGCCAGGCAGAGAGTTTGAAAGAGTAAAGAAAACAAAAAAAGAGATACTGTACTGGAATATATCATCTATTTTTGGTTTGTACCAATGAGGAGCTGTTGTCAGCAGTACATCATTAACTGATGTTGAATCAAGGTCAGTTTTAAAGACTCAGATGACATACTACAAACTCACAGTGTGGTTATTGTTCCTCTGAAATCTCAAACAAATACGGAAATTCCCTAAGGATTACCTTCTAATACAGCATAAAATAATTTGAACTGACTTAATGATTCACAACTGTTGGAAAGTAAGCTTAATTTACTATGCAGTGATCTGTAGAAGCTGTGCATATTTAAGTACTTCAGCCCATCTCTGTAATTAACTCTGTAATTAATTTTAGCTTCTGAATTGATTTCTGTCGGTATTCTTTTATTTTCTCAAAATTACCCATCAGTTTCTAACACTGAAGTGACAAAATGTATTTTATATTTAATAATCCTTACGTAACTTTATTTTGCATTTTTAATCTACAGGAATCACTGCACAATATATATTTTTGTGTGAAACTGTGGCCAAAGAACTTTGTTCAAGCACAGCAACAGCTACTCAGCGTAAAACGTGTGCTTGGACACATAATAATTTTGCTGAGTTTTTGTGAGCTGTGCTCTGAGACCATGTTCTCTCTGTACTGCTATTTTGATTTAAACCAGTAAATAATCTCACTATCCTTGTCTGTGTTACATTAAATTCAAAGTTGTACATGATGGGATGAGTTCAGATAAAGATTTGGACTGATTTTGGAGCTTTGGAGAGATAAAGCATTAATACTTTCCAAAACTTCAGCAATGATTTGGATTTGGGTAAGGGCCCATATCTGATTATGTTTAAATATTTTGACATGTGTGGTATTCTATTTTATAAGATAGAGAGATCATAAGAACTTCATTTGTGCTGTTAGTCTATACTATGGAAACAAATGACATGTTTCACCCATCTTGAAGAAATTCAGGATGAAAGATCCCAGAGCAAATCATGTTAATATATAACCCATACAAGAAATACTACAATTAAGAATTTACAGATGTGACTCGGGGTAGGCACTAATTACATGAGAAGTAGAGTTTTATTTAAACCCAAGCTTCCAAATTAGTCACCAGGATGAGCTTTCAGCTTTGTAGGCTTGTGTGAGTAAATATTGTGGTAACATATCACCATGGTAGAAAATTGTGTTTTTGGTAAGGTTGAAAGGAGTGGTGGTAAAGGTTGAGCAGCTTTTCTCCATCTCTCAAATTTGAGGCTGGACAGTCTATACTGACCCTATTTCTGCTGAACTGGGATTCTCTGAAGCCTCAGGACTTGTTCAATGTCACCAGCTGTGTTTCTCTCTAGATGCTCACTTGTGACGTCTGTCCTGATGTGCAGATCGATTTGTGACCTGACACAGATTCAGCAAAGTAGGTGTCTAACCTGCCCTTTGGTTGCAGTCAGTTTTAAAGAAAATTCACAAAACTTTAAGTCCCTGGCAAAATTGTCCCGTGGTACTCCAACCCAAGCAAGTAGAAGTCTGTAAGGTGAGGGAAAAGAAGGATTTAGCTGAGGTCACTGGTTTACCAGCATGCCAGAGGACACTGCGAGCAAAATCTGACAAAATGAAAGTTGACTTCAATAATTTGCCATTGCTTTAAGAAGCTTGATACATTTTTATCCTGTTTATACATTGTCCTTTACCAGCAGACAGATGAGTACCTAGTCAAGAACTTGGACCACAAGTGCAATGTCTTATAACATTTGACATTTAGCTTTCTGGCAAGTCACTTGAATATTGACTGACATGCTCAGTCTTTAAATTTAGCATTCCATCTGATTTATTTTCCTGAAGATGACCACAGAGAAAATGCACTAAATATGAGATGATGTCAAAAGTAATATTTCATTAATTATGTGAACCTCAAGTTGATTTTTTTTTAAATCCATGACTGTATTATAAAAATTTCTTATTTAATCTTGACCAGTATTTCATAGACTCGCAGAATGGTTTGGGTTGGAAGGCACCTCAGAGATCATCCAGTTCCAATCCCCTGATTTGGGCAGGGATGCCATCCACCAGGTCAGGTTTCTCAGGGCTCCATCCAACCTGGCCTACAGAGTTTACTGTAAATGTGGACTATCTCTGCATCACAGTTGGTGCTACCCATCAGAAAACACAGGAAATACCAGACTAAACTAAACCATTTTCTTCAGCTCTTCCTGCTGATTGTATCCAATACTGGGATTCTTGAGAGGTTACAAGAATTCCTTTCCTCTTTCTTACCCTTTCCCTTCATTCCTCCTTTCCCATACTTAGAAACTGTTTTAAATCCCTAGCACAAAGGGACAGATACAACAATTAGCCTTGAAAAAGGCTCTACGTACACATAGACATGTACATCACCTAAAGTGACAGGGCTGAATTCTAACTCTGGCTGCTAAATTTGACTCTGCTTTTATAAATCATTAGTTTGTTTAAACATTGTTAATTGTCAGATATTCTTAAGTGTCATTAAATCGTAACACATAAAGTTAGAGCACAGAATCATGTTTTATGTACATGTCTTTAAAATTAATGAATTATGAATAAACTCCCTAATTGCACTGAAGTACAGATGGAAGCAATCTTCATGAAATTATAAATAATCACCATGCTGCTGATTGCAACAAGTGGAGTTTAAGCTTGCCAAGCAGTCTTAGAAGTTTAATTAAATGTACTAAAAAAGCAATTTGATGCTTTAAAAGCCAAGCTGTTGCATGGCACTGAAGCAAATCAAAACTTCAGTTAGGTTTGCAAACCAATCTTTGCTGCTGACCTCAGAAATGCCAGCATTCCCAGTTTAGAAATTTTATGCTTTGCAAGTTCAGTGCCTCGAATAAATATAAGACTTGACTTTTGGAAATATTATTTAGGTGAAGACATGCAGATAAGCAAGAATGATTTTCAGACATTATAAATTCACATGCTTAACAAGACTAGTAATTTTATATAGTATTGAGAGCAGAGACTCTCGGTACAGTAAGAAGGAGTAAGATATGCCAGATGTCATCAGGAAAGCTTCGAGTTTATGGAGTGTAGACAAATATAAAGGAGCTTATGTTTAAGGTTGTCCCTTGACCCTTCATGACCTTCTGGATCTGTGAATCTACACTCAGAATAACTAGAGCAAGAAGAAAATTTTGGCAGAATCTTGGCTCCATAACTCTCCAGTGAACTATCAACCCTGCACAGACATGTGTAACCTGGTACTTTGCTCCTGATAGGCAATTTCTTCCTTAGTGTATTCTTCAAGTACAGCAGCTGAGCAATGCAAGGCAAATGTAGTGCTTGGCTTCATAAGTAAAGCTCAGATCCCCAGAGGAATTTATCTTTTATTCATTCTTGGATACTTGACTTGAAATGAAGCTGAAGTATAAATGCTGAAAACTGCAATATGAATAAAGTTTATGCCAATGCCTCCAAATCCCATACTTCCATGGTGAATCTCTACTTGACTTCTGAGGTCTGTTTCTACTTCTGGTTTAGATGGAAACAGCCCTAGCCTGTGAAATTCAGATGTTATTTCAGGTTTATTAGCATACGTGTCTGGAGCCTTCTCACAAGACTGGGTATCCTGTATGGGTTTCTCTTCCAGTCTGGAAGGGCACAAATATTTCTGGTAGGTATTTGTGTATGTCCAGCAACTTCAGAGCATCTCAGATCAGGATAGCTTGAATCAACCAGGCAAGTGAGCTGATGCCTCCGTGTTTGCTTCCTACCTAAACCTAATCAAGATGGAGGCAAAAAGCTTCATCCCCATCTGAGCTTTTGACTGGCTGCCTATGGCCTGTTAAAGTGCATCTAATGCACAGAGAGATGATGACTCTCACTAAATCCATCTGAGACAAACCCTAATGTGCTGACATTGGATCAGTAAGTAATTGCAGAGGTGGCTTTTAGTATAATAATGTACCACTTAGACCACTCACACAGGAAGTGAGGAAACTGGTTTCTCTTCCTTCCTCAGACAGAGGGGACCAGACCCATATTTCTTCATTCCCAGGAGCGCGAATGACAGCCAGAATTTATGTCAAGAGGGTTAATGGGAGAGGGCAGAGGCACCTCCTACCTCTCCAATGGGGAATTGGATACAGGATTTACTGTCCCCAAGAGTGAATTAGGAAAAAAGAAATAAGCTCTAACTGTGTAATATGATGGTTAGGGTTTCTTGAGAAAAATGGAATCACAGGTTTTGTTACCCCAGTTAAAGGCCTGTTTTGTGTTTTCCAGTAAATCCTAATTGAAGAAAATTAGACTAGAAGTCAAAACTCGATGTTGTCAATTGAGTCCCTATTCACAGTGTCAGTAGACCTTTATTTTACCCTTGGCTTACACTAAGCAAAAAGTGTAAAAATGTTTTATTGTAATATTGCTAATTTAAAAAAAATAAAATATTCCAAATGAGGCGGCTCAGGGAGGACCTTACCACTCTCTGCAGTTATCTGAAAGGATGTTGTAGCTGGGTGGGGGTTGATCTCTTCTCCCAGGTTACGAGTGGCAGGAGAATAGGAAATGGCCTGAAGTTGCCCAAGGGGATGTTTAGATTGGATATAAGGAAAAATTTCTTAACTG
>VZTA01022366.1:41999-86756 GCA_013398855.1 Mohoua ochrocephala
ACGAGTGGCAGGAGAATAGGAAATGGTCTGAAGTTGCCCAAGGGGATGTTTAGATTGGATATTAGGAAAAATTTCTTAACTGAAGGAGTGGTCAAGCAATGGAACAGGCTGCCCAGAGATGTGGAGGAATTGCCATTTATATTTGTTCAAAAGATGGGTGGATGTGGCGCTTGGGGACATGGCTTAGTGGTGTACACAGCAGTGCTGGGTTAATGGTTGGATTTGATGATTTTTGAGATCTTCTCCAATCTTAATGATTCTATGACTTTGTATTTCTTCTTCTGAAAAAAAAAAAATGGATGGCTGAGAAATTAAACATGCAGATCAATTTGTTTTCAGGGAAATTGAGGATTGTAATGTATATCCAGGACTGTATCTTTAAAAGTGCAGCATGTCTTTTTAGAGGAACATGTGGAAATGGTTATGTTTTAATTAGGAAAAGTAACAGTGTAGTTTAGAAAGACTGTTAGTGTCTCTTGGTACCTCCCCAGTTCAGTCCAAAATAGTGATCTTCATTTACAGGGGCAATCTCTGAAGCACACCTTAGGTTTTTGTGTTGTGCATTCGATCTGTTACTGGATGTAGTACATCCAAAGAGCATTTGGATGCAGCACAAAAAATAGATGGGAAAGCAAGAAAGTCACAATTGTTTTAAAAGATCATATTTTCACATCTGCCTCGCAGGATATTTGGCAATTTCTCTTCTCTGTAGAAGGGGCTACATAAAGAAAGTACAAAGTTCTTTTGATCTAAAAAAATCTCTGTGGGATTTAATAATTTATATCAGAATTTAACAGCACAGAGGAACCCCTTTTTATATACTGGAGTAATTTTGCTTTGCTTTTGTCAGATCAGCTCTACTTGAAACAGAGACTTGCTGTTAACGGAACTGAACTATATTTCAATGTCTCAGATATTTTGGTGGCTTTCATTCTACCATATTTCACTCTGGTTCCAGTTCAGCAAAGATTTTAAACACATTCTTAAATCTAATAATTTCAGTGGGACTGAAGACCATATGCAGATGTTTTATAAAAATAGGGTCAGCTTATAAACTCTTGTTTATGATACTTTTGATGAAGAGTAACATGTGGAGACAGATCCTTTTTGTTTAATTTTCATTAGTAACTTACTCTACCGATTGAATATGAAATAAGGCAGAAATATGTGGGCTGGAAGAAAAAATCTTGTGATTGGCTTCTGCATAGAGCCATAGTAACAGGAATCACACATATCTGACCCAACCTATATACTAGATGCCCTCATTTGAGATAGACATCTACATTTTCTGCAGTATTGGTGGGTAGAAATGCATGTGTTTACAGTTCATTTTGCTCCTCCCTAATACAGATGCCTGAAACAGTCCAAACTTCTGTACTCCACGAGTGTCTGTTGCTCCTGTCAGACGATGAAGAGGACTTTCACATAGGCATTTAAATAGTAGATATCTGAGTTTGATGGATGAGGTGACATGCATTCTATGGGACATTTAGAGTAGAGGGGAGAAGACCGATCAGACCAAGGTCCTCCACACCTACCATCTTGCCCCTGAGGCTGGGCAGCAGCAGACATGTAGGCAAAGAGGAAAGAAACAAATTCATGTACAAAAATGTCTTGGTCTAGCAAATTTTCCAGTAATCAGTGGTTTCAGAACTTCCTGATCCAGATGTCTTTCGGGCAAATCACGTTTAGTAACACCAGCTGATTTACTCTCCATTAATTTGTTCCTTTTTACATCCATGTGTATTTTTTACCTCCATGAAATCTTGTGGTTATGAGCTCTATAATGTAATTACATGTTGTGTGGAAAAAAATACTGCGCTTTAGTGTATAACTTACTCCTTAATGCGTTCATTATACGTCTGCTAATCCTTGTGCTATGAGGTGGAGTGAATATTCACTCTGTTCGTGTTCTGCATAGAGTTTATGACTTAAAGCCCTCTGTCATTTCCCCCCACCAGTCATCTTTTTCCCAAGCCTAAGAATCCTAATGTATTTGCTCTTTCCTCATATGGAAAACATTCAGATCTAGGCATTACTGATGCAAACAGGATTTTCAAAATCAGAATTGAAATTGCTTTAGTATAAAGTAAGTCAACAATGACAGGGGAACTAGACTTCATTAGAACAAGACCTCACCCTAACAGTGTGATGTGCAATAAACCCCACACAAATATTGAATGCTTATTAATCATTGTGGAGTCCATTATATCAAATTTATGTGGTTATTGTGCATGAATTTTTTATAAAGAAAATTGAAGCTGGTTATTTTTTAGCTATTAGAAAAACAAAATCCTTCAGAAGAAAAAAACCGGACACACTAGGTTACTTCTTTTATCTCCATTTTTATATATGAGACCCTTCAAGTTGGAATGAAGGGCATGCTGACTCTTCATCTCTGTATTAACAGTTACAAATCAGCCAATACCTTATGGCCATTTTGTTGTCTCCATCATTATGTGGAGATTGTATTGTGACATGAATTGGTGGACTCAGTCCAATTCCTAATTGAATGAGCCATTAACTCACGGTGACAGGAGAGAGCAAAGAATTGAACATGCGTGAAGGTATTTCATCTCCCTTAAGATACTTCTGTGACTCTACAACCAGTGGTGTAGCCAAACTTGTATTCTGGGTTTGTTCCTGCTATTTATTACCAGTATTAGTGCACCCCCTAGAAGCTCCCTTCAAAAATGGAGTCCCATTGCGGAATAACATACTGGTTTCCAACATATTTTATGCACACATCATTCAGTAAGAAGTGTGTCTTCCAAAGCAAAACAAAACAATGTGTTTTGCATGATTCACTACGCTTTGCTGCAAGAAATACAAAATAATTGAGCAAGACTGCAGTAACTCTCCAATACTTTGTTATGGTTTTTAGCTGTACTCAGCAGAATAAAGTGACCTTGGTTCACAAACTCCCAAATTGTATTTGCAAAGGTGAAATTACACATTGAAAGGTTTTTGTAGAGAACATAACTCTAAAGGCTGACATTTTAAATCTTTGAAGTTCATGCAAAGGTACAATGATGAAAAAATGAATGCCCTTCATTTGTGGTGTGTGACAGGTTTGAGTTACCACAATTTTGCTTTCAGTGGTTGTGCTGGAGATCACAAATTGTCACCCACATTCACCATTTGAATTCGTACGGTGTTTAAAGCCCTGCACTTGTCAGCTGTATAAAGAGGGGAAGAACATTATTCTCTTCACTAAGGAATTAATGATACAGGCAAGAGATGGAAATGAGCAGGTGGGGGTTCAGGTGAACAGACTGACAGGCCAGCTGTGGTCTTCATGCATGCACTGGCAAGAAAATCCCTGTCAGGGAATGCTTTAGCTTCACTTTGGTGTTCAGTGCTTTAGCAGAGCAGTATTCTGCTGAGCTGCTCTGTCTCATACTGGAGCAATCTTCACCCATGCCTCTGCAGTCAGCAGGAGAGCAATTACCAGCTCCATGGCCATATAAAGGCCACGAGAGTAATCTGTGACAGATTTGATGACAGCAGGGGAAATACTCCTGAGAGTTGTAATTGTAAGGGCTAACTGCAGACCCAGATACCTCTCAGCTGATGATCAGGAACAGCCCCGGAGTCAATGGCTACTCAAGCTTCAAAGATAAGAACATGCTCTGATTTAAGAGCCTATTTCTGTGGGCAAGGCTGCGAACTCTTTACTGCTGTTGAAGACATCCATCAGCCCTTTGACATTAGCGGGATTAATTCCTGGTTAGAAGGGCAGCAGTCTGGCTCAGAGACACTGATAAATTTCCGCTTGTGTATTGTCACTTTTTTCAAGCATGCACAGGAAAAAACACCAAAGATGGGCAATGCTGGTTGCATAGAAATTCTCTCTGCAAGGATGTATAAGAATGGAATATGGTTCTAAGGATTTAGCTCTCCAGGATCATCGTCAGTTTATTTCAGCCTGGATGCATTTCTGTGTCCTGGCCCTAGTGCTGTTGTCTGGTGTGGTTCCCATGGATCAGTTTGTTACAAATAATCAAAATGAACTAGAACAATCTGTCTGTATCCTTAGGAAGGAAAATAAGTCAATGTATACGATAGAAAAGGTTATTTTTAGGCATGTTGCATTTCCATCCTGACTAGTACACAAGGATTGGCCTGCTTTTGTGGTACCAAGATGAGTGTGTCACAGCAAAATGAGTGTATTCTCATGGCTAAACTTTTTACCCAGTTCAGTCTGGGAGTGTTAAGGACATCCCTTTGGTGACAGTATAAAAACTGATCTCCGTGTTTCATAGGCTCTTCTGGAGTTCCACCTGCAACAGGGACACGATCAAAGTATCGAAAGTCTGGCCTCGGCTGAAAAGCTCAGCAATGGTCATTCAAGGATTTGTTCAGCAGAAACCAGACCGTGTCCAGGTCTCATCTGTGACTAGATGGCAATAGTTAAGAGACCGTAAAAACCTGGGCTTAATTTAAATATATGACTAATCCTGTGGCTACTCTAGCCTCTCTCTCTACAATGCCACCAAGGAGAGCAGTCACAAGTCAGCAGCCAGACAGTCCCTGCTGTCCATGATAAAGTCATTCAGAAGAATGGAATTCTAAACTGAAAAATTACCATTTTCAAGTTGGTTGCTGGAACACACCCTTTCAGTTCCAAATTGTTACATCCATTCCACTCCTAAGAAAATTAATGTCCTTGGTGTCTATTTGTCAGACTAGGAAGACTAAAAAATAGACCTTCCACAATAATCCCTGTAATTGTGCAATTCATGGACTAAACTGCTAATGCTCCGCAATGAGGTAACAGGGGCTGGTCTAATTTCAGCTTATTTTCTTCTCCAAATTTCACAGTGGGTACTTTTGAAAGAAATATGCAACCTTTTACCTCTGACTGCTGTAACTAATAACCATATTTTTGGCTTACGTGTTACAGAGCAATAAGGGATTGCGGATCAGAAAAGCCAAATTTTCTGTGATTTGAGCTGTAAGTCCATCACTGCAAACTACAACAGTTCATCCTGATTTTGAAGTGGCCCAGAAGAGGGCCTAAGACATATCAACCAATGTGTTACTTCCACAGGGGGTTTGTGCATACTCTGTGTATGGAATATAAGAAGGTAATGAAATGCATTCACATTTTCATATGCCATAAAATAAAGGCTGTATTACTCTGTAGCATTACACAAGCGTGGTGTCATGAGATGAAGCAGAAAATCTCCCAGGCCTGTTTCTTCAGTAATGCTTGTGTTTTGGTTCGGTCCCCAAGGTTTCTGGCTTATCAGATGCAGACAAAGTGAAAAGAAACAGTACCAGTGAAAACTGCTATAGATCCATACATCGCGTGATGCAGTGTGGAATGAGACTGAAATGTGTTCTTTAATAATGAATACTAAAGTCAACATTTATAATAGTAACAGGAGATACTGAGTTTTCTTTTCATTTGAGGGTCAAGAGTTAATGTCATATCTCAGCTAGGGAGCTTAGACACACAGTGCCCCATTTATTACTACTGCAGTGTGTCAGTCGGACGCCAGCAGACAATGTCAGTATCTGGCACAGTTTCCTGAGGAATGAAGTTTTTAAAAAGACATGATACTTCTGTATTAAAGTTTGATGATGCTATTTCTTAGGTAGACTGCAACTTCTCTGACACTAAATGTTTTCTGGCTGGCTGAGACACTTGCTGTGAATGACAACATATTTTTTGCCCTGTGTCCATTGCTCATTTTAGCTATGGAAAGGAGCAGAGTTGGAAAATGCTGTCCTCTGTAGCATTTACTAAGGCAAGGCTCTTGTTTGTGTCCTGGACCCACCATATTCCAAGTCAATAAGGTAATAAGCCAAGTCCATTTGTTCATCTCTACACTTGTGAGAATGTGTTTATAAGAAGATTGACATTTGACTGTGAGTTTTTGCCAAACACAGACTTGTAGTGTCAACACCAGTTGGAGAAATAAGCAGGGAAGTGTGCAGGGAGCCACATGCAGACTTCTGTAGATACAACACCAATCCTGGAGGTAAAAACAGGACCTTAAATGAAACAATAGGCTCCCGTGACTGTCCCACCCTTTTTGTTTTCATTGCCATCTGTGTAACATCAGTGTTTTCATCCAGTACTAATGGGAAAATCTGAGTATCTCAGTTGCTGTTAAGCCTCAGTTGACCAAGGCATTATTCTCATGCTCAGTGGTGAAGATTGACTTGCATCTTGTGCTCTTTAATGTTCCCTGTTTCTTCCTGCAGATGTAGAAGTCATGGACTAATCAGAATCACTGTTACCCAAATGGCTGTTACTCAAAATGCTTTTGAAATGATAAGAAATCTTGCACAGAGGCACTTTCAGATGGTTTTCTAATATACTGATGTAAGAAAATATAGAAAGAAGATCAAATCTCCACTTATGTCTTGTAAACCACTGCTAGTATATATATTCAGCATATTCAGATGGTCTGCTGTGATTGCTAAGACACACACAAGTTTTGACACATCCTGTTCAGAGACTTGAGATACCACCTTGAAGAGGTGAAGGAGTTTGAAAATTTACTATATGTACCTGATTTAAGACTTTTCAGAACTCTCTATTGACTGAACTAGGTACAGAAGTTTGACATTAAAATTACTGAGACATCCCAGCAGACATTTAAGTCTGTGGTAGCCTTCAGAGATTCTATTGTGAATAGAAACCTTTTTGCCTGTTCATACTCTCAAGAGAGGCATCTTTGCTCTCCTCTGAGGTAAGGAAACAGAGAACTGCACAGGCAGCAGCTGGGTGAGGGTATCTGTTCTGTTGCGTGACTTCTGGTGGGGCGGAGACCACCCTCTTTTTTTGAGTGTCACAGAACACAGCTTGATTTCTGTGAGCTGGGGCCAAAGTTTTCTTTCTTTTCTTTTTTTCTCTCCCTGCTCCCCTCCTTCCTTCCCCCCACATGGTGTCTGCTTTCAAGATTGCTTCAATAGCCAGCATTGTAACATACAGAGATGGATTTCCACGAAATTAATTTCAGCACTTGGATAGGAACTGATTATGAATCTTTGTAGTCCTACAGATGAAGTCATTAAGAAAGAACTCAGAGTGGAATGCAGCCAAGGTTCTTAGCAAGAGCATGGTAGTGATTGCGCAACAGAATATGGGAAGAGTAAGAAAAATGACAGAACATAATCATTTCATACCATTCATTAGTTTCTCCAAACAATGAAAGAACACAGTGGCACATGTTAAATCTAAACAGGCCTCTAAAAAAAGTAGCAAAACTGCATGTGTGATCCAGCAGGATTTTGAGGTGAAAGATATTTGGACGACAATCTTAATTGTCACAAATCTGTTTGAAATACATCCATAATATTGCAGTGATTTCAGTGATATTTTAAAGAACCATTTAAAGTTCTTCATATGTGGTAATGTAATACAGCAAATAGAATTATAAAAATTGCAACAGTGGATATGAACAACTTTTGAAGTTATATACTTCACTGTATTATAAAATAGGTTGATAATTTTCCATCATATTTTTACTAGAAATTTTGTTCCTGACTTGTTTTTTCTTTCAAAAGGAGAGGGAAACAGCAGTAGAAAAAAGAGTGATAAGTTCCTTAATCGAACTAAGTTTTGCATCCTGCACAGTTTTTTATGGTGTTCAGTTAAAAACATTGCCCGCAGCATTCCCATTAACATAATTTATGCCATTGCAGTTGATACAAGATTGTGTTTGTTCTAAAGACCTGTAGTTTATTTTTCAAATCAGTATTTAATCTTCAGAAAAAGCATTTATCAGTTACAAAAAACCCACAAACAAACAAACATGTATATGTCTAGGTTTTTAACCCCAAGCATTTTCAGCTGGATGCAAAATATAGAAAATCTATGTACAAGACACATGTTCAGGATGGATTCGTTTATTCCCTTTTCTGTGATTCAGCTGTCCAGTGTGTAAGACTACCACTTGGAATCTGGAAAAGAAAGGCTCAGTTTCCTCCTCTATCTGATCTCTACCAGGGATTTCCAGCACGTCCCTGGAGAGGACTCTTCAGCATCGAAAATGGGATGTCTTGAAGGATTCATGGTCTGTAATTCCTGCAACCCTGAGGATAACTAGTTCAGACATAAAAATGATCTGATAAACAGCTGAGACAATTCTCCCTTTGAAGTTGGTTCTATCTACAGACAAATGTGTTGTTGAAAGAAGTATTTCTCCTTCTCTTCCTCTAGTGCTGTGTCCATATGCTTCATGTTCTGGCTGTGTGACCCAAGTAGGTGACTATAATCCCTCTCTGGGATATTTAAGAGTTTTGTATAAAGTCAAACTGCTTCAAGAAGAATCATGGGAGAGCATCAGGCATTATTTAATAGAGTCATAGACTGTTAAGAGGTTGGAATAGACCTTAACACTGATCTAGTCCCAACCTGCCTGACATAGGCAAAGACAGCTCCCTCTAGACCGTGTTGCTCAAGGCCTTATCCAACCTGGATTTCATTACCCATTTGTTTGCCTTACCCATTTCTTGTGAAAGGGTGCGATTTTTGTTGCAGGTTACACCTACATGTCCCAGTGGAGTGCTACCCAGAGAAATTATTTTTCTGAAAACCAAATAGAGATATTATAACAGACTTACACCAAAGTCATCGAAGCCTGCTTCTAAGTTGGAGCAGCTTTACGCTGACTTCCTGGGCTGGCTTCAAGGCAAGTCCTTCTGCTCAGGTGTCTCTGAATTACAGTCCCTATCAGAGTTGCTGAGGTGGCCTTAGATAAATCAGATGGAAATGGATTTGCTTCTTGACACAGCATTGAGAGTGGTTTCGATTCATGTGTACTGTAGGCCTCTGAGATTTGGATTTCTATGTGTTAATTTTCCTATACTCTATTTATATTCAGTGAAGAGAAATAGAAATTGTTGTAGCCTAATTTATCTCATGTACTGAAATATTTCAGATGGATTGCTAAGATATTCCTTTTTCTGTCCAGTTACTGCAAAGAGAGCATCTGTTCAGCAGCACATGCTTATAATGTATTTAGGTGAGAAGAATCTCACCTTAGTTGTCTGTCACTTGCTTCACACTTCTTGCATACCAAGAACACATCATTACACTGGTCCTGAGTGGCTGACTGCTCCAGGCAGAATTCACTGATGCACTGGGGATTGAATAGCACAGAGGAATTTCATAGATGAGAAAGAGTTAAAATGACATTATGAGGTTGATATTACGAGCTGATAAAGCAAAAAAAGCAAATAAAAGAGCAGAATTGCAGAGAGAGAAAAGGTTCATATGTGCTGACATGCCTGTCCTGGCACAGTTTAGCTTAATCCACCCTACTTGCTTTTCTCACCCTATTCTTCAATCCTCCCTTCCAGAAACAGATTTAGGTATCCCTTTATCTCTGTGAGACTGTACTTCAGTTACCTTCACTAGTAACTTATTCCATATGTCTCTTTCTCTGACAGTGAAGCAACTCTGCCCAAGTCCCTGTTTGCTCATTCTTACCTAATATTTCAATTTAGTCCCTTAGTTTTCCCCTTTAAGTAGTAATAACAAAAGCCCACCCTTTGAGGTTGCTTTTTATTTTCACTCCCTTTCTTAATACTGAAAGTTTCAACTACACTATCTCCCAGATTTTCTTTTCTGTGGAAAATAGCACCAGTTCCCACAGATTTTCTTCAATTTACATACATACATACATACATACATATATATATATAAAATCAGAACTGTTAAGAATAAAAATTTAAATTTGCTCTTTTTATTTTTTTCTTTATCACATAGCAAGGACTTGATCCTGCAAAACAATCTCTAATCAGGTGACTCATCCAATTAATCCAATATAGGAGACAACATATAAGAGTTTCTAAATGATAACTTGGAGAACATAGAAGCAGAATGTAGTCTCATGTCAGGTAGTCATAACACACGTGGGCTTCTCCAAATCGTGCCACCAGGAATAGGTGGAGCAGTACAGCACAAGCAGGACCAGCAGGAAGGAGAAGAAAAGGTCTGGAAAGCTTTGACATTTCTTCTTGGAAGGAAAATGTGTTTTAAACATTTTTCCGTTAGCGCTGGTGCTAATGGTAGAAAATCAGATTTTCTTATCTAGAGAAATATAGTGAAATAATAAAGCACTGAGGTGCCAGAGTAAGCCTTTTTTTTTTTTTTCTTTTACAAAGATAATATAATTGTTTTCATATACCTTCGAAGAGGATTAAAGTTGAAGAGATAAAAATGGAAAAATGGAGAGGAATAAGACACTTTTTACTGCCTGATTCTCTTCTGTCTTGCATTGAGCTCTGGTTTACACTGGCAACTGTCCAGTGGGCTGCTGCTGATTTATACCTTCATTTGTGAACCTCAAGCTCTGAGAACAGGCTGCTGTTATAGTTAATACACTAGACACAGATTAAAACAATTTGACTTTAATTCCTGGTGTTGCCAAAAATGTCCTAAGAAAGAACCTAAGAAAGATGTTTCCGAAAGCAGATCCGTGATTTGGGAGCTTCCTAACCGTTTTGCTGAGTTGCTTAGATACCATGTCTGGACAGTTTTCCTTGAAAAAGGGTTCTTGGCTGTATTCACAAAGAGATTTATAGGTCTGCATCTTTAGGTACTAAAATGAAAATTGAATTTTTCATGGAGCACCTTTTCAACTGCTCCTAAATTTGTAGGTACTTTAGGTCCATTTCCTTGTTTTTAGAATGGTATTTTACAGTCATCTTCAGTTCCCCCTAAGAATCTGCTTCAACTTCATTTGTCCTCTCTTCTGTCCCATGCTCAAGTGCACACACAAAGACCTCCTGCCCAGCAGGGTTGAATCCATTTAATGTTCTTCAAAGTACTTGGAATATGAGCTTCTGCACAAAGTATTGATGAAGATTTTGCATTCCCAGGTTCTGCTATTAATACATAGCCCAGGGGTTAGGACACTTATGAGGAAAGTAGAAAGGCTGCCTTTCTTTTTAGTTATAAGGAATTTGAACTTAACTTGCCCCATGCTTTTTTCAGTCAAAACTGCTCCACTTTATGCAGAATAATTAAATATTAACTGGGCCCAAGACAGTGACCTGGTTTACTTCTAGCTCTTGCTCTACAAACTAGTTAATATAAACCAGGGAATTGTTAACTAGAAAAAGAAATAGGACCCAGAGCTATTTTTGTTCAGGTGAGTTCCATAACTGTTAAAAAAAAATATATTTTCTCTTGTTTTGACCTAATTTGTACTTTAATATTCCAAGCAAAATACAGCTGTTTCCACAGGAAAGAAAGAAAGATGTAATATCTGGGTCATGTCAGTTATTCTTCTAGAGAGTACTACAACAGATTTGAATTACTATAGGTACTGTGAAAGAATAGATTAATTATTAATTTCAGGAAAAAAACCCCAAGTCTCAGAGTCACACATTAAATAGGGGGTGGGGAGGGTGGGTGTTCTTCAATCCTACAAACTCACTTTTGTGTGGCTGCGCTTTGAAAGACAAAATGTGAATAAGACCCAGATCCTCCAATGAGAATTTGATGGTTTTCAATCCCAAGCAGAAGGAGACCTTAGAGACCAGGGTAAGAGTGCAATGTCTTGGAGGAGTTTTTATTATTTCCTGCAGGCCATAGTAAGTAGCCACACACTAGGGGATTCAGATAATAGGGCATATTAAGGGTGCTTAGCTACTAGAGGTTGTATATTTTACATGTATGACCTTCCAATGGAATTCACAGCCTTTGAAACAGTAACAGCAGCTTCCCACACAATGAGGAGCAGAAAGTAAGCACCTGAAAACAGAATTCAGGAAAGCCAGAACTTTGAGTGAATAAGTGCTTATAGTCAAGATGGAAACCCTTGGGAGAAGATAAGGATTACTTAAGTAGTAAATCCTTCCATTCAAAAATAAAACAAACCACTTTCCCTTCATAATAAATAACTCAGCACACCGAGCGCTCTGACATTAGATTAGATAGCTCAAATTCAAATCTGACTTAAGGGATTTGAACCTACAAAGCATACCTTCACTGTCTAAATCTTCAAACAAAGAAACTCACTGAGGTGTAGCTCTTGTTGAAACTTGATTAAAAATAACATCTAAGAGAGAGGAGAAAATAACTGTACTGCAGGTGACTGCCACGCTTTCTTGAGAGACAGATTTAATTTTCTAAAGTTACATACTTGCGTACTTCACAAGAGGTGAAAATATCTCAGAAAAAAACAGATTCTTGCCTCAGATGGTATTCTAGACCAAGAGGCAGGAGATCTCTGAGAGGAGGAGGTGGACTGGAAGCCTTGTGCAGCAATTTGTGATAGGGGTGCACAGCTCATGCCCTGCCTGAGCCACCCGGTCACTCAGCAGAGCCGTGCAGGGTGTGTCACGGAGCAGGCTCAGCACCCCCACACCCCAAGGCGTGCACCCTTAGGAACCACAGGCCTAATGCAGAGAGGAGTGAATTGCCTACAGGAGTTACTTATTTCTTCGCCTTCACTATGGAGAAACCAGGGACATGGAGTTCAGGGATTCTGTGATTCTGAGCATCCTAGAAAATGCCTTCCTTAAGCTCTCTGCGTCTTATAAAATAAGGATGACGTTTTGTCCTACTTTTGTCTCTTCCAGTTTAAGTTATTTCTACCCTGTACTGCCCAGCAGTAGTCTTGAGGCATTTCCCAAGCTTGAGGCATGTGAAAACTATTTGTTATTGTAATACTAATTCTAACAATAGGATCATCTTAAATGAGTGCTCCTCTCTATTTCTGACTGGTTTAGGCTGCCTGTGAGGCCTAAATCATATAATAAACAAATATTCTATCAGAGCTTTTACCTAATTTGGCAACAGCTGTTAAAATGTGATTATATGCTATGAGCTGGTTCTGTTATAAAATGGCTCTATAATGTTTTTATAGAAAAAAATCTTAGTTTACTTTTCATGATTTCATTGCACCGTGATTTATATTTAACACCTCTGTTTTCCATTGTCAGCAAGAGCCAGTACTTCCAAGTGTTCATTTTACTGATCAGAATTTTATGAACAGTGCAGAAAGCTCACAACAAGCTGGTATTCATTACTAGAAGCATAGAATTTTAAGATTAAATTTATAGTTTAATAACTCACTGATATTTTCACCAGGAATGTGTTCACTGTTGGATACCCAGTTGTTTTTTTAAATTTAGGCCAGCCATCAGAAATTAATGCCTGCTTCTTCTGAACTTAATCTGATTTATAAACTACAGAGGATACACACACACACACGTCCACACTCTATCATCTTGCACAAAGTGCAAATGATATGTGACATGACATTGCATAGCCTGTTGCTTTAAATCAATAATGTCAAACCCTAAGAGCTCAAAGCAATGGCTTACAGGAATTCCAGGAACACATACAATGTTATGTTTCTTCTGCTTCTGAGCTCAGGGTTTCAAGCCTTTCTCAGTGATGGAGAGGAATAACAAGGATGTTCCATACCAGTGAATGAAATAATTTACAGCAATGTCTTCTCACTGACATGATACATTTGAGATATATAATACAGCACTTCATTGCTCCAAGATACACGTGCTCGTACCTGCATATTTAAAATAAATGTAAACATGCACATGCACGTCTACATTTGAACCTCTTAAACGGCCACACACAATGAAATAGTCCTATAAATAAACCCCTTTAATTGAGAAAAAGTATTTGTAACTGTGCTGAACCCAACACAACTGTATCAGGTGAGACTAAATAAAAATTTGGCCCAATATCAAATGACACTAAATAAAAATTTGGCCCAAATCTTCTCAGCTTGACTTACACAATGTCGTAGCCTTTGTTATTCTGTCAGCAGCTAGGTTTCAACTTGTATAAATAATTACTAATTGTACCAATACCACTATGAAAATCTTGGGGTTGAATACTGTTTAATTCTTGTAACCGTGAGGTGGCAAAAAGCAGTAACTACTCATATTTCCCTTTAAATGAATTTTCTTAGTAATGAAGTAGGATGGATTGAATCAACTCGATTGAACAGCAGGTATGTTCAAGTAATGGAAGTGAACAGTATCAATAGAATAATCAGTGTAGGAACAGCTGGGTTTTTAAGCACATTTGTTAAATTGCTGAGGAGATTGGTGTAACTCTAAAAAAGGCAAAACAAAATTTTCCTTTCAAAATATATTTTAAAAGTTACCTGTTGAAGGAAAAAATTGTATGACTTGAAATAAACACTATTTTTTATTGAGATTTCAGAATATAATTTAGCAACTAAATACATTTTTGGGGGAAAAAAAGACAAGTTAACATGTAAAAAAAAAATACTCTGAAACCCACCATTGTCTTCCTTTCATTCTCAAATACATTCATTTTTTGAGGCTAGGAACGATTCTCCTTTTTCTGTCTGAAAAAATATTTTATTGCAAGGATTTATCCTATTCAGCCGCTGATACCTTTAAAAGTATTTTCTTTCTTCTACAGTCTGTAGTTTTAAGGATTTCAAGAGACATCTCATTTAACATAAGAGAAGACAGTATTTTCAAAAACCATGTAGGTCTCCCTAAATTAAATTCCCTAGATGCTAATCTGAGTTGAAATTTATCCATGTTTTTGATTTCACAGAAATTTTGAGAGGGTTTGATTCCAGGCTGAGTGAAGAACCACTTCCTGCAGAGCCATATGGCCGGTGACCTGGGCAGAGGTCAATTTCATTTGAAGATCAGTTAGCTTCAATTTACACAATTAAGATCTATGGCCAAGTAATGACATTAAGGTTTGTAAGCTAGGAGGGCAAGGCTTAGTGATTACTGTCTTTAATGACCTACCTGGAGAAGGCTTTAAGCACAAAGAGGATCAGAATTTGGTGTTCACGGATGCTCTTAGAGGACCACCAGAGGACCCTGTCAGCAGGTCTGTATTTATCAGTGTGGCTCACTGCAGCTGATAGCGGTGTTTGACTCACATTACACACAGGTGTGAATAACTACTGAAGAGAAGTGTGGGCCAGTGAGTTCCAAGCTGCCTTTCTCTCCCTCTCCTCAAGCTGGAATCCTCAAACATATGTTTCCCAACCAGGATTGTACTCTTTAAGAACTTTAGACTCAACATATTTCCACTAATTCTAGTCAATGTGTTTTAGACTTTGCCTTCATTTGTCTGGAAAGCATCCAACACATGACATGATTTCTCTTTCCTCTCTATCAGTTATTCTTATGCTAAGTGGAGATATGAAAAGCACAGAAATGTTCCCAATATCACTTACTCATTCGCACAGTCTTCTACCCTCCCACGCTGCCTGCTGTGCTTAAAACCCCTTGTCTTCAGTTACATACTTAGCTAAATAGGTTTCCTTTCATCTTAAACTATTTCAAATGTAAATCTTGAAGGGCATGATATTGCACCCACTGAAGTCTTTCCAATGTGTAGAGATGGCCCAACTATAAAGAACTATCGCCAAGGGAGCTCTGACGCAGTGGGGGAGATGAAGACATTGAACTAAGGGCTGAATAAAGATGACAGTATTTCATGAGTGACTGTTCAAATGTAGATGGCAATGTTGTACTTTTTCTGCCACTGGTGGATCTCAGAAAGTCAGCCCTTATGAGACCAGAAACTTGACTTTACCATCATGTCCTTTTTTGTCAGAATAATCAACAATGAAATTTTTTTTACAATTTTCAGGAGGCCATAAGCAATACACTATAGATCTCTTGTCTCTGCTGTTCTCACAAAGCTTGCTGTGAAGATTCCCCATTGCCTTATATCTGGTAAAATGGGACTCTGTGGTTTCGGCCTTGCACAGAGAAATTATAAATATGGAGAGTAAATGAATGGGGCTGTGTGATCAGGAGATCCAGCCCAGCAAATATTTCCTGGTAGACTGCCGTAAACCAAAATACATGAAAATCCCCAAACCTTAGAACTGGCACTGGTTATTGCTGCCATTGTTGTTGAGGAACAATATTGTCGACGGCTTTAAACTGAAAGAGAGTAGGTTCAGATTGGGTATTAGGGTGGTGAGGCACTGGAACAGGTAGTCCAGGCGAGCTGTAGATGTCCCATCCCTGAAAGTGTTCAAGGCAGGTACGATGGGGCTTTGAGAAACCTGGTCTAGTAGATGGCTCTGCCCATGGCAGGGTGCTTGGAACTAGATGATCTTGGTCCCTTCCTACCCAATCTTAAGAGAAAGTAATGTATGTCACGAGAAATGGTATTTTCTGAAGAACAGACACTGCTACTCACAGCTTGAAAAATGTCGTTTTCTACATTTCTAATCCTTTTAGTAATTGATGCCGCTTATGAGAGTTCAGTAGTAATAGTAATGTTTCAGATATTTAACTTGGTTTTAATTTTTAATCTTGTGAAACATTGTCACATATTTTCTGATCTAAAATGAGAAAGCCTGAAGGAAACGCTTGTATTATGTAACTGGTAATCTGTGGATGTGCTTAACAAGAATTGTGAGCAACAGGAGTTATTCGTATCCTTCTACTCCTGCTCTTTACCTAGCTTAAATCCAGAGTGAAAAGCAAGATTTTGAACCACTGATTCACAGTTGTTGGATTTGCTCTCTTAATTTTGTTATGTTATGGTGGATTTGGAAATGGAAACCTTGCAAGTGAGATAATTTCATATCGCTGTTGGTATTCTCATATACCTCTTTCCCACAGCTTTGATGGTGTTGTTTTCAGCTAATGGCACGCAATAAATATTTTGTGAAACATAGAACATTTCTGTGGTTTTATTAAGGGATATTTAAAAAAATATACAGCTCCACAGCATTTCCTGAAGGATTTAACCTTGATTCTCTTTAATGAGCAAGTAATGCTTATCACAAACCTGAAATGTGTTACTGTAAATTTTCCAGTGGTTATAAAACACCTTTTTTTCCAGACACTTGCTTTAAAGCACTATTGCAAAAAAAAAAAAAGAAAATTAAGTCCTGGACCCTGTATTTGCTTATGGAAGACTGGAAGCCAGCATTTTTAACCATCAAAACTGGTATTTAAAAAAAAAAAAAATCTGAACAGAAGCAAAATTGAGCATTCATTTCCACATAAATAACCAAGTAAGTCTAAAAAAATTATCTCTTCAAAAATATATTTTAGATTAAAAAAAAGAAAGAAACACACAGATTCTTGCTTGTGGTATAGCAAATTAATTCCTCTAATCGTAGAATATAGAGATGAATCTGAATTGTAGAGTTATGTCAGGCCAGAAGGAACATCTGGAGCTACCTGATCCAACTCCTTTCTCAAGAAAGGTTTAGTTAGAGCAGGTGCTCAGGACCTTGACCACTTAAGTGTTGAATATCTCAAAGTACAGTCTGTACATAATCCCTTTAGGTATTTTTAAACTTATTTTCTTGAGATTGAATAAGTCAATTCCCTCCTTAGAGGTCACGTTTCACTGTTAGTTTTGGTTTTTTGATGAAGTCTCCTATGAATAATGAGAAGTTGAAAGCCTGCTTGTACAAGCTGTAGTGTAAGAGGAAGCAAACAGGAACTGCATCATCTGTAATTTACACCTAATTAAATTAGCCTCGTGCCTTGGATCATGAACTCAGCTTACATAAAGACAGCCTGTAGTTCAGGCATCCTTAGGATGATACAAAATTCATGGTCCTTGGGGCTCTACGTCACCACACCCATAAGCCTCCAACAACTCCAGCTTCGATTCCTTTTGGAAGAATAAATAAAACTGTGATAGAAAATCAGTAATGGGGAAAAAATGCTAAAAATAACCCACCACAACAAATTTGCAAAATCAAAGCGTAACTATAAGTAAAGCTTTGAACTAAACCTCAGCCAGTGTGGCATTTCAAAACCTGGTGAGAAAAGCATGTTGCACATATTAAGAGTGTAAACTTCCAGTTAAGAAATATAATTCTCACCCAGGAATTCCCGTTGGTGAACTAATACTACTATGGAAGGTTGGTATTCAGCAGAAGCGTGGGTTGTGTTGCTGTCCTCTGCTCTGGGTGTTCCCAAATGAAGTTGCTGTAAACCATGGTGTTTTCTGCTGTGCTGTGCATAAGGCTTTTTTGTTTCAGACCAAAGTGAGACTTGTAAATTTCTTCTTTCATAGTTCCATTTATTTTCAGCAGGAGTAAATCCGTACAGTCACTGTCAACACAACCGTAATCTCAGTGATTGCTTGTTGGCTGTTTCATGTTTTTCTGTTAACTGATAAAGCAACACCCACTAAATGGGAGATTATTCAAACCACAAAGCTGTTATGATTAGTTATTAAAAGCAGAATTATTTTAATAAGACATCTTTATCTGAGTCTTTTTGTAGTGCCATAACAATAGAAACAAATACACTGTAGACAACCAGATGATTGTTTTATTGACAATTTTTCTGTTTAAATTGGAAGTTTCACAGGAAATTTTCATCATGAACTGATCTGTATGTTTTAAACAAGAAATACAACCTTACTGGAATGTGCTTCAGGATTCTTGGGTTCATGAGCCTATAAGGAAAAGGCAAATCATGCGCAAAATAAAGGAATTTTAAAAAGGAATTTGGGAAAGACCTGGTGGAAAGACGTAAAATGCCAGCAAAATCAATGCAGATAAGTTAACTTACAGCAGTAGAAAATCTGGTCAGAATTTTTTCCTATAGGAATTCCAGTAACTTTGTAAAGATCAAATTACTCTGTTCTTCTGGAATTGCGTGGAAAATGTTGTGACATTCAGAAAAACTTCTTGGAGAGATTTTCTGTATTTTCTGGGTTTGGATAGGCTGTGAAGCTCATAAAAACCTCCCTCTGAGCCAAATGTAGTAAATTTAGAAATACAAACATATAGCTGATATTCATTTTCTTCATCCTCAATGAAAACGTTTCAGCTCAATTGACTCTGAGTTCCGATTCATTTCTTTATGCTGAAAATGTCATCTGTCCATCTGCCCTACACTTATTCTTGAAATATATATCGTAAGCTATGTATTCGAAGAAGAGATTGAAGAAGTTCAGGTTTAGCAAATAATTAAATCACCCAAAAACTGGCCTCTGATCACAAGAGTTAAGATTTCTCATTAACTTGGACCGCAGGTTAAAGATCTTGACTGAAATTGTCAGCTTGCTAAAGCTGCCATTGTTTTCCACAGCTTTAAGATTTCAAAGATCCTTTGAACATATCTCGTAAAATATTCCATCAGAAACTATTTCTGTTGGATTGAAATTCTCACTTCTTTTTCAGGATATCTTTATCTTTATCATCATTATCTTTTGCTTGGGGTTTCAGACTGTCTTTGGAATAAATGTTCAGAATTACCTTTCATTACTCCTCATAGGTGACATGACTGATTTTCTTACTGGCTGCTCTCCATGCATTAAATTAATTGAGTTGCAATAGAACAATTGGAAATAAAGCCTAGTATTTTCCAAGATCCTAAGGAAAGCAGTATTTAACCTTCCTTGAAGTCAATGGCAATTGTACACTTAATTCCTTTAGGCTTTTTTGATTATTTCATGCCTCCAGTTTAAAAAAAAGCGAAGTTTTTTGGCCTCCTTTATAAAAAATATTCTATACATCCCAGTGTACCTACTATTGCAAAGGAGCTGTTCCCTTCTCATTTTCTAAGTTCCTTAATTTTATCCACATGCCTCTCACCAGTGTCTGTACCCAGACTGAGGAGTGAGATGCGTGTCCAAACATATTTCTAGGAACAGACTGCAGAGCCTATTAGGCTTTAAAACTTGATTGCCCATCAGCTGTTCTCTGCAATTGTTTGCTTATTTTTTAACTTCACCAGAGTACAAAGAGGCTCAAAGCTGAGCTTACAATGTGTGCATTTTAACTCTTTCTCTCCTTATTTCACATTACCTTTACAAGTCATAACTTAGCATCTGTAAGACGGGATCTTAGTCCTGAATTTCTGCAACTGGGAATTCCCTGAAGTGCTCTAAATTCAGCAATGCTTACACACATGAAAAGGTTACAACAATATCGTAACATCAGGGCCCTGTAGTCTGTCGGGACTTCTCCATTCTGTCCTGATTGTATCTCTGTGTTGATATAGCAACTTGCTCTTCACTACAGATGGCAGGGAGAAAACCCTCCCATGGAGCAGCTTTTCATCAAAAAACACTGTTCCACCAAAATAAGAATGTTCTGTGAAAATGCTTCAATCCTGTATTTATTTTGTTCAAAGACAAAAACAGGGAAGGATGCACCAAAGAGGGGGCAGGCCTGGAGTCTGTTCCTCCTTGTCTTAATACTTAGGTTTTGGGGTTTTTTTGAGACAGTGACAACATGCTCCTGGGTGTAAAACTGGTATCAGCATCAGAAATGTTGATCTGTTCCTCCTAGCCAAGAGATGTAGAAATGAAATGGTGAAAGAGGCTCATGATCCCTCTGGCCTTAGGACCCTTTTGTCTGTGGCAGTGGCTGCAGTGCTCTGGCTTCAGCAAAATGGTCATGGGCTCTGCTGAGAGGTTTGGGCACTTGCTTGAGAAAAAATTAACTACAGTTTTGGGTAACTTGCAGTGAATTTGTACAGTCTGGATCTTGTTCCTTAAGCAGTTTCAAGAATCCTACAAGCACATGAGCTCAGCTTTCAGATATTTCATTTAGCCATGCATAAAACTGAAGGAAACCCTTCCTCTAGACTAAAATGTTATTTAGTGGAAAAACATTTTGCAAAGTGACAAAAAGATAGGTACTTCTTGCTCTATAGGATTAGATTGTGCTGGAACTGTAATTACATATAGACTTTCAAAGATCCAAGTAAGAAAGCAACCTTTACCTTTCTTTTTCCTGATTTCATTTTGACATATTAGTTAAAAAATCAATCACCAATCTGTCAGTTAAATATGGTTTGTTCCAGGTCAGTATTTTTAAAAATAATGTCATTTTATCTTCCATCTAGTGTGTCAAATACATATATAAAATTCACATTGTAATCTATTAATTCGTGACTCTCATTACTTTTAGAATAAAAAGAATTGTTTATGTATCATTTTCTATGGTGTAATTTTTTTCTAATTGGAACATTGTTGCATCACTAGGACAAAAGGTCTGAGTAAAACAAACATGGGAAACTCAGAGCAGATAATTACCCAGAGATCACTAAATAGAAATGTTATGCACCTCCAGTTCTAGATAACTGACAGCATGTGTTTAACAGAAATTTGAAAAACATGTTTCTTTCTTGCTTATACTGATCCATGAACTGTAGTCGACTGGCTGAATGTCCTGGGATAATACTGATGTCCTGTACACTTTTGGCATGTAAGAATCTCATTTGTAGTGACTTGAAATTGAATCAAGCGTGTCCAAGGGAAGTAGAGTGCCTGTATCATGTTTCCCAAAGTTTAAGAGAGCAGGCAACATTCTCTTTTCAAGCTTAGCTAATGTAGTACTTCACTAAATGCCTCCTGGTCATTGAAAACATCTTCCCAAATACATACAGTTCTATAACAATCTGAGCAAGAGCAGATACTGATAGCAGACATTTTAAAAGGATCTAAGAAAAAATAGTGAATGTGTAAACTCTAAAGAAAAATGGTGCATAGGCAGTGGGTTTTTCCTTCAATTTCTGTTCGTTTTTGTTGTTTGGGGTTTTTTGAGGGAAGGAAAAAAAGGCAGGGACACACACTGTCCCAAAACAAAACCCAGAAAAAGGGGTAACGTGCTGATGTCATCCAAGATGATCAGATGTTACTGATTATCCTGCCCTCTCAAGATCCAGGAAAAAAGGGGGAATCAGCTCTTTTCTTCACAGCCATTGTTTCAATCCACTAATCCATGACAATAGTAGTAGTAACACTCCACAGATTTTCTGTCAAGCCCTGCAATACCAATGCACGTCCCTCCATAGGCAAGGAGGGAGGGCTTTGTCAAATCAGAGTTTGATCATGCCTTTTTAATGGGGGAAATTCTGTTACGAAGGTGCACTCTAAATATCAAGAAATCCCCCGGGAAATTTCTCCCAGTCATAGCTTGTGATTTTTGACCAGGTCAACAAGGCATAATGGACTATGGTAGGATATTTTTCTGTCAGGGACAGAGATGTAGAGAAGGACAAAAGCTGTCTGGTTTTAGGGTCCTGATTTCAGTTTATCTTTAAATTAGAGACACGTGATCTGTGTATGAGTCTCATAGACTTACAATAACCAAAATTTTGGGGAACCATCATGGAAAAAAGCACAGGAAAATTAATATTTTTCACGTTTTTTCCTGTGGCTACAGAACATAAAAAGCGTCAAGACCTTATGCCAGAGCGTTCTTTCAAGTGCTGCCATTGGTTCTTATAGCTTCTGTATTTAAAGCTGGAATTTTGAAAACACCTGGAAAAATAAATCATGAAACTGTAAAAATAAAGGTCTAAAAATGAAATAAAAAAGAGACTGACCTAAACTACAGTTAACTATTTTTCCTTCCCCAGCAAAAATATAAGTGTGATTGGGTTTTGAGTCCCCCAAAGCTCATACAATCCCTCTTTACTGTTAAATTCTTTCATGCCTCAAAACTGCTCTAATATCAGTTGAACCTGTTTGAACTCCGCACCCAACAGAGCCTTTGGCAGTCACTTGACTTTCATCTTATGAGTGACTGCAGCTAACAATTAGTCTGTTATTTTACTTCAACATCTTAAAAAAACCTACATTTTGTCAAACAGCGGTAAAATCAATTGCTCATCTCTCTGCGGCTTTTGCTTTGTGTTCTCAGTTTTGCCTTAAACTCCGGCTCTGAGCAGATAAGAAGTGAATTTTCAGCCCTTGGTGGTAATGACAAGACACCCTCATGCAACTTCAGACATTACGGGAAGGTAAAAGGAGTCTTTGGGGTAGCTGGCACCTGCATTTTATTTTTTCTTCCAAATTTTGGAGACTCATGTTTTTAGAACAAGCAGTCTGAACACACTGCTAGAATTGAGTGGCACAGCCCACTCAGTGAATATTTAAATGAGTGAAGTATTAGAGTAATAGTTGGAAGGATTAAAATGCCTTTTCTGAATGTTTCACTCTACCAATCCTGGAATACATAATGCCTTCCAGAAAATTGCATCCAGGTTTTGTTCTGGGTTTTTTGTTTATATTACAACTGCATATATTGTGAAGAAGGTTTTTTTTTTTTCTCATTTCCTCTGTCCTAAATACATTTTCAAATGTAATTTTAAATTATGTAGCAGTTCAGAAGAAAAGTGCATCACACATTCCCTCCAACTTTGATAAAAATTCAAATAATCCAAAAAATTAGAAAATGTCACATCCTATCTCAGGACCTTGCTGTCACAGTCCCACATGCTTAAATCCATGCAGTAGAAATCGTCTGCTCATACTGACCATGACTTATTTCAGGGAATTGCTCACACATACAAAATCCAGGGAGGCATAAATTACCCCAAAATCCAGGGCATTTGTGTTGGACAGGTGAGGTGAAACATGGTGGACTTACACAAATCCCATCAGTGTTAGAATCTGAAATGCCACAATATTTCCAGTTTCCAGATACATTTATTGAAGAACCAGCATGGAATGACTCTGACAAGGCGACACAAAATGGATAGAGATGAAATAGATTTGCTTAGAGGCAGACTGCAAAATAGATGTATTTTGGATCTGTATTTACATAAACATACATCAACCACTATTTTAATGTACGTATAAACATGTATGTGTATATTGACACACAAGCATTGATTTTTTTATGCATTCAGTACTTAAAATATATGTTAATTTGGGCATATAAATGTAGAAAACTGTTTCTTGTATTACTGACAATCTGTAATGAAGGCATGAAACTTGACCTTTTTTTAAATTTTATTTATTTCTTTACTTTCTCTTTCTACTTCTTTCCCTTTCTCTTTTTTTTTTTAAGCCCTTTTATTCAAACATAAGACGTCTGCTAATATCTAAACAGGATAGAGGCATTTACAAGTAAGTTGACCAATGTGCCAAATCAAACAACATTTATTTTACCAGGGGAGAGGAATATGTTAGAAGAGAAATCTGTTTTTATATTTAGAATATATTCAGAATGTTTGAAGGGAAGCAGAGCGATCTCCCGCAGTTTTCCCTCAACAGAACATACTGTGTCACCAGTAAGGCTGTGTCCAAAAGCAATAGTTTTACCTCTCTCTTCTTCCAGTTTTCCACCTCAGTTTTTCTTTTCCTTGAAATGGTTCATGGAGAAACCAGAATAGTTATAAATCAATGAGCTTGCAGCAGACACTCAGATCAGCTGCGTGCTGTCTTCCTCAGAGAACACAGCGCACTGAGCACCTCTGGAAGCTGATTTACTTCCTCTGGTGCATCAGTAGAGGTTGAATTCCTTTGAACCTCAGTCTGCCATGATAGGGATGCTTAGGAGGATTTGACCCCAAGTGTATGGAAATGCAATAAAACCTTTGCAAGGCAGCAATCACCAGCAAAGCTTGTTCATTCATTGGTTCTCTAAGGGAGCCTGCCCAGCCATGTCAGTCCCTTGGTGTACACTTTCCATCTTTACAAAAACATTTTTACACTTTGTCCTTAAATTTTTTCTTAATAAAATTGTGAAGAAACCCCAAAACAAAATAAAACAAAACAATCCCCAAAAAGCCCCAACATTTTTACAAAGTTATTAATATTATTTTAAAAGGAGCAATTATTTTAGAAAATCC
Source organism: Mohoua ochrocephala (assembly GCA_013398855.1). Lineage (NCBI taxonomy): Eukaryota > Metazoa > Chordata > Aves > Passeriformes > Acanthizidae > Mohoua > Mohoua ochrocephala. The sequence continues at coordinate 66,525 of VZTA01022366.1, forward strand.
TTTATACTGGCTTCATTTTTCAAGAAGCATTCTTGAAAATAATTTGTGAATATTATTTAGATTGTGTCTCCTACGAACAGGCATTTCGAGATGTAATCTGAAATGAGTGGCACACACTCATCTGTGTTCAAGTATGTCCATACCTGCATGAGTGAGTGATGGCCTTGTATGATAAAATCACTGCATTTTTATGTGTGTTGGAGGAGAGTCCTTTACTTCTATCTCACAACACAAGGTATAACGATGGCATTTTTGACAAATGCTTCTATAGATAAACATGTTTTAAGCCTTGGCATATTTACATTGAATGCAGCTCCTGAGGACTGAGCTGCTATCATTTCTTTGGATTTGGTTGCTTCCATGTATCTCTCTCAACAGAGAACAAGGTTCCAGGAAAGCCTCTGCTAGGCAGCCATGTACCTGAAAGGAGCTTTTGTTCTCCAGGTTTGGATTCTTCTTGGGTCTTGCTTGATTGTTGCTTTCTGCTTTTCACTTTTTCAAGTAGTTCTTTGTCCTTCTTTGGTAATTTCTTATTCTATGATTGAATGTGCTGGTTTATTGGTTGAAATACCTGCTTTGCTTTAATAGAAGGGTTAGGATTTTTTTTTGTGATAAACAGGAATATAGCAAATTCAGCAGATTATAATCATAATTTCACTTTTTTTCATATTGCTTTCAGCAATCATGGAGCTTTTAATTGAATTTTATGTTAGTCCATAAATAAACTCATACAACCAGAACACCTTAGAATTGCTGATTGTACTTTTATCCAGGTAGCCTGGATTTACAGCCTTGTTTCAACAAGTTCACTGATGGGCAGGGGCTCAGCTTGGCTGGAAAAAATCCCAGGTCCCTACAGGTGTCAGAAGCCAGCATTGCTGGCAATTCAGTGGTTGGCAGTTTTCTCCTTTTGTATTTCACAGCATCTTCCTTAGAATTTTATGAAAAATATGAGACATCCCACAGGTGGGTCCAGCTTTCAGACAAACTGGAACATCAGATTGCTGAAAATGTAGGCAATTATACCTTTTGGAAGAAGGACTAACACACATGCCATAATAGGATCTCTTGAGCTGAGCATCCTGACTCAGATTTCTAGTTTCAACCTCTGTGTTCTAAAGACAGATGAATTATAATAATCTATATAAAATGCACCCATAAATTAGTGTTGAATGTTCCTTTTCTTTCCTCAAATTTATGAGGAGCTAAAGAATCAGAATCTTTCATATACTCAAATATTACTTTGGAAAAGAAATCCATCAAGTTCTTTGTGTGCAAGTGCAATGCCTGAGTACATCAAGCACTGGCATCGATGGTCCTCTCAATGATTAAATGTTGGCAATATGCTGAGTCTGTATCAGCTCCAAAAGGTATGTCTCAAATTATGATTTACTGACACTTGTATGCACTATTGACCAGCTCATGTCTTGTGTGCTCAGCAGAAATGATTTTCAGCTTGCCAGCTACTCAAAAGATCACTTGACATGGCTTTGAGCGTTTCTGAAGTGAAAGGCACATGCTTTCATCAGCTTTTTCATAATCTTTGCATCGGCGTGCCCACAAAGTCTCGCGTTTTGCCCTTTAATGTTGACTTATTTCACAGCTATATTTGCTGAGTGCATTTCTGCCATTTAGTTTTGTATTTTATTATACTTTCCACTTCTTTAAATTTCCCCTTTTCTTGATAAATTCATTTTATAAATTAAATCAGCATGGCCTGACCCAGAACATATTAAAATGCCATTTGAATCAGTTCCAAATTCAGGTGCTTATAAAAACAAATTTGAGAAGCAACTGTAATTCCAATCCCTCCTATGTTATGCGAGCAATTTAAAATTATGGAAATACTTCCAATTTTATAGGCAATTTGAAATGGAAAACAACCAGAGTTCTGGGCATGTGCTCTGTATATAGGGATTTTGCAAATAGAAATGCTTTTAAAGTTAATTTCCATGTGCACCCAGTTACCTGGTTCTGTAAATGTTAAAATGAAAATTGCACATTTATATTTTAAAATTCAAAATGCTGCTTTTATTGGACTTCTAGCCAATAAAGAGAACATCTGTACTATAAATGCAATCTGTCTGTTCAATTTGTACTAAATTCATGGATCTTATAATGGATCTGTATATTTACTATTCTTTCCATATAATAGAACACATTTTGGGGGAAAAGGAAGAGAGCAGGCTAAGTGTTCATTGGCTCCTTAGGCTATAAAATATTATAATAAAATATATAATCTTCTACTTATGCCCATATATTGCATAAGATAAGCACACAAAATCCTGACATGTAGACATGAGTCTCTTTGTGTAATGCTCAAGCTTTCTTTGTTCCTTGCTCACATGCATGCTATCTTGGTTTTATCCTTTTCCTGCCATAGTGAATCTATTTTTCAGGCAGGTGGAAGTAGTAGAAGAATTAGGTTCAACTGTGAATATCAGTGGTAGAACTTCACTTTAACAATGATGCTGTTTATTCCTTCATTGAATGAACAATTATTTCCTAGTTTACACCTTAGGCACCCCTAAAAAAAAAAGAAAGGTTGTGTAATCAAAAATTAGGGAACGTTTCCTTTATAGTAAGAATAAATCCATAGCAAACTAAACCTAATTTTAGTCAATATGGTTTATACAGATCTGCTGTCATGATACCTTTCACTCAGGATAAATATTGCAGTTAATCAGTAAGTGCAGCAGAGACTTATTAGATCATCTCGAGGTGGACTTAGCAGTATAGACATACCCTTGCATTTTCAGGCAATTAAATAAAAAAATAAATTAAAAAAAATTAAAAATTAATAATAATCTAGTCCCTTCTCTGAGGAAGCTGTGCTCATACCTGTGTATGAAAAGACATCAAAGGAAAGGTTATTAAAAGCTTCTCTTTGCAGGCTTTTGTCTGGTGTAGACCACAAGAGCTCCACGGATGGATCCAGGCATTATCAGAGGATAAGCACTCACCAGCAGCTGGGGTCACTGAAGAGTGAAGGCCCAGAGCATTCATGATGGTGGAGAACTAGAAATTAACCTCCATGTGACCAGGCAGAAATCTTGAAAGGCAAAGTCTTAGGATAACACTACATGGATTGTACAGGGAAGAGTGGTTCACATTTTTCAGGAACTAGGCTATCTGTTAGAAGAGAAAGCATTAGATAGAGGTTTTGTCTAAACTAAAATAGAACCAAGGATCTAAGGGAAAAAATTAAACTGAACACTACAGGGAGACCAAAGGTGCAGAGAGGCACAGTGTGCAGGATTATTCATTCTTTAACGACAAAGATTAAAACCGTTACTCTTAGGCAAAAGAGAGCCAGCAAAATATCCATGAAAGAAAATGTGTTCAAAACCCAGATAAAAAATTCCTAAATGAAAATCGATTAAGGGCTAATATTTTGAAGACATTTTCTCCTGCACAAGAAGTTTGCAAACAGAAAAACCCTGGAGGTTAACCAATTGTTTTAAAGGAATGCTTTTTAGAAGCAGCCCTCCATTTCCATCCTGTCTTTAAATTCTTCCCTAGGCATCCATCATGACAGCTGACAGAATATGTGACTGGAAGCACTATTGCCAAAATCTACAGCTGTAGAAAATGCAGAATACCAGAAAGGTCGATATCATACAAGCATACATCAAACCAGAATGTAAATAATTGTTAATATGTATAAATCTGTGTTCCTGTAGGTCAGAAAAGTTACTCTAAATTAAAGTGGTTTTGACCCAGTCATGCCTACTGTGAAATGTCTCATTTGATGCCAGTCCTTCCAAAAAGAGATGGACAGAGGCCACTTTCTTGCCACAGCAAGCAGATCACTTTAGGTAGGTTTTCCAGTGCAGCTGGGCTTTTTTGCATTTTCAGTTGGTCAAACATTAATAATGCAGTCTTGTGTATGTTATATGAGTCATGTCATAAAATATTATACTAATATAGTTTGTAAGCACAGGGCGTTGGGCTGTATGAGATGGAGCCTTGCCCCTTATTTGTCAGAGAGGCATAAAAGACTAACTTTAGTACACGAAATCAGAATTCCTGTTACTGTCTCACCATTCCCAGTATTTCTTTGTGTTTCTGGGGCTCAGTTTCTTCTATCCAGTTCAGAACTCTGAAATGTGAAAGGTTCAGAGGTTTGTATTTCATCTTTCAATACTTCTTGAATTATAAATTAATGGACAGAAGCTTAAAAAGAAAGGATTTTTTTTAAATGGCATGACATTTTTTGTTTATTTGTTAGCTGCTTCGTTAGATATTCCATCATAACCTCAAAGTAGCTACACATGACCTCTGAGATAATCTCTTTCAGCCAGTTGTGGAACCACCCAGCAATCTCATCATTCCAATGTCATTTTAAATTTTCAAAAACAGGCTTTATTATTTTCTTATGATTTCACCCAGACTTTTTCCAATCCTAATTTACAGTCATTTTTTGCATTTCAAAACTGAATTCTCAACTCTCATTAGTTAAAATATTTGAAAAGCACATCCAGCAGTTATGGCTGTGGTGTTCCCCACTACTCAAAGGCAAGTTCTGCTTCAGAAATCATTAAGACACTGGACTGAGCTGCAGGGATTTTGTTCCTTCTGCTGGCTGCCTGTAAGCACCATTCACAGCTTCCTGGCTTCAGTGGGGAGAGTCCAGTGACTTCCACGAGTCTTTTATTAGTTTTATAAAAGACAACTGATTAGCGCGATACTCAACTCTGTTGCATGGTTCTTGTGTTTAGTCTTATTTTTACAAACAAAGGTGGCAGTTTGTTATGATGGTAGATGAGTCATGCAACAAAAAATGTATATTTTCTATCATGTAGAATTTATGTTAAAGAAGAGACTTAAGAGACTTCTGTGCAGCTGTAATGGTGCTGCATCCAGTTGTCATCAGGTCACTGGTGGTGTCCCCATTGGGGACATCCCTCACTGGGGATCAGTGTTGGGCCCAGTTCTGTTTAATACCTTTATTGATGATCTGGTTGAGGGGATTGAGTCTACCATTAGCAAATTTGTGGATGACACCAGGTTAGGTCAGAGTGTTGATCTGCTGGAGGGTGGAGGACTCTGTAGAGAGACCTGGACAAGCTGGATAGATGGACTGAGACCAACAGCATGAGGTTCAACAAGACCAAATGCCTGCAGGAGGGTGTAGTCAGGTGTGGGTTGGGCCCTTCTCCCAGGCAGCCAGTGACAAAACGAGAGGACATGGTCTTAAGCTGTGCCAGGGAAGGTTTAGGTTGGACATTAGGAAGAAATTCTTCATGGAAAGGTTTATTAGATACTAGGATGCACTGCCCAGTTTGGTGGTGGAGTCACAGTCCCTGGACGTGTTTAAGGAAAGCCTGGACATCGCACTCAGTGCCACGGTCTGGTTGACAAGGTGGTGTTCAGTCACAGGTTGGACACTTGATGATCTCAGAGGTCTTTTCCATCCTAACCGATTCTGTGATTCTGTGAATTAAGACAGTCCTATCAATAAGATTTTTATCAATATATCTCACTGTGCCTTGAATACTTCTCCAGGTCTCCAAGAATTCAGCGCATTTGCAGCTCATCCTACAAAGGAGTTAATCAAGAGTCCTGGATGTGATGAAATAGAAAAAGTTAAAAGAAGTGACAAAAAAGCCCTGACTTAGAAAGCAGATAGTAGGATTAAAAACAGATGTATAATGTAACAGTTTTGGACCTCTTTAGGTGCAATGAATCTGCTGAAGCTGCCAGTGTTTCTGTGCTCACTATAGAGGAAGACCAGATGATGAGTTAAGGCAAAGTTACTAACGCTTGAATGGCTAAAATTAGGGTGAGCTAAATGCCACCTACACACTTATGGAGGAAATGTGAGACAAACTTATGAATTGTTAAAGCCACGGTCAGTCTAGAGATGGTAAGGTCTTGATGAAAGAAGGGAAAAGCAAGAAGGAACACTTGGGCGATTTATTCAACCACCCTGTCCCAGACAGCCCTGCTGTGCATGATGGGGATGATTCATTCAGTCAGTCCCAATGCCAAGGAAAACAGCTCTATGCAATCTGAAATGAAAACGGGCCGTCATGAAGTTGAGGAACAGCACATTTCCCCAGGGTGGATAATATCCATGCAAAACTACAGAGGCAGAAAGGAGACTTTAAGATATTTTGTGGATTATTCATCATTGTTTCTTTCAGAAGAAGTTGGATGGCTGCCCTTCAAGTGCTGAAGCAAGAACAGTCATGTAGTGTGGCTAGTAGTGAAAAAAATATATCCCAGTAACTTGGAGATATAGTCCCACTGGATTTTGCTGAGATCTGAGTGCAGACTATTTATTTAATCACACCAGCAGAGGAAAACACAAGTCTACCAAATAATGTAGCAAAAGAGCATTCTTGGCATGATGACCAGGACTGGGCTGTCACTGAGGGAAGAAAGCTGATTGCACAGCTTAGGGGAGAACACACTGGGTAGTGACTGTATGAGATGTAAAGAGATAAATAGGAGAGGCACAGATTGCTGAGGAATCTTGGAACAGCAGTGGTCTGCCAGAGGGTATTTATATCAGTATACCTGTATTGTGCCACTCTACCAATTTTGTTGGTTTATCAATACATCAAGACCCATATGAATACCAGGAGATAAATATATAGATAGATATAGATATAAATAGATATGGATATACATAAGCAGTAGCACAAAGAATCCCACCTCAGTTCAAAAGTTAAGGTAAACAGCTTAATTGCCTTTGGCATATTATTGTTCCTTCTAAGTGTAGAAGTGGAAATGGAACTTGGTCAACAGAAAAGGCTTCCCAGGAGAAGTAGTTACTGCAGCAAGCCTTCCAGGGTTCAAGGAGCATTTGGACAACGCTCTCAGGCACGGGGTGCGATTTTTGGGTTTGTCCAATGCAGGGCCAGGGGCTGGACTTGGCAATCCTTGTGGGTCTGTTCCAACTCAGCAGATTCTGCGATTCTGTGATCCCATGAACAGCAGGTGTATTGAACACATGCTGCTCAAATGGTCTTACAACTTGGTCCATGCTTGTGTACAAAATAAACACATACTTGTGTGAGAGCCTGAACTTTACTGTAGGAACTGCTGCAATAAGATTAACTCAATTAGCAGCTATGCAGACTGCTGCAATCTATGCTGAGCTGAAACACATGTGTCTGGGTGACCTTGGGTCCACGCACCTGCAAACCCCTTTGCATTTTATTCAGTGTATTTATTATGTTTTTATCCTATTTATTTTGATTGGGTGGCATGCGTTTTTGCACAGAGTCTCATGTATTTTAGAAACAGAAGTAACATATACATAAATGTTTCGTTATTATTACTATTACTACTATTACCAGCATCTGTAGGTTGAGGAATTGGTTTGGAGAATTTTCCCAGATGTTAAACGGAGTTTGTATTGGTGAGCAATGAGCCGGAGAAATGGGACAGAACAAAAGTGATGTGAAAGGAGCAACTGCAGAGTGAGGGGAAAAATCTCAGAACCATCCAAGGAATAGATGTGACGCCTTCTGAATCTGCAACAGACCTCTCTAGAGGAGAGCAGCATGATGAAGGACAGTGTGATTTAGCTCCTGGGTACTACCTTAAATTTTTACTGTCACCAGTCAATCTAAGTCTCATTAACATTGTTAGGGAGAAGGGGGAAATAAGGGCATATATGTCAGATTTAGAGGCTGTTCCTGAAGCTTCCACACATTATTTGTGTTCTGTTGAAACATTATTTCCTCTCACCACATTCGAGGTGGTTGTTTCACTTGGAGTCCAGATCTAAGAAAAGGCCTTTTACTAGCAGTGAGATCAGAAACTGATTTAACTTGAAAAGATGATTGTCGCTTAATAATACAGACAGAAACCTTCACATAAAACTCAATTTATGGGGTGAAAGCACTGTGAAATGAGAAAAGTGTGACTAAATATGAGGGAAATGGAGAGGAATATTTAGACACATTGCTAATAAGCTGTCTTTCAATGAGCTTTTCAGGCCTGCTCTGGGATTACTGTCAGCGCCCTTTGGAGACTAAAATCGGAGATTCGGTATTCACTGTAACCTAATCAGAAAGTCAGGCACTTTTCTTGGGTGGGCAGCTTACCAGTTTTCTAAAAGCAGGGGGGTTTTGTCCCATTGGTTATTTTTTTCTTAGTCAGCTGGTTTCCCTCTGCCCCTTGCCTCCTGAAATTTTCTGATGACTGTGCAAACAAATCATGGGCGTGGGCCAGGAAAGGATTCACAAATGTACCTCATTTTGCATATATCATTAATTTGAATGTTACACCTTATATGTTCATCACGTTTAGATCCTTTGCGTGGTGATGGGTACTGGTTGTTGATTTACTGACGCTTTGAGCCTTCTCCCAGCGGGGTGGTGCTTGCACCATGTTCTTTCTGACCAAATCACACAGTAATGCTTTTGTTATTTCTGACTTCAAAACCTATTTCTGCCTTTATGAAAACCATTCATTCTTTTAAATGATTTTTCCTTTGAGATAAAACAAATCTCTCTTAACATCCTCTCATTTAGTTTGCATGGAAATCCACTTAAAAACTCCCCAAATCTCTGTCAAGAAAGTAACTAAAAAAGTACAAGTAACTACTTCCTTCTTACACCCTAATTCCTTCTCTTCTTACCAGGAATCCTCTAAAAAATGTAATACGCTCTGACAAAAACTGAAATTTGAGTGTTCTTTTCAAGTGGAGAAATGGATAATGCCAGAAACAGAGAAAAATAAGTTGGATTTAGTAGGATTTCTCCATATCTTTTCAATCAGCATTTATTTATACTTGGAAAACCACTTCCCTTTTGAATGCTTCCCTAACATTAAGGCCAGAAACTTTCATCAACATTTTACAAGCATGACTGAAGCTAAGCAGCATACTTATACTGGATGGCATCAACCCAGTTATAACTTCAAGGAGATAAGTATTGCAGCTGAATGTGTTGACGCAAAATTGTGGTGAAAGGAGAAATAATTCGATATTCTGCTCAGAGAGACATCAAAAATGTGACCAGGTGTAAGGCGCACGGGGTGGGCAAAGCGAGGTAGAAAGTGGCTCGTTCAAAGGGTCCCTCTCTCCAAGGAGCCCTTGCAGGGCTAAGCAGCACTTGCCGGCTTACTGCCTTTTGCCTGTGCAGCAAAGCACACAGCCAAACCCACGAAGGCTGATGAGTTTAGGTGCCGCTGGAGATGAGAGATGGCCCTCAGCCAAGGAATCCCAAAGGTGTTTTATTCGATGGGTTTCCAGTGCCAAGAGAGCTAGAGTGTCTGGGGACAGGTAGAAAAGGGGGTCTCGAGGGGGCATAGTAACATAAAATGCAGCCAGTAAGGAGAGAGAGGAACAGGGGGTTGAGTTGCATCCCTATATGGGTTTCTGTTTGCTCAGCTACCTCAACCACCAGGTTAGTGCTTTAATTCAGAGCTGGGTGTTCCCAAAGATTTTGGGGGACTGTTTGGTGTTTTGAATGTCTGCCATGAAATGTATGGCATTGATTTGGAGAAGAAGGTTTTATCCGAAGTTATTCCTCTGCAAGCCTTGAGTCATTTGGGTTTTGACTTTTATGTAAGAGCAAATATGCAGGGTCAAGATTAAATGTTTATCTAGTCCCGTGTCCTGTCTCTGACATGTCAGCCAGTGGCCATGGCGGGGGAGGACACGGTATGAACAGGGGAAGGATATAGTGACACTTTGCAATTATGGTCCTCCAGCTTCCAGGGATATCTCCCAGCTCCAGGACTTTCTCTGCCAGAAATTGTAACCTTGTGGTTTTGGGAACATTACAGAAACAAGTCCAAAATTTATAATGATTGAATCCAGCTTTTTTTTTTAATAATTTTTTTTCCTTTTTTTTTTTTTTTAAATACATTTCACAATCCCTCCAACTATTGGAAATATGCACACAATTTTTTCATACTTGGTCATGGAAAGCATAGCTATTCCTCTCCTGTGACTTATGATATGTCACGGAAATGCACTCCCTTGCAAATCTCTGTAATTTCAGGTTTTTAGCAGAAGCTGAAGTACTTCAAATACATGTATGTATATATAAAAAAAAGAATGTGTCATTTGGAACAGCGTCCACCTTACTGCAAACAGGAATTATTACAAATCTCACAGGAAAAATTGTTCTTGTGAGATTTTTTTCCTTCATTTGTAATAAGAATCAGGTACTTTGTACTGTTCTTAGATAGTTCATACAAAAAGAACAAAGCTTATTCTTACTCTAATAAGAATTTCAGATAAGATTAAATTAAGATAAGAAGAGATAATAAAGGGATCAAACTTTATAGGTGTTATTCTACTGCTATTTATGTAGAATAATAAATTACATACATATATATATATATATTTATGGATAAACACTGTGGACATGAGGCCACTATGATGAAAGGATGTGGGCAGTATAGATGCATATATTGGACACAGTTGTGTTTTTTCCTCGTGTTGACATGCAAACTATTGTAGGACCTGGCTTTGCAAGCGGATGGGAGTCAAAATTCCTTCAAGGCCCTTGACTTTTATATTCTGGAAACCAAATCTCCAGAGTCCTCAGACCTCCCTCCAGATGCAGAGCGTAACTGTCAGCCAGATAAACATGCATTACTAAAAGGTTTTTGCTTTTATATCTAGGTATAATTTTGCGTATGTAATTAGTCTGTAAAATAGATACACGGGAAGGACCACAGAAAGAAATTTGCCACGGCTATTCCTGTGGCTTTGAGAAGTGCTGGCACGTCATGACTCACATCCACATTCTCCTGAGGAAAAAGGTCTTCTGGACACTGTCCAGTGAAGGCACAGACCAAAACCAAGCCAAAGCCTGGTCTAGCACACTACAGAGAAGAGGGGATACAAGGCCCTGAGCCCTGATCATGCACCACTACAGTATTTATGGGCTTTTCTGACAGGCAGTAGCAACTCAGACTCCTGTGGTTCCTGACAATGTTATTAAAAAGAGCTGTAGGTGAAGATCAGAAATAATTTATTTATGTAATAACCAGCCCTACTGGAAGGCCTGGGTGTGCAAGGGCAGCAAGGCCATTATTTGAATTAATGCAGTTTAAGAGAGTCATTTCACAGCTAACCTTGGAAAATAGCATAGACCTTGTTGTCACTCCGTTTTCTTTTAGTATAGAAGTGGGTGGCTATATTTGTTGTGGAGAGCTTGTAAAAGTAAACAGTGCAATTATTTTAATCTCTTAATATGTTTGGAATTACAGCTCATGGCTGTTCAAAGCACTCTGGTCACTGGGGTTTGCATAACACATATGCCATAGAGTCAGCAAATGTCTACCATATGAGCAACAAATACAGAATGATAAAATAAATTCAAAAGAAGACCTTTCCAACCCTGGATACCCAGGAGATAAGAGAAGCAAAAGTGACAGCTGTCTTCAGCAAGAGAAAATCTATTCAAATACTGTTTTTCAAAGGCTTCCTCTAAGTAAGGAGGATTTATTTTACCATGGGCATGCCAGAAATGCCACGATGTTAGGAAAAATATTAGAAGAGTTATCTGAGACCCACAACTCCACCATACCGTGAGTCAGTTATTAAAAAATAAATAAATGGATACTTCAGTCCTCAGGCACACAAAGTGAAGCAGAAGTAGGAAAGTTTTTGCCACATTTTCTCCTTTTGTCTAGGATATATTAATTTTCTATATTATTCAACAAAATAGATTAGATCCAGATCATGACAACCATATTCACATGGCATAACGATTTACTCATTCCCATGCAGACTACTGGGAGTACTTCTGGACTAAAAATGCCATTCACAGGTAGTTATGTATGGTAATTTTACTAGTTGTGATTAGAAAAGAGCAATACTTTATAAGGCAAAGCACCCTGCTGGTGGTTTTTATTAAAATGACATTTATCCGAAGACATTTTACTCCATTTGTTTATTATATGGGACATGGCAAAGATACTGGAGTACGAGAGCCCTTCTCCTCAATGTCTTAGCACAGAGCTAGGATTGCTGCTGACTCTTTCAGTTCAGTAGGGAGGCTTCAATAAAACATTACTTAGAAGAAAGGCACGTGGTAAGGTTAAAATGATAAATACAGCATCTCCTTGTTCACAGACATAAAGTGAAATTAACATTTTTTTTAAGATAGTGTTTCTCCATGTAAGTAAACTCACTTCCTAAAACACAGTTTATGTGCACCGTATCTTTGATCACAGGTATGGGATTGGACCCCATCAAATGCCCATTTCTGGCCTCTGGATGTATTATCCAGAAGCTCTGATATCACTCCCTAGTCTGCTCTTGGTCCCGTGGTCAGTCATCTTGCACAGATGCAAGTGTTTCAGTGCTTTTTTTCCAGTATCAACATACTCGTTTATTAAATTCAATCGAAACTTTCTCTTCTTTGCTCAAAACCAGCTTTGTAACTTAATAGAACATCAATTAAAAAAAAGAAAATAAATTCCTATACAGATTTCTCAGCTTCACCACAAAAAAAAATCCACAAAAAAATTTTAACATCTACAAAAATGGAAGAAAGTTAACACAAAACAAAAGAGGCAATCGCAGCTTTTGTGGAAAAAAATAATTTCCCAGAAAGTATCACATGAATTTTCAAAGGATTTTCCTCCTATTGATCATAATTACTGTGTTTAGAAAGCACAAAGAATAAACTGAACATCACATCAAAGTAGCCTACAAGGAAGGCTAAAGATAGATCACCTTCTATAAATTTACAACACAGCACGAGAGTACAAATTCCAGAAAGAAGTTGTTGAAATACAGCATTAAACTCCTTTATAAATCATTTTTAGTACAGGTAGTTAAGCAGAGGCAAAAGCCATAGCAATTTGGATTAGATTTGAAACTATATTTTACAAGCTGTTGTGTAATTCCTTAGTCTACATGAAAAATTTCTGCTTGAAATTTATATTCCAAGTGAGAATAATATAGTCCACAAGTGAAAAATAGCAGGAATGACTTGATGGATGGAAGCAAAGATATGATTGTTCTCCCTGAAGTTTAGGATAAAGTTTGAAAGGGTAAATGCGAACAAAAACACCTTTATAAAAAAAATCTAACACAGCAAGAAACACAAATTGCAAATGGCTGAAAAATATTATATTGCATATAAGACTGGTTTAAAATAGTTCTTGATTAATTCAGCAGCACACAGCCTCAGTCTCTTTAAGCAGTATAGACTTAGTAAATCATCCTCAAGGAGAGAGAAGCTGAGATTCAAAGAAAGCAGGGACTAAGCTAATGAAAACATATGACTGCAAGAAAGCTTTCTCAAAATAAATGTTCATTTCATTTAAATTTGAACAATCAAACTGTTAGAGATTATCAGATGTCTGTGGTTTTTAACTCTGCTTGCCCTCATAGGAACTGAATGTGTGTTAGAAAGTTAGCTAGTCAGCTCGGTGGGGTCTTGTTTGGGAAGAGAAAATAGAAATACAAAGAGGAAAGATTTTTATAATTTGTTTAGGACATGCCTTTTGGCTGTTCTGAAGGATTTAAATATAATATGACAAGATCAAATTACAAAGGAAGAATCATCAGTATCAGACCTAGAGAGTATAAAAATCTGTGTTTTACCAATTAATTAAAAAGGAAAAAATTATGAGATTGAGGAGAAAGTAATAAAACTATTCTAAGATTATGAAGGCTGCACCCAAAGATGTGTCAAGTATGTCTTGAATTTAGTCTAACAAAGTTATTATAATTTTAACTCATTTCAGCCTAATGTTTTTAAACTGAATCTAGAATGTTGTTTTGCATTAATGGCATTTACAGTAAACTGGAAAGAACCCCAATGGCATTCCCATCTGGAATATCCCATGTGAGCAAGCCATGCTGTGCTGCTTGCATTCTGTCTTGGCTTAGAGTTGCCTGTGAAGGGACACTTCTCCATGCGAACTACTTCAGGAAGCAGGAGTCAGATGCACCTAACAAACACATTTTCAGCTGAAGCTGGAAATGGTGTAAGGCTTTAGAAATTCATCCACTGAAAAACACTGAAGAGCAGAGTTCAACTTTAATGCTTGAACTCCACTTAATGGTTGAACCCCACTTCTGTAATGGGGCCTGGGTTTGCACTGGTGTCTTTCTAAAGATGGAGGTCATGTGGGGCCAAGAGGGAAAGGAGGAGCCCAAACACACTGGGGACTTGATGCAAATTCTGAGACCAATAGACAGAGTCAACAGCAAGGCTCCCTGTGGTTTCAGTGGCCCCCAGATGTATATTTGAACTTTTGCAGGCCTAGCAGGACCAAACCAAAGCTCTTGAGTTTCAGTTATGATTCATCTGGCAAAAGCTGCTGCTAAATCTATTCAACAACTAAAATGAGACATTGCTAAAATCTCCTTGGCAAGTAACTGCTACACTGGAGCTGCCTTTCAAAAACATCCACAACTGCAGTTCGTTAGGATTGGTTCTTGCTGCTGTTCACTGGGAGATGAAAAGAGGGGAAGTCTGACTGGGGATGAATATCGGAGAAAGCAATTTTAGTCTTAAGAAAGGAAGGAGGTAATTTTAGAAGTTCAATAGCTTCTGAAATGTACATATATATGTGTACATACATACACACACATATAGACAGCATGTGTACATAAATACATATACATATAGATAGCATGTGTATATATGCACATATAAATCTACATCTACATATCTAAGAATGTAAAAATATTTTCCCAACTTGTGTCAAGTTCCTTTTCTCTGAACACAAACCATTAAGCACTCTGCAAGTGTGCCAAATGCTGCTTTGAATAAAGAGGCAACCACTGACATTGTTTCCAGCCCGCCAAAATAAACCCACCCCGGCTGCTGAGATGGAGACCAATGGGACATATGTGTGTGATAACCTCATTCCAGACTAAATCCAACCACGATACTAAGGTGTAATTTGAATAATAAAAAAGTTTCATTAACTGTAAATCAAAACACATTTTATGCCTGGGAGGCAATTCTGAGCTTTCTTCTTCTTCCTACTCCCTTCCTGTACCCCTCGTTACAATATAATCAATTAGGAATGAGCTCGAATCAAAAGGAGGGTGCCAAGAAGCTCTGAACACCAAAGAAAATTTGAAATGGTGTATATCTGCATTCCGTGGATGATCACACATTTCTGGCAGAATTTTAATAAACCCAGGTAAGGTGTGTTTTCACCAAAGGGTGGCTTTCACGTGAGTGGAACGGCTTTTGCCTGTGACTCGATTGGTAGTAGCTTTCTATGTGATTTCCTGCCCCTTCCTACTTGCAAAGTAATGTGCTGTCTTTAATCTCCTGCATAATGGTTTATGCTACAACATTTAATGCATATTTGCAGTTAGCCAGAATGCCATGGTCAGCAATCACAATTGGGCTGGAAAGCAACACTGCATTAAGCTGTGATAAATTAATCGCTTGGAAACTTGTGGATATGTCCTGAGGAACTTATGGTTGCCCCTTAGCAGAGTATTTGTTCCACTCTATCATTTTAATGGCTTTAGCCTCTCAGCACTACTGTGACAAAAGCAAATTCCCTTTTCTTTCTTTCTTTTTTTTTCTAAAAAGGAGATTTAAGTCACAGAGAGGAATGGTCACATAGGATGCATATGTCTGAAAAGGAAATTAAGGCCTAATCTTCTCAATATTATGTAGATTCACTAATTGCTGGACAATTCTTGCTCCTGGGTTATTTTCAGCCATAAGTTTTTAGGCATTTGGGCAGATGAGGAGTGCGAGGAGTCATATTAACATTAGGAATAAAGAAGACCAGATTCAGATAAAATAAGAATTGGCTGAAATCCTTCCTCAAACCTCAAAGCCCTTCTGAGGTTTGAAAAAGTTTAGTACACTCCTTTTATTTGCTTCATCTGCTTCAATGGCCCTTCCTGATACCAGAGCGGGGAACAGAACAGTGAAAATACCATTGAAAAGCTGAGGTTTGAGTGCATTTTGCCAAGTGTACACTCCCTCAGTGTTTTTGTTGAGGATGCTTTTCAAGATTATTTTTATTAGGTTTCTATAAACAGAAAAAACAATACCAGCACAGTACACTCATATCACGGATATTTGAGCATCAGGCCTAAAGAATGCTGTGGTGTGTGGACCAGACACAGCACCCCAGGCTCCGGATTTGCTATCAAGCCCTTTGGATGCACCCTGGCATTGCTTCAGGAAGGCCCTAGGGAGCCCCTGAATGTGACATCACCTGCTTAAAACCTTTCATGGTGGCTGTCAAACGTATGGAAAAAACTGTGGGATGGAAAGGAAGGAGGTACAGATTCACTACCGATGAAATCTTTTTATTTTACTGATGTTCTCTCAAATATCATTTCTGACAGTCACAGGAACACCAGAACCACTTCTGGGATGTCTGAATTAATCATATGTTGGTTATACATTTGTCGGATTATTGGAAGAATATTTTTGAGGAGCCCATACATGCATGCACATCTGTATTGTCATCATCAATCTCCCTGAAATCCAGAAATCAGAGGAATATCTCCTTGCAATGTTCAAGTGAAATTGTGCTTCACGGCCACAACACCTGACACTCAAGCAACCTCCTAAACTGTCATGGCAATTTTGTTTTTCAGGCTTTTTGCAATAAATTGTACTCCTTTTATTACTTTGTACTCCTTTTATTACTTTAAGGTTTTAAAAAATTCATGCATGTGTTCAAGGTATTCCAGAGTCAATGTGAGTTTTAGGGGTTTTAGCTGCTTTCTTTAACCTATCCAGTCCACCGTTTAGTACCTAAATATGATAATCACAAGCGAGGGTTTGTGATTGAAAGATCCTGGCAATTTTCGGTCTAGATGAAATGAGTTACTGCTATCAGACGACCATCTAGAAACCTCAGCAATTCAATTAGCACTAATTGAAATGGTAATTGATAATGTCAGCTCAGTGGCCCCAAAACAAATGAGCCTTAAATCTGAACTGTTCCCTTATCTCCAGTACTTAGATTTATATCCTGGAAATGCTTATTGACACAAAAATGCATTTGTTGGCAAATTCATTGGAAAAATTACTGGAAGTGTATCAAATGAAACTGGAAGAAATGTAAAACTGGAAGAGGGACTCGTGAATGTACGATAAGGTATAACTCTGCCCTGATAGGAAGGAAAGTGAAATGTCCAGATGCTGTTATTTAAAATTAGGATTCATTTCCCCTAACTTTAGATGTTTATAACATAAACTTCTTAGCTAAGGACTTCAGAGGATCTAGTAACAGTCACCTAGAGCCATTTTTATTAACCCATGGAATCCTGTCTGATGCCCAGCTGCTGCTCCAGAAGGTCACAGATTTTCTGGGAGTCCTATGTCATTTTTTCCAGCTCCAGGTGCATTTTTGAGATGCCCCAGAGCACTTCAAATGGCAGTGGATACCAAAGTTGAAGCAAATGAATCATGCCTGTGGTGCCTACACTCTTTTTAGGGGAGCGGAGATCTTTATTCAAGGAACCAGTCTCACGGTCTCTGGCTGTGATGGTGAGAAGCTACATGCCCACATGTAGATCAGCAGTGTAGTTTGAGATGCCTTAGGACTGGCCTAAGTACGGGTCTCCCATAATTCACATCCCTCAGCAAATACCACAGACAACCCAGGGCTCCTCAAATGGCACAGGATACCTACGTGTGGACAGCTGAAATGAGCCCATATATCTCTGAATTTGGAGCTATATCTCACATTCAATGTTAGGGGAAGTTAATCCTGTCATTTATGTCCCTACTTAGGAGTATCTCCTGGATGTATTCTGTGATTCAATACTGGGAATTCATGCAAAAGAGAAGGCATCAGTTTTCTGTGCTGTGGACACAGCACTCCCACTCAGCTTTGAAACTGAGGATATGGAAATAAGAATGGAAATAATACGTGGGGATCTCAGCAGTTTAAGTTTCTAACCTTAACCTCTAACCTTGTTTTAGAGGGTTATTTAAGCAGCTGACCTGGCTGGGTTATTGACATAAATCTGTCTTTGAAATATCCATCCTGAGCTATCATGGTAAACTTATACACTCAGAACAAATAAGTAAGAAACAGTGAGCAGAGGGTCAAATCCCTAGCTGAAGGAAATTCAGCAAGTACCTGGCTAAGCACAAGCCCTTGTAATGGAAAACTGTGTAGCGGAAAATCCATTTCCACAGTTACTGAAGGGGATGTATGTACACATGACACCTGGTGTGCTCCAGAGGGAAGCGATAGGACAAATGAGTTTCCTAAACTTGTAATTTATTGAGGCTGTGGTCCAGAAAGACACTTACATCTGAGTATCTTTCATCATTGCTGTGAAAAGGAATAGGCCTGCAATCTCGCAAGAGTTTAAATATCTTATTCTAGTCTGTCAGAAAACTACTTTGTCTGGCCGATCTGTTAAGCTGCTCTACCCAGCTGGAAAACACTCTGCACTTTCATGTCCTATATTATTCCACCACTCTGTTTATTTTGCCCATTAATGAAAATGCTTTCAGAGTGGATTAGATATAATCAAAATATTATGATCTCTCCACCTTCAAGGTTTGGCAGAACATAAAGCACAGGCCAATGCAGCTGACCAGCCAAGGAACAGATTATCTGTGAGAGATAGAGTGTGTCATGTTGCTGTTGCAAAACAATCCCCTACGTGTGTGAGTGGCTGGAGGGAATGCATTAGAGAAATAAACTTGCAAAGAAAATAGGATATATTTGTAAACACAGAATGCTCATCTAAGAGTTACACAACCTAACCACTGCCTATGAATACCACTTGAAAACCTGCTAATATGCACAAAATAAACTTTAAAATGAGGGTTTAATGACAAGATGACAACTCATTTCCTAAATGACTCAAACTTCAGAGAATATCAAAGGTTACCAAAGGTGACTGCCTATGAATGAACAAAAATGTGTGTTAAATTTTTTGGAAATGGTAGCAACTTCAGACATAAAATTTATTTTGACCCAATGCTCCCATGAGCAATGAACAGTTCTGTATTTCCCACATAACAACAGATAGGCTTTTTCTAGTGGATGTAAACTGCAATCTCACAGAGCGTAATGTTTGTATGATGGATCATTATAACGATCAAATCATCATAACACACTGAAGGCATCTAAATATGAGCAATGCCATATAAAAATAAATGAGAACAGAGTGGATATTTATATAGTTCCTTCTCCAGAGGCAAATAGGGGATTAAGTAACTTAATGAATGATGATGAAAAGACAAAGCACTGCAGTAAACTCAGTCCTGCTGTAAATGCACACAACTCCATTGACAACTGAATCTGTTCTTGTCCAGAGCCATATTTAGGATGGAAGGTTTCCATCCCCACAGTGCATTCATTACTTCTGTCTCACACTAAAGCAGCTCCATTGCTTTCACTAAATGGAGCATGTCATTTTCTTAAATAAGTGCCTGGCCATAAAAAACCCCAAGCATATATAGAACATTGTGTGAGAAAAACAGCTTCCTATTCTGATTCGTGCCTTTGATTTCACAAGTCCTATTTCTATCAGCAATCACATTTACAGCACATTCATTTTAATTCCCTGAAGCACTGCATTTATATGAGTGAACAAACCTGTGTTATCAAAACAGAGTTCTGATGTGCCTCCACAGTTAAGCTGACGTAAAACGCTTGACCTCAGCTCTTGAGAAAGTACAGCAGGTACATTGCAGGCTCAGACAGCAAAAGCGGAAATGTGAAGTTCTTGCTATCAATCCAAGTTCTTTGGGATTTGGCTTTACCTGGGATTTCTCTCCTGGAACTGTGACACAGAATCCAGTCTCTCTCCAAGTTTCAAGAAATGCCAAGGCTCAGGTACCAGAGTTCCTACAGCAGTTCAGGGTTACAAGAAGAGGTGACCACAGACTTCACTGACACATTGCTGGGTTCTCATTCCCCAGCTATCAACACCAGGTTTCTCTTTTGCATACTGAAGTTCCTGCCTGGAACATTTGCCTGGATTTCCTTTCTACAAAATGCCTGAGCACAAACAAGAAGTTGCTACAACACCAAAGTTTCTGGGAGATTGGCACATTTGCTGTGTTTAGTATAAACTGAGAATATAAAGTTTTCTGATGGGTCAAAATAAGGTTAAGTGTTCTGTTTAGTTATGAAACCATTTTGCCATGACTACATAGTTTTCATTATAGATATGATTACATCAGCATCGTGGTTTATCACTAATTGTCAGATCATGATGTAAGTGTTATTTCCTGGTGGCGATTAGGAATTTTGAAAGTATGTCTATCTCTTTCTTTGTGTCCAAAGAAGTTTCATCAACCTCTGCACTAGCTTGAAAACAAACCAGTG
>VZTA01022368.1:6317-38042 GCA_013398855.1 Mohoua ochrocephala
AATGGAACACCAGTGTTCCCACACTCATATTCCTCTGACTCAGGGGATCAGGCAGCCCAATGACTATCAATACTATTAAAAACTGAAATAAAAGAAAAAAACATTGAATGCCTCTGCTTTTTCTTCATCCCCGTTAGTCAGATAAGTGTCTCCAACAAGTATCAGTCCAATGTTTTCTTTAGAAACATTAGCATATTTGCTATTAGCATACTTTAAAAAGCCGTTCTTATTACCTGATACAAGACTGGCCAGTTTAAAATTTAATTGAGTTTTAGTCTTTCATGTCTTCACCCTGCATCCATGAACTGTGATTCTGTAATTCATTGCAACTACTGACCTCACTTTCAGAAATCATAAAATTTCCTATTCATTTGGAGCTCCACAAGGAATTTCCTGTTCAGCCAAGCTGGTCTTCTGCTCTGCTTGCTTGACTTACAACACAGTGGAATTACTTGCTTGCACAGTGGAATTGCCTGATATAAAAATGAAGAACTTGGTGAATAAAAGACCACTTTTGGTCATCCTTTCCACACACTGGACAGGGTTCACATTGCTTAGGCTTTCTTGGTTCATATGGCCACAAAATAATTATGCCCAAAGAAAGGTGGCTGCTAAAGATTAATATATTTTTTGGTCAAATAGTAAGTGCTGTGACCAGCTACTCTCAGGATATCGGAAGTGCTTCATAAATATGCTGACAACTACTTGCATGAGTAAAGTCAATAGAACTGTTTTCTTGTTAAGGTGGAAGAAAGACAGTTAAAGGGAATATGAATATTACAATTAAGACTCTTAAACAAGCAAAAAAAAAAAGTTAAAATTAATTTGGATTTTAATTTTTTTTCCTTTTATTTGAAAAACTACCATTTTAGGCAATGTATCTAGAATTATAGTATTGCTGAGAAGGATGTAGATTACAAAAAATTAAGGTCTGGCTTTTTTGTCCATACGCAATTGCAAGAGACTTCACTGTAGTCCTCACAAATTGCATCAGAATTTCCTTCAGACTGTCTTGGTCTTGTTTGTTTTGTGCCGTTTTATCATCTTGCAGAATAAAACAAAAGATTGTGATTATCTAATTATAAAACTAATTAACTCTCACAAAATAGAGTAACCATGCTTTAGGTCTTGAGCTTTTCCTGTAGGTATAGAGCACAAAACAATTCACTGTCTAATCTCAACCCCAAACTGAGGATTTAGAGAACAGGGACCTCCCCTTACTCTCCTAATTATAAAGTTTTATAAAATATAAGAATAACTGTATTTTTTATATAGATATAGATTTCCTGCATGTTTTCCAGGTTTTTGTTTATTATTTTTAGTAAACAAAATAATTAAAATGTGTCCTCCTCTCATATAAAAACATTATTATTATTACACTCAAAGTTTTTAATGTTTTGTCCTCAAAATGATAATAATAAATTAGTAGGGAGAGTTGTTGTGTTTTGAGTTTATTGTGCTTTTTGATAATTTTGTCACTTTTTCTGTATCCTTTTTTTTGTGTTGTTGTTGTTGTAAGGTATTGGTCATAAAAGAATACAAAGCCCTGTTAATGTAACGCTTGATCAACACAGTGCAAAAATCTCCTTTATTGGCAGTCTATAAATGCACAGTTTGATATTATTTTACAAAACTTCCCTGTCCTTGCTTTCTTCTCCTTTACTGACTATTCACTATATAACTTTCCTTTTACAATGTTTTAGATTTTATAATTGAGTCTGTGAATGATGTTGGATTAACAAATACCGTGGAGAGGAAAGTCTATTTTTTTTCCAGAAGAACAGTATATCCTCAGTGTACAGTTTTTATGGGATTACTGTAATCTTTCTTCTCCCTTTATTTCCTTGTTTTATTTTCTGAAAATCACTTTAAGGAGTCTTTAGAGATTGTCTCTTCACACAAACCTCAGGAATATTTCTTAACACTTGACACCACCTGTTCTAAATGAAGCACACTTAAATCTACACATAGAAACCTAGACACTTGTGAGAAGTGCTCAACAAGAAAAAATTGAGTGAGGGGGAGAAGAAACTTAAGAATGTGTTGAAAGCCTCTTGGTTAATTAATTATTCTTTATTTAAAAGAAATCTGTCATTTTAAGGAGAAATACATGATATTTTTGAAATGTAGTTTTTTAAAAAAGCATTGGAATGGAAGGGAAACAGCTGGATTGCTAAAAGAATATTGTCTAAGAGATATGACATGGAAATTAAGCCACGAAATTATATGGTTCTATGCAAATAAAAAGCTTTGGTCTCCTTTTTGGCTTTTCTAAACTATGTAGAAGTAGTTGGAATGAGCAGTATTGCACATCAGAACTGTACAGAAGACTGAACATTAGGATAGTTTAAAAATACACACATGAAGTAAATTAGAATAAATTTCTGAGAAAAGGATGAAAAAAGTTGAAAAATATTAGTGCTAAGTGATGGAAAGGAGTAGTAAGAAGTAAATTGGAATAAATTTCTGAGAAAAGGATGGAAAAAGTTGAAAAACATTAATGCTAAGTGATGGAAAGGAGTAGTAAAACCTACCTCAGCTGTAAAATATACCTCTTATCATCGACAAATTTTCCTATTCTAAGTGTCATTTATAGAAAAATTCCACACTAACAACTTCCTTTAAAGCCTGGTAAAACACAAATATAATTTTTTTTTGGTTATGTTTTCTGTGAAATACTGGGGTCTGGGGAACGGGGAAGAAACAAAGAGAAAAAAAGCCTTGAGGTTTCAACACTTTGATTTTCCTAGTAAAGGATTTACTGGTTTGGTCATTTTCTGCGTTTCTACTTTAAAAAAATATATATTTAGAATGCAGAATCTGTTGAAATGTCAAACTCTTTAGACTTATTAAGTAATCTGAAAAAGATATGCTGCAGTCATGACATTTGCGTTTGATTAGCAAAGGCAACGTAACTCAGTATGACATTCTGTTAAGAAGGATTAAATATTATTACATGTAGAAGGTGGTCAAAAAGTTTACAAGAATTTCTGTTTATTTCTGTGCAGTTGAAAGGTGCCATTTTGAAACTGTTTAGAATAAGGCAATAAAGAATCTTTCTCCTGTTTGTCTTTAGCAGCCCTTTCCATTCCTTTGCCTCTACTCTGCTTACGAAATGGCTAGAGCTGTTTACAGCTTCAGCTTTAGACACCTGTTCCTTAGTGTCTTCTAAGTGTAAGTCATTTCTCTGTACAGACTTACTCAAGGCTTAACCTATAGAGAGGCAAAAGAGAACAACTGGGCCATTGTTTTTAGACTGGTTAGGAGAAAGGAAAAGTAAAACTAGTGAAAAGCCAGTGTTGAAAAAGAAGATTTCAAGTTTAACAACAGCTGCACTAAAGAAGATAAATTAACAGTATAGACCATAATTTTATATCAAAAAGTGTTGATTTGAGAGTGTCACAGCTCAGCTTGATCATGTCACATAACCTGAGATGGTTAGTGAGACCTGTTATTTGGGTGACCTAAACAGTTTTTATGTCGTCTGAAAAGTATTCTTGAAAAATACTCTGCTAGCAGTGGCATCACATTATTAGAGAGGAAAACTTCTGACTGAAAACATAAATGCATTCTTCTCAACACATACACTTTTCTTTTGCATCCAGCTTCAATTTCACGAACACCATGCCAGAGTTCAAGAAGCACTTGGACAACTCTTCATGACACATGATGTGGTTCTTGGGTCTGTCCTATGCAGGGCCAAGACATGGACTTCAATGATCCCTGTGTGTCCCTTACAACTCAGGAGATACTAAATAATATTTAAAAAAAGAAAAAAGAAAGATAGAGGACAAGTAGAAGATGTCATCCCATGCTACAATATCAACCGGGAAGACATAAAACCTAAACTCAGACAATAACATGCATTAGCCTATTCAGAGCAATCAGATGACAGAAAAGAGATGTCAATTACTACATTAAGGTCAAATGTCCATTCAGAAGTGCATTTTTAAACCAAAATTTTGTTGTGGAGAAATACATTGGACGTCAGTGCACACACACACATTTCTACAGCTGGTTCAACCAAGATATCTTCCAGTAATTCCCCTGTCTTAATGTATTGCTTCCAATATGAAGTTTCCACTGTATTATACTACTAAAATACCACAATGTATTAAAAAAAGAGAAAATGTTCTTTTCAAGCACTTCAAGGTATCTTTAAAAAAAAACCCTGCCACACAAAACCCCTAAGAATCCTTTGCAGTCTCTAATCCACTCCATGGAAAGAAAATAATGGGATTAGATCACTATCATGGTTTCTTTCATTGAATTAAATGGAGGCGACTGTGCTCTTCAATACAGCAGAACATGGAAACACTTTTGTTGGCGTTAAAGTCAGATGTCCTCATTGTGCTCATTGTGTTTAATCATGTCATTATCAAAACCTTTCCTTCACCTGACTGAAAAATCTTAGCATTAACAGCTGCTTAAGACTATATAAAGAACTAGTCTGAGCTAATTTTCTGTCTGGAATTTTAAATCATTGGCTTCATTACTAAGTGACAGTGTCTAATTTTGATCTGCATTTCACTGCAGTGTTTCTACCCTATCTGAGAAAGCTCTTTCATGTCTTTATTTCACAGTTCAGCCATTTCACAGATATGTGGGTATCTGGTTTATATGACCACTCCTGTACAGTGACAATATGTGATTCATCAAAATGTATTAAATCTAACAGAATTATGGCAAATATATGAAAGGATTTATTAAATCATTTCTAGAAGGATAATTTATCTTTAATATGATGAAAACAGAACATTTAAATATATCAGTTATATTAGCTTTGGGCACATATATTCTCTGTGGTTTAGTTTCAGCTTGTAGTTTTATCACACATACAGGTTCACTGAAAATGTAATATTGCAGGAATTTTTATTGAAAAAGGAAATTCATCCACATGGAAAAAAGCTACCTTTGAAAAGTTGATATCAAGTCTAAACTTTGATTTCATACACCATTTATATATATATCTAGATATAAGAAGTCGTAAGCATACTTTCATATTAATTTATGATGAAAGCAATAGTTATAATCACGAGATGAAAAGAGAGGCTCTTAAGTAATATTTTTGTAAATTATTTCAATATGAGCCTCAGTTTCCATGTAAACTTCCTTCTAGTAGTTCTAAAGATTCTTTTTTCTTTTTTTTAACATAAACATTTAAGAAGGGATTTAGATTTGACCGATCCTTTCCCAATGGTTTTAATGTGTGTTGAAAATATGAAAATTAAATATTTTAATCATTATATGACATCTTCCTTATTTATCTACATTGACTTTGCTTTTTCTATAAATTGCATTTCCTGAAGTTTTATGACTCTCCTCTTCACCTAGTTCCTGAAAGGAGGCAGTGTAAAGTCAATTTCTATGGTTCATCCTCTACTGGTTTAGAGTCTGCTGTCTTAGGTACCTGAAAATTTTAGATTTCATTACCAAGAAAAATAAGAGAAAAAGACAGAGTTCAGGAAAAAGAAGGAAAAGAGATACAGGGAGATGGAGGGAATGACTTCAGAGTAATGATGAATAATCTAAAAATAAAAGAGTTTAGCTAAACAAAAACTAAGGGGTATGAGAGAGATAGAAAGACAGAGATGGAGAGAAAAGAAGAGAAATTATTTTATATGGAAAACCAGCTATGCTAGAAGTAAAGAGGTAAGATTAACAAATGGAAAGTTTAGACTGAATATCTGTAGATATTCTGACAGGGAGATGTAATAGGATTTGGAATAGTCTCCTAAGGGTAGTGGTAGAAGATTCATCATTTAGCATTTTCAACACTAGACAGGACAAAGCACAGGAAAAAATATAGTTGGAGAAAATCCTGCCTTGACAGAGAGATGAAATGAATAATCTAATAGGCCTTTTCCATCTCTAACTTGTTGCTATGAAACTGCCAGAAAAGACTAAATTTAATCTTCTTGGTGTCTTTTATTCTTTTATACATAAATTATCTTAATCTTTTCTGTGCATTTTCTACCTCTTCTGTCTCCTTTAACACAGATTTAGAACGGGTATTTAAAATGTTTTTATTCTATTTCCTCTTCCTCAACTGTTGCAAGTTAATTTTAGTTCTCATATGAACTAAACGTGAAAATGAATAGTGGTTAGCTGTGTATTAGAGATGAGCAGGAATTTTTCATTTCAGTGTTTTCTCTTGGAATTGTCAGGATTTTCAGTAAGTTTCTGTAAAATTTTAGACAGCCGTTCCAATGCAGACAAAATTAAAAATAATCTCTAATTGCCTGCCATGTTTTGAACATTTTATTTAGAAATTATATTAAGACGATGGTTTAGGTAAGCATTTTAGAAAATGCAAGAGTGATACTGCTGAAGAAAACATAAATATCACTGAAATCTTTCAGGCAGTACATTTTACTGCTCTGTTACTGTTCTGGATTTTGTTTGCATTTATATATGCCATTTTCTTTCAGCAAAGGAAATGGCCGTGGATACTTTATTCTCAGAGGATTGTACAGACATGTGTCACAGTGAAGTTACCATACAAGCGTACCATCTCGTCTCTGAAATCGTCTTCAGAGAGCCAAGTGCCACAGGAGACTTGGGACTGACAAGCCACAAGAGACAGACCACAAATTTCAGAGAAGGTCCTGTGAGAATCGAAGCTCTGTCACCCATGCCAAAATGAAAAATCACAAGGATAGGAAAAAATTATTGTTGTGATGTGCCAAATACATAAGTGGAATTAACAGTGTGATTCATGAAATAAAACCAAAACCACCCTACATTGTAGTTTCATTAATTGCTTTCGATGACTTAATTTTCTGAAGATCTCTAATTGATCTTGAGGTCAGAAAGCTAGGTGGATTTGTCATGTTTTACTGCTGACTTAATGAGTCTGAGATGAACAAATGTCATGATCCATGGAGGGATTAATTATTGCTAAACTGATGATACTCTTACTTATTGCATGACTGATGGAACTCTTTTATTTACACAACTTTTGAAATACTTACTTTAGTTCTGAAATTGAAATTTTCCTTTTCTCTTTAAACAGTAATAACAAAAATAGTTGAAAGCTGTTCTTTCAAAGATTTGTGGTTTATTTACCATTTCATACCATTGCTTAATAGCTAGGAGAACCAAAAAATCTGAAATTAGGAGTTGTGCATTCACTTTTTCTCAATATTTTTAATATTTAAATGGCTCAAAATATCGTATCTAATATGTTGTGTAAATAATTTAGTTCTGGCGAGAGTACATATTTGTTTGTACAAAGAAAAATACCTGAAAACTGTGGCTTTAATGAGATGTTTTATAACTTATTTTACTAATGCAATTGAACAATGCAATTCCAAATCTCTTTAAGAACTTATATAGTATCAACATGGCATATTCTAAAACATGCTTCTGGCATAAGGAAGGATAAATGGACTAAAAAAAATAATGTTTAGAGTTTTAAGAATTTACAGGCTTTTGTAATGGCTACATTCACATTAGAAAATAAAATACTGCAGGCCATTTCCTTTGCCCCTGAAGACAAGCGACAGAGCATTTCTTTCTAATTGACACTTACAGCTAAACTCTTTTCTCCCCATAAACAGAATTACTACTGCACTGAATCTTGGGAAGAATATGGCTCTTCCATGGCTCTTCCCCAGCCGCTTCCTAGGAACTGCCTGGAGAGCATTAGCTGCCATGAAGCAAAACTTATCAGGTTGCTAGGGAGTGTGCTTGCTGCTTGTCTGCTTTCCACTGTGCAGATATTTGAGGTGTCCTATGGTTTTAGGTAACCAGTTTGAAACACCTTCTCTGTTACCAGGATTTTGAAAATGATAAGCAGTGGAGCACTCCCTTCCTTAGGGTTATCCTCGGAATATTTCAGATTGGGCTCTTTAAATCACTCTGTTCTCTGCAAGCTGTTTTCCTTTTAATTTATTAGGTTTTAAAGCAAGTTTCTCCTGAAAACTGTAGTTTGATATTTTGTGCCTTTTCTTTCAAATCCAAACCCAGAACACAAAAGAGAAAAAAGAGATTTTAAAATAAATAAATAAAAAGGCAAAGTATGAACATCAGAGAAAAATCTCAAAACAATGCCTGTTGTAATAACACTTGACATTCAATTATTCTCTAATTCTAGAAGATACACTACTGCACTGCTATCTGCACATATGCATAAGTAGCTACTCTGATTAATATTAGCACAAGAATATGAAAGGAAATAATGATGATTTGTAACTTACTATAAAGACCTGCCATGGAAGCTTACTAAAAAAATATGAAATTTCTGGTTAAGTGAGGATGGCACTTTAAAATATTATCCTAATCATTATTAATTCTTTTGATATTTACTGTATTATCATTAATCCAAAAGAATTCTCTTGGAATTAGTGAAGATGTCATACAGATTTCTAACATTAATTCAACATTAATTACTTGAAACATTTATAACAGATAAAATTGAGAATGTAGTATTGTGTTTCAATTTTCAGTGTACATTATTATCATTATAAATAAGGAAAATACTTTGTTTCTTTTGGAAGTAAGAGGAAAATGAGTAGGAAGCTATACGGGAATGTTACTATAACTCTAGGCTACAGAAAGTCTTATCCATGTCCCTTTTATTGGAAATATGTTCAGAATGGTGTTGTGAGAACCATCTTCAAGCATGCAATTTGTAACTGTATGTCTGTCATCCAAACACTCCATTTCTGTTTCGGCTAGGTACACTACTGCAGGGAGGCTGTAAAAGTTCTGGCAGCTTTCTGAAATAACGATAGATAAAAAGTTTGCTTCAGGCTTACAGATGTGAGTCCCACATATGGTTATCTTGCTGTAACATACGTGTGACTGGTCTGGAGTTCTGTTTGAGGAAGATGTGCACAGACCTCATAATCTCTCTCCCTGGATACTGGGAGCATCAGCCTTTTACTTTAGGAGTGACTTTCATTCAGAGAGACTTTATCAAACAGCCGAATTCCTGATGGTTTCACACAAAAAAGGCTGGACATTGAAAGAGGTGTAACTTTGCCATCAGGTGCTCACCTCACTGACAAGAGGATTCACAGTCAAAATTTGCATAATGTCTGACATGTAAAGGAAAGCAGCTAAGGAAACTGAGAATGTTCTGTCCGTTTGGAAATATACCTTGAAATTCATATGATCGTGTAATGGCAGTAATAATAACAATAATAATAATAATAATAATAATGCCCAATTTAACATTAGAAAATATCAGTTTGTTATAGAACTTTTTTGACACATACAGAAAAGATGAAGAAGCAAATTATGAATCCCATTGCATTCAACACCTAATTCAAATAGCAATGTGCTTTCCTGAATCCATTCTTAAAACTTATATAGAATTAGCAGCATGAAAAGCCCAAACAACACCATTCTGCAAAGAATAGAATGTTCATGACATTATTAAAAACTAGGAGTGATAAATGTTGTGTGGAATCACTAACTTCCTAATAACAAACAGGAAATTAAAAATTAAAAAAAAAAAATAGATGGATGGTGCAAAAGAGTGACCACAGTGGTCAAAGCTAGAGAAAGTAAAAAAAGGATGGAACAAGTTGAATTATGAAGTAAATACCATGATCACTATATATGGCTAGTGCACCTCAATGAGAAATGTGTTCGTAAGCATTTTGGTTGGGGATAAAATGCTACGGAAATTTTCATTAAGTAAAATACCTAGTAATATTGCATGTTTGAAATATGAAAGGATTTGAAGTAAAACTCTTGTCTTTAACTCATTCTATGTGTTTTTTATAGCTTATCAAAGGCAGGAAAAACTTCACATACAATTATCTGACATGCTCTTATACAAGTTTTTGATCTGTGGTCTATCAATTAAATGATAGAAAAATATTGCAGCTGCTGAGATTTTTCTGATGACACATTCCATCATTTATCTTGTCCCGTACTTGAGGGATTGGTCAGATTTTTTAATACTTATTTTCAAGCTTTTTTGTTTGTTTGTTCCCTGTGTTGTAATCTTACTCTTTATTTTAGATTTGATTTTACTTTTATCTAGTATAATTCTATGTATTATTGCCCTGATGAATCTATGCAAGGCAGTTATATTCAGAAATATACAAAACATTGTTTCATGTAGCAGTAAATGTATCGCAAATCTGTACAGCATTATGAATATTGTTCAAAATTTTCAGTTTAGTCATTAAAGCTGAACATTACTGTGTAATATTTTGAAGTTTGTTTCATCAGCAGGTATTGAATTATTAGTGTGACAATGCCCATAACTATGCTTTGTCTTCTAACCAAAAACACCAGAAGATAGCTAATAAATTGCAAAATATTTACTGACAAGTAAAATTTGTACTTCTAAAGAAGAAAAATATGAAAAATAATAAGAAAAATAAGATAGATAGATAGACAGATAGATAGATACCGTCACCTTGAAATTAGGATAACTAAAGTAGATGTCTAAATGTAGGTGTGAATATTTGAATTAAGGATTTAAAGCCCTGTT
The DNA here is from genome assembly GCA_013398855.1 of Mohoua ochrocephala. Classification (NCBI taxonomy): domain Eukaryota; kingdom Metazoa; phylum Chordata; class Aves; order Passeriformes; family Acanthizidae; genus Mohoua; species Mohoua ochrocephala. The sequence goes on from VZTA01022368.1 coordinate 16,774, forward strand.
TCTGCAATCTTAGGATATAGTTGTCTAAATGTGCTCTTTGAGATATGTCGAGAACTCAAGACACTTCTGTGGACCTGGCATTTATAAAATAGGACTTAAGCTTTTATGGGACAGATGAAGACAAGTAGATACCCGACAACACCTAAAAATACCACTAAAAATGTATGTTTGCTCAAGTAATCCTGGCCATAGTCACTACTATCAAAGTAACCTGGACAGAAGTTCCACTCACCATAAAGCAGACACTGAGGACCTATTGCAATGAGTGGCAGTGGGGGGCCAAAAGACCAAGGGACCATGGTTTGGTCCAAGAAAGCCCCCTCCAGGTTTGTTGTAAGAAGCCTCTCCCATCCACTTATGAATATTCATGTCCCCTGCAACATGTAACCAAAGCCCCCATTCCTGCCCCTCTGTTCCCATCGGTTGTTTTGTATTACCCGCCCCTTTCCCCCTCTCTTCCCATTGGCTGTTCTGTATTACCCCGCCCTCTTCAGGACTCCCTTATAACCCCCAGCTGGAAATTCACCTTCTTGGTTGCTGGGACACCCTGTGGGCCCTTTTTCTTCCCTGGGGTCCTGCATAATAAAACCTACAGTTGTCCGGGCCGAGAGCCACCTCTCCACCTCTGGGGGTGCCTGAACCAACATGTGCAGGGAGGTGCCTGGCCATCACGGCCCTGGGTGCAGAACAGCTGGCTAGCAGGGGTCTGGCCCCGCCCGGGACCCCTCAGCGAAGGGATCCTGTGGAACACGCAGCAGCTGTAACACCCAGCACCACAGAAACTGCGCGAGGCGCATAAGAAGGACTCAACTCTATAAAAACACCTAGAGGGACCCGAAACAGCCTAGGGTTTCTCAAACATGTTGATGGAGCTGACAGAGACAACAAACACCACATGAGATATTCAGGCCCTTCTAGAGTGGCAAATGAAAGAAAGGCAGAGCACTCTGAGACTTGTGTATGTATGTTGACCAAAGAAATTACTTTGTTTTGTCTAGTCAGGTAAAACATATTCTAAGCACTTGGACTCTTTGGAAGTGACTCAGAGAAGCTGGCTAAAAAGAGATTTAAAGCCATCTCACATTCTCACATACTGTAACTTCTGCCACCTAACCTCCAGCTGCCTGAAGCTATTTGCAACATAAACATGGTTTGTTTCCTTTAACTAGAGTAATAAGAGATCTATCAATTTATCAACTGCTTTACTCTCAGTCATAAAACTTCATTAAACTTTTTAAATTTTTTATTTTTTTTTTTACTTACAGGAAGCAAAAGAGCTTATAGAAGTAATTGGAATTTCGATATTTATTTTGATCCTTTTTTCCTTTTCACATTCTCTTTTACCTCACTATCCCAAGTACAGAGTTTAATTTTCTTTTCAGGTGCACTTACAGAAGGTGTAAAATGTTCACTTCAAAATGAATTGAAAAATAGTCAGTGGAAATGACCCTGTCTGATCTAATATGTTAAAAACAGATCTTAATTTTTTAAAAATAGAACAGGCAAACTCTTTCAAGGATAAAAAGGGCAAGGAAGATAGAAAATCTGGAGTCTAACACCAACCATGTTTATAATCCAAGATAAAAAAAATTACCCAACACACTTAACACCGTTTGTGCTCACAAACTCTTAGGACCTTTTTGAGCCAAGATTAGCCATCCTTAGAAAACCCAATTGTATGTTCTCATATATCATGTGGAATTTTGCTCAAATTTTTTTCTTTTAATTTTATTTCTTAAAAAACAACGCATAGAATCTGAAAATATTTCTGGAATACAATGGTACAGCATTTTGTCTGAAAATATTGAGGGTGTTTCTTAGATAATACCGACTCATTTGAATTCTAGACCTACTTGCCATACTTCAGCACAGCCACCTCTTTGAGGACCACTAGTAACCAGTGACAGGAGTTGGTGTGACTTCTGAGAATTTTATGGCTTCTTACCTCTAATTGCTGAATTAATAGAATCTATTTTTCCTCCGGTCTCTCCACAGAAGCAGCTGTGGGTCTCAGAACACCTGGAAATCTAGTTTACTGAAGCTTGTCAAGGGAGCCAAGCTATTCCCAGAGGATGTATAAATCACAGACATTATAAAACAGGGCCGAGTGCCTGGAATTTGAAAACTGGGCATACCATTATTTATTTTTTTCCCAGAGTACAAGTCAGGGAGCCTCAATACTGCTTTTTTAATTATGATTCCAGGATCTGACTAAGTAAAGATCCAGAATATAGCAGAGCCAGTTGGTTGTAGGAGCAGCTTTGGAATTCTTTATCTAAAGACAGTTAGGTAATGGGGAGCTACACCAGCATATATCATGGCATTTGAACAGTGAGGAAATCCATAAGAGAACAATTTTGACAGCTACTTCAGAGATCCTTGAAAATGAAAAATTCCTATTAAATGGAAATTTATTTGAATTAAAAAGACCAAAAGAATGTTAGGTGTTTTCAATTAATAATGTTTTATTCAAATTCATTTTTCAGGTTCATCTGTAAATACTACCAGGTTTTCATTTGTTTATGTCATGCTAACCTGTAACTTTATTAGGAGAAAAAGTGTGGCTTGTTACAAATTTTTAAGTAAAACCTTTATAACACAGTTTTTAAATACTTTTACATATCATTTTAAATGCAGGGACTGAATTAGATGTAAGTACCATTATCATTATAAAGATGGAATATATTGAAGCTGCTATTGACTTATATATGTGACAAAATGTAGATCTCAAATTATTTGCTGGTGGGAACACCTCTTTGCTAGTGCAGCAGGACAAAAAAACAAACATGTATGGTTAGAGCAGACACTTAAAATTTGGATTGAAAAAGATAGGTGAAACAAATCCCAATATCAAAAATGCTTTCAAACTTTATTTGAGCGTGAATAATTTGGAGTACCCAAAAGAAACTATGAGTGAATAGCACACTATAGCTAATTGAAGGTTAAGTGTGTCCTGTTTAATCTTGAAAAGTACATCATTTTGTCATCCTTTTAAACTGTAAAATAATCCATCAGGAGATCAAGATGGGTGATTAGTGGATTGAGAGCAGCCCTTGAGGAGAAGGACTTGAGAGTGTGAATGAAAAATGGAATATGAGTCAGTAATGTGTGCTCACGGCTCGAAAAGCCAATTGCATCCTGGGCTGCATCAAAAGAAGTGAGACCAGCAGGTCAGTGGAGGTGATTTTGCCCTTCTACTCTGTTCTCACAAGGCTCCACCTGGAGTGCTGCATCCAGTTTTGGGGCCCCCAAAACAAGAAAGACATGGATCAGTTGGAGCGAGTCCAGAGAAGACCACAAAGATGATCAGAGGGCTGGAACACTTACCCTGTGAGGATGCACTGAAGGAACTGGGGTTATTTAGTCTAGAGAACAGAAGGCTCCAGGGAGATCTTCAGGAAAGTTGGTGAGGCACCCTGTTTCAGGGAGTGTAGGGGTAGGATGAGGGCTAATGGTTTTCAAAGGAAAGAGGGTAGATTTAGATCGGCTATCAGGAAGAAAGTCACTATGAGAGTGGTGAGGCGCTGGAACAGTTGTCCAGAGAAGTGGATGACCCCTGGAGCTGTTCAAGACCAGGTTGAATGAGTCTTTGAATATCCTGGTCTAGTGGAAGGCATCCCTGCCTATGGAAGAAGGGTTGGAACTGGATTATCTGTAAGGTCCCTTTCAACCCAAATGTTCTTCTCTTTATTCAGCAGTGGCCATTAAAAAGTAGTTTTAAGCTATTCTTTAACAAACAGTATGGAGATAATTTGGATCTTCATTCATTGTGAGTGAAAGGAAAATAGCAATTGACAGTATAATACCCAGTGAGAGTACTCATAAATGAAATCTCTGTGCCTGTGTGCTTAAATGAATGAAGTGATTGTGAGAAAGTGCTGAAAGTGTTGAAATGGATAGGTCTGGGGATGAAAAAAAATAAGAAAAGGCTTTGTAATACTGCCTGTTTCCCTTTAATATATTTGCTGCTAAAAAAGGCACTCTCCTTCTGTCCTTTGGCTCCAGCTAAGTGTTCTCAGGGCCTTTGCTATGTAGATTTGAGTATTTAGATGGCCTTGAGAGGGACAGGAGGGAATTGATTTACTTGATAAGAAACAATGGTGTTTGCATTATGTGTCATGTGATTGCTGAGAAAGCTGAGGGAGTGTGCAGGGAGGGAAGAGAGGGAAAGAAGCCATCCCTTCCCCTGGTAGTCCACCCTCATACCAGTTTAACTGATAATGGAGCTATATCTAAAGTTAGTATTTTAGATCCAGTTCCATGCATATCTTCATCTTATGTGACACTTTAAGAACACAAGTGTCTCAAGGCTTAGCGTATTAAGAACTGCATAGTCTCAGCTGGATAAAGGCTAAAAAAGAAGAGAAAAAGTAAATTAGGAAAGTGGAGACAAACAGTAGTTGATTGGGAGTGACTGTATGTGAAAATTTACAATATATCCACTAGCTGAGCCATTCAAAGTGAAGCATTTTGCACTGTCATAGAGATGATTAATTTAGGCAAATGGAACAAGGATGAAAAGGAAGAAAAGGGGGAAATGCCAGCAGCATTTGGGACTCAGGGAACTTACTGTTTTTAACAAGGGCTAACAAAGAAGTGAGAAGCACCTATCAGATAGCTGATGACAAACTCAATTTACCCAGCAATTGGGAATGTGGATTAACAGGGGAGACAGGCCCAGAAGATATTGGAACAAGCACTGCTACACAGTAACAAGAGCAGGTGTGGGAGTTACATGAGAACAAGCTAATAATAAATGAAATCTTCCTAAGATTTTGTGGCATTTTCATGGGAGTAGCATGAGACTTGTTGCTTTTTGGGTTTCATACATCAATCTTCTACTAAAAAGAGTTGAGCTAAATCACAGGATTGCACACTGTTATCTGTAGTCCTTGAGGGTTTCACTAAACATCAGAAGTGTCTTTATGCTCTGAAACTATGTCGCTCAACAATGTATATGTCCATCCCGTTAATACGTTCATGTGAACAAAAAAAAAGACCTTCTCAGATATCCAGTCTTAAGGGGTTAAGTAAGTTGCTTCGTCTGTCAAGTGTAGGTATGTCATCGGTAGGTATGAAATCTGAATAGTTGTACTTCGCAGATTTTAACCAAATCTAAATTGAGAGCAAGGTATAATGCTTTTAATGCCAGTGAGACAGATTTTAATTCTCTAATGGAAAACATTTAAAAGTAGCAAGACATAAAAAATTCTTAGTCATAAGATAAATTATTGCCCAACCAGATAGTGTCAAGCAGTGTCAGGCAGATTTGAAAGGCTAAAACAAGCCACATAAGGTTTCCTGCCACTTTGGAAAGTAGAATGCATGAATCACTGAAGGCAAGACGATACACTTGAACCAAAGATAAATATTTTCTTCAGATGTGCCAGAACAGGAAAATGTTGGCAGGAGGGGGGGTTTTTTGTGGTTGTTTGTTGGGTTTTTTTTTAAATAAATTCTTGCCAATTCAGTTTTTCACACAGTTGGAAAATTGCAGAACAAGCACCCAAAGACCAACTGTGGTTTCAGGTTTTATGGATGTGGCAGTCAACACTTTTCTTCATGACAAGAAGAGAAATATGTAGTCCAGTGAGAGCACAGACTTGGCTAACATTTAAACAGAGGATAGGTAATATTATTTCAGAGCAGTTTTGGAAGTACCCTACCGGAATTCACTGAGCAGTCTGAATAATAGTTACTGCTATGAACAATAACATCAGTTTATTCTTGACATTTGGAAGAGGACCTTTTCATGCTAGAGACGAGTTCCACATAAGGAAATAATTTTTCTGAAATTAGTGAAAAGAATTCACCCTAAGTGCTGTTCCAAAGAGGCATTTTCTAACATGTTTTCTGCAGTGAAAGATACAAGTGAGTTAGCTCTCCACTCTTGGGCCAATACAGGATAATTTTTGTTTCTGCTCTTGATACTGTTGTGACTCTGGGTGTACTAACTCTTTATTCACAGTAAATTTCAGGAGCAGGTTGTGGCAGTATAGACTATGCCTCACGAATAGTTGAGCACAAATTAGTACTTTTTATTTAAAGACTCTAGCATGACATCTAAAATATTTGCTTATAGTCTTAAGTGACTTGGCATGCCCTGCTTTTCAGGAGGATGAAATTACCTGTGTAGTCTGTTTTCCAGTATTTTATTAGGAAAAAAAGATATAAATTCCTCAAACTATAAATAATCTTTAACTGCAGAATTTTCATGCTTTTTTTTTCCTGATAGTAAAACACATTGCATCACATGAATTGCAGGAAAACTTGTGTTAATATATACAATATATTTACTACAATTTTAAAAGCTTCTTTATTTCTTTGATTTTTTCTCTAGTAAATAATCTTATATCTGTAATATATATATGATATTTATGATATAAATAATACAATATCTATCTAAAATTATATGACCTGATAAATCTAAAATACCACCTTTTATTTTTCTCTTTGATTTTTAATAGTTTTAAAGATCACCTACCTTTATTAGGTATAGCCCATTATTAGCCGTGAAGGTCCTAAACATTTTTCTTTCATTATGTGTCGTTTGGGTTTTTTTCTTTCTCTTTCATTCTTTCTTTCTTTCGCTCTTTCTTTTGTTCTTTCTTTCTCTATTAATAATCCTGATTTAGACTTTGAAGACAAAGCATTCACTCTTGCTACTCCATTAGTCTAATTTGTAAAATGATCTCCTACAAAATCTCTAGTTATGAATATCGCATTTTGAATTTAAGTTTCTTTTAAATATGTAGCTATTCAGTCATCCATTTAATGATGCACAATTGCCTACATTATTGAGTTAGATTCTGAAATCTCTATTTAAAAGAGGTTTTAGATTTTTTATTTTTGAATAGATTTACTTTGTATGGCATGCTGTGATAACTTAATTGAATAGGCTAAATAATTTGTGCAGTAATATAGTCTGTGAAACAAAAGTATCACACAAAAATATGAGTTAACTGATGGGCAGTTAACGCTATCAAAATAATTTATACCTAGAAGCATAAAGGAAAAGATTACTAGAGGCAAATCAGAATATCTTTCTCTGTATATAACATAATTGTTTGCATGCAACTAGGAAGATATTCCCTGAAGTATCAAAGATACTGAAAGTACACAGAGAAACATCAAAGACATTAGAAGTAATTTTTATTGCCACATAGAAGCTGCAGAAAAGAGTAATAGTCAAGTCTTCTAATACCACCTCCATCTTTCAAATAATAAATAACCCATTCTTCTCTTTTAAGAAGCACACTCAGGAGACGTGAAAGCTTAAATAAAACATCTTTCCTGCTGACAGAAGTGCTTTTTTGGCATGAAAATCAACCTTAAAAAAGAACGTGCATGCATTTTATTTCTAATGCATTATGTAGATTCAAATATCAGAGATTGTTACTGAGTTAAGAAGTAGTATTAAGAGAATTGTTATCAATAATAAGAAAAAAATAAATGGACAGCTTGAACCCAGATCCTTAGTTTGACACTTAAAAGAAAAGGTAACAGCAAATGTAGCAAGTATTGATATCAGTTATAGGAAAGTTTTTCTTAAATGGTATCTAAATATCTTAAAAATTTTCATATCAATCAGATAAATATGGATTAATTTTTATTTCCCTTAGTGATTCTCATAGTAGCAGGATAAGTGATCGGTTATTTGGTTGAGCATTTATTGGGTTGGACTGTCTTTTTGATCTTTTCCATGGTTATTACAAAGCATGGACAATGTGATTGGCTGTATATTTTTTTATAAAAATCTGTTTATTCATTTAAAGTCTTTTCATTGACCTAAAATTAACCTTTTAAAGAAAAAAGCAAATACAGTCCTTGCTCAGAATATTTTACCATCCAAAATACAAATATAGGCATGAGAAATTGCTGATTACTAAACCAATTTGGCTAATGAGCTTGAATTTCAGGGCAGGGTGGGATTCCAGCCAGAGAATCTTGGGACTTAATATGGCCTCATACATATGTGATCTCACAGTGTGGTTTTTCTGGCTGTGTTTTACAGAAGCGTGTCATAAGCCTGGCCTAAACAGTGACAGTTCACCTGGTACATCTAAATTATGTAAATGTCAGGCCACAGATGTCATTGAAATACTGTAAACATGTAAATTAAGTTTTTAAGTATGGCTAGAATACAACCTCTACAGCATGCAGGGTCTCATCTTCGTATACAGCTGATTAGGTATTGAAGTCGTCAAGTCTTTTCATAGGTGATAATTTTATCATTTACAGAAACAACCCTCTATGGATTAGCTTATTTTTTTTTTTTAAGTTTTAACTTATTCCAAATAATCTTTTCACTGACAATGACTGATATAGATTTTTAGCCTATAGTATGGATATTTGTTTTCAGGAGAGAAAACATTTATCCTAAACTGTTCTGAACCAAGGCTTTTTCTGACATTTACTCTTACAGCTGGAGAACATGCCCTTTTAATTTATAAGTACGGATCTAAGCTTAGATAATCAAATGCTATTCAATATTAAAGAGAGGTGGAAAGCATTTGAATTTCTGGAAATTAATCTGTTCCCATGACTTCATAATAAGATAAAAAATGTGCTGAGAATAATTTGAGTGCATTTTAGAAGTAACTGGAAGGTGTAAAATTCAAATTATTACAGTAATTCAAACTACAGTGGCTCACAAGGTTAAATCTCATTTTAGACTGAACTTTAAATTTTTAACACATCACTTATACTAGTGCTGAGATTTCTAAGTACTTCCTGTTGTCTTAAACTCATCTCTGGAAGTCAATGCAAACTTTACTTTTTTACTTCATGAGAAAGTTAGGGGCAATCTGGAACACACTTGAAAATGCCACTTTAAATGCATGTTTAAACCTGTTTACACCTTAAGCATTTTTTTGCTGAAAGAATAAAATCCTTAGTGTGGTAACTAAACCAACTTCATGGCTTTTCTTTCTAGACCCAGGACGCAGAAGCACGTTTGATCAAATTTCTCAACATATAATTCATAATTTGGACAAACGCATTCCATCTGTGACAATGAACCAGCGGTAATCTGAAAGGCTCGATATTAATTAATCTTAATTATCTGTCAGTAGAAATCATCCCTAGGATGCAAATGTTCGCATATAAACTAGCCATATTAAGTTTCCTAGTCTGCAGAGAAAAATAGGAAGCTTTACAGCAAAGGCCTTTTAATCCTGAAACATTTGTCTGAGCTAAGTCATATGAGTAGTTGCCCTAAATTGACTCATTTCTCTCTATCTATCTGGCAGGAAGGTTTGTGTTGTCCATCATGTCTACAATGTAGCCATGTAAAGCTTGAAACCTACCCGTCTCATAATAGAAATATTTTTCACTATACTCAAGTTGACTAATGTTTCTGAAAACTCAAAAGTAATGAATATTACATTCTTTATTGCTAGCATTGTTTTCCTGTTGCTTAAAATTACTTTCAACACATCCATACCTGTTTAGCTCACTCAGCTATGTCTGTGCTAATTGGCACCATGCAATGTGGACATGCTCAGAGTGGAGAGGTTGTTTTTTTTTAGAATACTTTGGACTTGGATGAGGCCAAAGGTGAAACCCAGATGTTTGCATCGTCAAAATAGTGTAATTCTTTGAGCAGAGGAAAGCAGAAAATGGACTATGCTCATCTTGCTAGTCCAGAGCCCTGAACACTTACTATGATCATCATCATGAGACATCGCAACACATGAGGCATAACCATCTCTGTGGGTGGGAACAGCACCTGCTCCCACCTCTCATAAACTTCTAGGTACAAAAGAAAATAATAATGTCTGAATCATCAGTGGTTTTGTCTCAAATCATACTGCTCAAGCTCCATCACCTTTCCTTCTCCTTAGACTGGTATGGCCAGCTACCTTAGTTAAGAATGCAGAAATACTTGGCTTTGGACACAGTAGCTGTCGTGACCTGCCTGGGGCTACCCAGCCTGTGGGTGCAGAGAGATTCAACCCTGAACATCACGTTGGCTCCCCTGGAGCCACCCCTCTTGGAGGGAATCTGCGGCTGTCCTGCAGCGTCCCTGGCCACAGGGGTCGGCCACTGCTGTCAGGAGCTGGCTGCTGTTATTGCTGTGCTGTCCTTCCCGAGTGGGGAAGGGGGCTCGCAGAGTGTCAGCTGGGGAGGCGCCGGAGACAAAGGAGGAGGGAAGGGTCTTCGTGTAGGCTCCAGCAAGATGGTTTATTGTGGAGGCTCCAGGGACAAAGACACCGGGAAAGCTGAAGCTCTGGGTTTATAAGGGGAACAGGGCAACCAATCAGGGAAGGGCAAATGGGCGGAGGGAAACTTGAGGNGTTAACAGGGTTCTATGATACACACCGACACAGAGGAGTTTACCTTATAAATTTCTCCTTTTTTTTTTTTTTTTTTGAGTATATGCAGCGTGAGGAGTTCTAGGGGAGAGAAAGTCCACTTTGGGCAAAAATTAAGTCGTTTTTATGTCACAGAGACATAAAAAGACACCCTGACTCGGCAGCCAGTACATAATGTTATTTTCTATTTTTCACCTGGGATAGCCAATAGATAGCAATATTTTCAATTCTTGCAGACCAATATTTATGTTTCCAGGCTGTTTTCCTGCTTTTGCAGTTACTAGTAGTTATGGGCTCTTACTTTATCAGGATGCTTTTCCCTTTTATTTGACTATCTTTCCCCATTTCACGGGGTAAATTACCTTTATAATTCCGTCTTTTTACAATTACCCATGTTATCCCAGGATGTCACTGGTTTCTAGGTACCCAGCTGTATTTCAAAGATGCCAGCTGCAATTTTCCAGGATGGTTCTGGTTCACATGCCTAGTTCCCAGGATGGTAGGCATTTTCTCTGTTAGTAGTTCAGCAGACATTTTCTTCTGTTCAATGACTATTCTCTTTCATTCAGGTCACCTTACTGGCTGCTCACATCCATAGCTTAAAAGACTTGGCCAGGTTACACCGAAACAAAGCTTTCACCTCATTTTTCTTACCACGTGTACAGAAGTACTGAGGACTTGTGCACAGCTGACAAATAAATCTCTAGGAGAATATGAGACTTCATATTATTTCTGTTCAAAATAGGAGTCTGACTTGGAAAGCCTCAAGCTCTTCTTCCTGCTCAGCAAAGGCCTAAAAGTGTGCTGGCTTGGAAAGGAATGTAAAGAATGGTCCATAGATGCATGCCATTCTCACTTCAGTAGTTTTGAGGAAGATTCATGCCCCAGAAAGACACAATGGAGTTCTGACCAAGAGACTTTATCAGGGAGCAAATATTTGCTTGACTCATCACAAATTATGTTCCTTTCCTATTGTGCTTAGCTCAGCCCAGACTGTGTCCACACTCCACTCTTCTGCCCATGGGTACAGGTAAGGAAGAAAGGAAGAGCTGTTCCTTCCTCTGGGCCCCTGCTCTGTGAGGCAAAAACTGCTCTCTTAGGTGAAGGGTCCTCAGTCCTTACTTTCAAACACTAAAGAAAGCACATTTCAACAGCCAGAAGGATCAAAGAGCCTTAACAGGCTCCTGGCCTCTGGGCAGAGACAGGCACCTGCACAGCCTTGTCCTGAGGGGACAGTCACAGAGGCAGGACAGAGGCACTGTCCATCTCTGCTGTGAGATGTGACACCAAGACTCACTAGAAATTGACAATGAAGGAACTGCAGGGCCAGACTTGGACAAGCAAGTTGGCGTGCTTGTTGCCTTCCTTCTCTTTCTCTGCATCTCTAGTCATCCTCTTCTTGCTGCTCAGCACCTACAGCTGGTCCAGGGTCAAGCAGAGCTGGAGCCAGTGGATACTGTCACATTTGCAAAGTGGAGCAGCAGGCAATGACCTCATAGTGGCCTCCTTGGGCTCTTCCAGGGCATTTCACTAAGCAGGGCTGTCCCCCCTGCACAGAATCCCAGGAAGGGATAACTCCAGGCTGTAGTGGCAGCCACCAGCCATGGGCTCTACCCCAGGGGTACATACTCTCAGCTATTGTACCTCTGCTGTACACCTGCCATGGGTGTGGACAGGGGTGCATTCAGGAGTAGAGGCCCTTTGCATGTCCTTGCCTTGTACAAGGGCCAGTGCTTGGTAGGAAAGGCAGCTGGAGTCTGAATGTCTTACTTGGGCTTCAGGATGACCACGGCATCCCCGTAGAGGAGTAGGTCTCTCTTCCTTGCCAAACTGCCCTGTGTCACCCACACGTGCTGACAGAGCAGCAGCTTGGGTGATGCCAGGATGGATGTGCACTCTTGCACAGGGCCAGGATCATCCCTGCTGAGCACACAGCATTGTGCATGAGGGAGCTGGCTGCTGATAGACTCAACTGTGCCAGGACATCTGGGAGCTACAGGGGAGGACCACCTGAAAGTGCAGCAAAAGTTCAGCTGGCCCATCCTGTTGAGGACAAGAGCAGCAGCACATGGGACATGCTGGCAGAGCTCAGGATACTGTCCAGGTGAATGGAATGAGGCTGGGAAGGTGGGTCCCATTGCTGGGTAGCGCTGCTTGGCAAAAGTCTGATTGTCTCCAGTGAGAGACCTGGCACAGCACTGTCCCTGCAGGTATTGGATCCATTGCAAGGACAGCACCAGGTCAGCACAGCATCCCGTTCTGGGAGCGGTGGGATGGTGGAGGGACACTGAAGAACTCTCCCCAGTATGTTTGTGGCACTTTCTTACTGGGAACTCAGATCTGGGCACAGTGCTGAGCAGATGTAAAGTGTCACCTCCCTCCAGCTGCTGGCAATGTTTTGCATAGTGCAGCCCTGGGTACCATTCTCTTTTGTGGCAAGGTCATCTTGCTGGCCTGTGTTCACCTTTGTGTCCTCCAGGACCCCCAGGGCTTTTTCTGTCAAGCTGCTTCGCAGCAGTTTTACCAAACTGATTTTGGACGTAAGTATGTGTGAATATTTTCCTGCCACCTGCAGTCAGTCTCGCACTCTTTCTGCAGGTCTCCCTGTACCACAGCTGTGATGTTTAGAAGGCCATGTTTTCTCCAGCCAAAGCAGTGGTCCAAGTTGAAAGGGTCTCTCTTGTTAGGGGACAAGGAGAAAGAGGCTGTACCTTGGCAACAGAGTCCAGAGACAGAGTTTCCACTGACCATCAAGTAACAGCCTGGGACTACTTACAAAATACACTGTTTTGTCAACAGACAGCAATATTGCTGGATTATGGGGAAAAACAAACACACAAATTAAAAAATCACTCAAAGAAAGCAGAGGTGTAAGAAGTACAGATAAAAGGGAAACAAGTGAGCAAAAATAGTTGTTCAATGGCTCTTGCTGTGTATTTTTCAACCTCTAAATGATGAAACTGCTCTCTCCACCTAAATACTAGTGAGAAACATGTTCTGCAGGTGAAGCAACAGTGTCACCTGGACAAAAAAACATGAGATAGGTCCCTTCATTTGTACATCTATTACCAAATTTAATTGTTTTGAGACAGAATGTCGTATGTATTAGGAAACTCACATCCTAATCCTTCTTTTTAAGAGATGTAGTAATTTTAAAGATGACAATTAGAAATACTTTTTCCACCTCCTCCACCTCCTTTGCAAAAGCAGAATCACTGACACATAACTCTTGTCTATCCTAAAGATATGCACTACTACTTCAAAACCAATAGACAGACACAGGCAGAAGGTGCTAAAAGTCAATGACTCCTTTTAATAAAGCAAAAGACCAACAGTTAAAAAGAATTCTGATTTTCCAACACATGCCCCAGGAGCAGTCATATGCAAAAATGCTGGTCCTGAGCTGGGGAGAGGTACCCTCACAGTTGTGGGCAGCTCTTGGGCAGAACCAGCAGAGCTGCTTCACTAAGGTGTAACCAGCCATCATCAGCCCAGTTCCATCCTCAACACTGCGGCTGCTCTCTGCTTCACAGATGGACAGTACCTGAGTATTTCAGAGTCACTCGAAAGTCCTCACTGGGCCGGTGAGAGAGAGAAAATGTGACTTGGGGCTTACAGAGCTCTTTGTCTGCCCCTTCCCCATGTACAGGCCACCAAAAAGAGTGGAGGGAGTGACCAGCCACCCATCATCAAGCTCCTTGGGAAAGAGCTAGGCCACCACAATAATGTGAGTGTTCCACCTATCTCCACTCTGCCACCAGATGCTTCCTCAGCTCAGTATCAGGTGTATGGCTTCTCACTTATCACTTTTCTCCCATTTTTTTCCATCTGCTGTGGACCTTTCTTTCCTCTTGAAAATTAGACGCAGGAGCAATGGCCACACGACAGACTTTGACACTCAAACATCAACACACATCAATCCTCCATGACGGCACCAATATATTACATTCCCTAATATACTTTCAAGGACTTGATCCTGAAATTGTTATCACTCTGCATAAGTTAGTTCATATATCCAGTAACTAGTGCCCTGTGCACACATAAAGATTGGATCGACTTTTTTTCCCTCCAATATGATTGGAAAGATATGCTGGGGCAAAAAATATGGACGCATATTGATTTTTTCAGAGGTCACAAAGAAATCTATTAAGTTGCTCTCAGTTTCTTTTCTTCCAAAATAATCTTCCACTTTCTTTATGGCAAGGCTGCTACTTTTGTCGCTGAACTGTGTCTGTACTGCAGTGCTCATTGTAATTACAAGATCTTGAAAAATAAATGACAGCTGTATCAGGAGATCAGCAAACTGCTCTAACAGCTTCTGTGTCATTTCCACTGATGTACCACATTTTAACAGAAAAATCTCACGTATCGTCCCGGTTAGAAAAGCAAGATGCTGATGGCAGTTTATTTACAGAACAAGAGTCTGAGGGGCACTAACTTCCTTTTGACCTTGGAATATTGAGATCAAAGTACAGACCTTTCTTTTTGGAAACCTTGACAGAGTATTATTCATATCCTAATATTGATCCTGTAGCTCTAGGCCTATTTATTTAAAGGAAGGCTTAATTTTTAAAAAATCATGAATCTAATAACTTACTTGTCGTTCTCTTTTCCTCTCTTCAGGTTCTCTGGAGAAAAAAAAAAAACAACAGTTTTTTTTCAGTATGTTACATCAAACCCATGAGGACTGATAGTTCATTGGTTGTTTTATTTCATGGAAAAGTAAAGCCATTTTTGCTATGAGAAGTGTCTAGTCTTGACTTAGTTACTCTGTAAATATATCTTCTCAGTTACAAGCAGTCATCAGGATTGTTCTCACACACTAATTTTAGTATTTTAAAGGCAAACAGATTGGCAGTAACATGTGCCCTTGCCTAGCAGTATTTATTCATCCAGACTGAGGAACTGAGCAAAGTACAAAAAACTCTGTCAGCTCATACTCATTGTTTTCCTACTTTGGAAATCATGATATGCAGTGAAATGAAGAGACGATGCTGATGCACCCCTGGATTTGCCCTGAGATTGAGATGAGACAATCAAAGCTTAAAAGTTCAGAAATTTCTCTCATCTATCACTAAAGGCTTGCTCGTAGATAACTTTGAACCTTAGTGACCTGGAAATGGAAACTCTGCTTAAAGGATAGTAGACGTACATAATTCTCCCTAACTTGACATGCTGCACAGCGTCTTCTACCATTTAGTTGCTTCAGAATGAATGAGTTTCTGTCAATGGTTTGGTATAAATCTGAAGATGCCACTACAGATGTAACAAATGATTGATGGTAAGATTCACAGACTGGGTTTACCAACTGTAAACTGAATGGGGGATTGACCTTTAATACTGTTGAATATTGATATGTTTTATTTGGCCCTAGATAAACCAAACAAAACTAAACAAAAGCAAAAACTCCAAACAGCACAAACCCAATAAATGAAGAAATAAAAAAAAACCCCAAACCCAAAATAAGTAAGGGCAGTCAAAGAAAGAAAGGAAGAGAGGGAGAACTAGCTTCATTTATGAAAGACTCAAACCAGAAGTACTGGTGGCAACAATGACAGATTTGTGAGATTATGGAAGAAGTGGTATGATCTGAGCTTCTACAAAAACATCTCCCTTTGGGCATTACATTTATATGCATGAGCACTATTTTATTTTCAGAAGCAGACAGGTGTCTAATAGAACATTTTAATAATTTCTAAGAATATGAATCCTGCAACTGATTGAAAGTAGAACGTTTTAAATACCTAGCATTGTAGCATGCCAGGAAAATCAATAGAAAATGTGAATTTTAAAAATACAGGAGTGACTATGAAAGTATTTGAACAAGATCCCAATGCTAAGCAAACTATGGAAAATAAATCTGTTGCAAATATACACATGAAGAAAACTGTTACCAGTTCAACCATTCTCTCCACATGTTTTACTTTTCATACAGATACCTTTTAAACATGCATAACATACAATTATGGACTACTAATTGCTCATTTGCAGAACTTTCATTTCTATAGGTCTTGAATGCTGATATCTCACAAAAACCTATATATGAGAAAAACTGCAGTAGTGCTCTTACATTTTTTATCCAAAAAATTAGTACCTTTAATAAGACTCATCAAAATGGCAGACATCTCCTAGTTCTCTACATTAATTTTTGCTGTTGCAAGGAAACCAAATAGATCTGAGAAATGACTGATGAGCAGCAGAAGCTTGCACAAATGAGAGGATCATAAGATTAGGCACTGAGAGAAGGTGTGACGGAATGTAGCACCAGAAACTTCCCTTTTTCCTTTTTGTCCGGACTAAGAAACCCCAACTCCCTCAGCCACTCCTCATAAGACTTCTCTAGATCCTTGACCAGCTTCTTTGTTCTTCTGTGAACAAGTGTGTATGTTTGACAAGTTAAAAACAAGCATGTGTTCTACATAAAAGCTTTGTGCCAGATCAGTGCCTCATTTTGCATTACTCCTCCTTGTGAAATAAAAGGCCTGTGATTTTCTTAAAAATAATTTTAAAAATATTTCTTAGCTTTACACCCCTGAAAGTTACAAAAAAATCCAAAACAAACAAACAACCAACAAAAAACCCCAATGAAAAATAAAGAAACCAAACCACTGCTATATTATAGCAAAATGTTCAACTTATAAAATCTGATACTTCATTTTGAAGAAGACACAGAGAAATTATACCATAAAGTGGCTGTGATTCTAGTACAGGTATCTGGTTTTTTTCATTTATTTCCTTCAGTTAGCAAACTCTTAGGTCACATAGTTTGATAAAGTTAGGATTCAGTTTGGTTCTGTATAAAAATAAGTTTCACTCCACAGTTTGTGATTTGCCAACAAATAATTTTGAACTATTTATTCTTGACATACTTACATAGAAATCGGCACAATGTATGAAGTTCATTAACAAAGGTTATGACAGAGAGACTTTTCTGGTTGACAATGTGTTAGAAATAGCCCCAAAATACAAGTGGCTGGAATGAGAAGGGCAAGCCTTATTCCCTTTTTATATCCATATGTGCCTCATTCTCCTTGGTTTTCTCTGTGCATCGGAGCAGCCAGTTAATAATTGCTTTTCTTTTCCTTTCACATAATGGAAGGTTGTAGGTTAAGCCATTGGACTTGCCACAAAAATGTCTGATTTATGTCCCTTGAAGTCAAATACCTTCTTCTCACATCATAACTAAGCATAAAACAGAAAAATGAAAAAAACAGAATTCAATGCATTTCTTCTTTGTAAGGATTCTTATTCGTTTCTATTTCCCAGATATCTCTTTTCACTTTAAAGAGTTTGGCTACTGCAAAACTAAGTGCTCCATCAGTTACCATATAGTTGCAATTCTGTATTGCCTGGAAAAATTATCACATTCATGGAATCCTAGAATCAGAGATGGGTCTGAGTTGGAAGGGACTTATAAAGATCACCGAGTTCAAACCCTCCCTCCATGGGCAGGGACACCTTCCAAAACACCAAATCATTCATATGCCCACCCAACCTGGGCTTGAACACTTCCATGGATGAGGCATACACAGCTTCTCTGGGCAACCTGTTTTGTTCCTCTGCCTCATCACCCTCACAGTAAAGAATTTCTTCCTAATATCTAATCTAAACCTACACTCTCTCAGTTTAAAGCCATTTCCCCATGTCCTATCACCACATGCCCTTGTAAAATCTCTCCAGTTTCAGACTGTTCTCACCAACCAGGGAAGAAAGATATATTCTTTTTTTCATATTTCCCTTGAGAGTAACTATTGCACGTGATGTAATATTTCTACCATTGCTCATGATGTAACATTTGCTCCAAAATACATTTTCAAGTTCGAAGCCATCATATGAATGCAATGGTTTGGTGTGATTATACGTCTACCAAGTATCAACCTTACTTCACTATTTCCTCGTACAGAAAGCTTTGTATATGCATATTTATGCAAACACACAAACAGACACACAAACAGACACAAGCATAGTCTGCATATTAATTAGAAATATTCAGTATAATTGGAGAGAAAAAGAAAATGAAAACCTCATAGACTAGGGCAGCTTCAATTATCAGCTCACAAAATGTGAAAAGTACATCTCTATCACCTATTTGAGCAGGGTCTTAAAGATCCCAAGGGTCAGGTTTGTTCACTGGATGGTTTCTAAAGTTTAGATTGTATTTGGCATTTTAGCAATCAGAAATTGATCCCTAACACACTTTCCAGCATGTTTTGGACTGGAATACTCAAGCTGCTGCAAGTAATAGAGATATATCGGCAGACCTACTTGGGAAAGTCTGTATAGCCTCTTTCTTCCCTGTACCTGGCCCAGCTAAGGCTATTACTGCCTATTGATTCCTTTCATAAGCAGTACATTTCATCAAAATCATCCCCACGCATGAAATTGGTACAACACATGAGGAACATTTATTGTGCAGTCTATTATTGTCCCAGCTCAGTGAACCATCAAGAATGAAGTGAATCACTGAAGCAAAGAGAGTTGAACTACAAAGCCCTGAAATTAGTAAAAAAATGAAAGTATGTTTAGGCTGAGGGATTTTTATTTAATTTTTCTAAAAATTCTCTCTTTTGTGATGCCTCTAACAGGAAATAATTTCTCCACATTTTCCTCACTTTTGCCCTATCTTTATATTTCAACTTCTGCAGTGCTCACATATTTAGGACTCTCTCCAAATCCTGTTACAGACTGTCTGCTCTGCTTTGATGCATGCAGTGTTGCAGAACAGATTCTCTTGATTATCAGGAAGAGGTGGGATGGGCCAGGGCTTGGTTGTGCTCACTTTAGGGAGTTGGCTACCATGGCAGTGTGAAGGCTGGAGGCTCCAGGAGGAAGAGGGGTCTCTCCATGACGTTTGCCAGGGGCAGGCACTGGCAGTCCAGGCTGTCCCACTGCTCCAGGCATGATCAGGGCATCTGAGAAGTATGGGCAGCCCCAGTTCTTGGAATTGCCTACCTCCATGGGGATAGGGATAGACCAAAGCCAGGCTGGGACGTGGGCCTGCTGCTGGGGGATCAGGCTGATGGCAGAGCAAAGCAATGGCTGTGACATGGCAGGGGTGGGAATTCAGGTGGACACTGTCCAGCTTCAGCTTGAAAGCATCTCTCACAGTTGGAGAGGGAGCCCCTCAGGCTCCCTAGAAGAGATATTTGGGAAAGTTAGTGAAACAACTTCCATTGCTTTCTTTCGAGGTGACTGGCAACACTCTCTCTAGCTTGGTGCTGAACCCAAACAGCTGTACCCTGGGGAGGAGGGGACTCAGGGGCATGACACTGACCCACATTGCTAGCAAAATTAAACCGTCATGTTTTCACAAGTAGGCTGACCACAGAGCAGCTGAAATGAGAAATTCCACATGATCAAATGAGCTTAAGATGACTGCAGCCTCTAATGGCTGCATTAAAAAAGAAAACCTTCCAAAGCAGTAAAAGCTTAAATAATATATGAACTCCACAGCATCAAATATGCAAATATATAAAACTCTTTTTAGCACTCACCATGAGCTAATTTAGTACAATTTACCATAAAGCTGATAAACAAGGTCAAAAGTAATTTACAAAGGACTTGAGTGTGAACTGCAAGCCATGTATATGGCTGGAAAGGTGAAGCAAACTGTCTCAGGTATTAGATATGGCTGACAGATCAGCAAAGGATCCCATGTGAAATGAGATAAACAGAAATAATCTCCAGCATGGTGAAAGAAGTGTTTAGTGAAGGCAGTAGGTGTGCTTGCTACACTTTGAACAAGGATGAGAAAGGCAGAAGGATTTTTCTAAGCAGACACCCACTTTCTCACTTTCAGTGCTCAAAACAATGTGCGGATGCCAGGAATTTCTTATGCATTGTAAACAGGAAAAAGGTACTTATGTTACTAGCAAAAAGCTCTGAGGCAGAGTTTAAGTCCAGCAACCCAAAGGCTGCAAGTGTAGAAGAGTAGTACAGAAACAGTGAGTGTCACAAAGAGAAGCATGTTGCAATAAAATCTGAATTTAGGGTATTTTGTCTAAGACAGGACAGAAAGTATCATATATGCAATCTGGGGATGCCATAGATGAACTCAAAAAACTGAAGCTGAATGCAGGGCAAAAAGGCCATGCAGAACATTGTAAAAAAACCCTCCATCAGTAACATCAGGAAAGAAAAAGGGAAAAATCATCCTCTGTGTGGCAATCTGAATCAAAAGCAATCACGAAATGCAAGCCCTTGCCAATCAGTAAAGTGCAGTTGAACAGTGAAAAAGAACTTCTGACAGGTAAATGCTTCAGCCTCATCTGCGAGGACTTACTAACCTCACACCAAGCTCTTCCACCCTTCCTCAATGCCGAGCATCATTCTCCACTACAAATAAAGCATGACTCTTTGTAGGTCGGAACGGCAGAACGGGAATCTGAATGATTTGTGACGCTGAAACAAAGAGCACTTTATCCTAGTCACTGGTGGAAATACTGTTGAGGTAATCATGGTTTGTTACAAGAAAAATCAGGTGCGATGACACTGATCAGATTTAAATATCAGCTTTTCAAAGTTAGGTGGCTATTGTTAGTGACTTACCGGAGGTGTCTTCACAGATGATAGAGAAAAGCAGGCATCTCCAGAGGGTGATTCTTTCACCTACTTTAGACACTGACATTAGAGTGGATTTATCACTCTGGGATAATGCCAATTCCTCTCCATTGACTCTAGAAAGAAACTGTGTGATGACTGTAGACTAAAATTAATGACTTTTAGATGCTCTAAACTTAGTGAGATGAATCCCTCATTAGATTAGCAAATTAAAAGAATAGGAATTTTTTCCTGCCCCTCTGCACATAAAGTGAGCTAATGGATTAGCCAGACAATCCCTAGGTGAAAACAACAAAATCTTCAGGAAAGGTCTTTGGAAAGAAATGTGCTGCTTTTCTTAAAAAGTCCTGAAAAATTAAGATTTTTCTTTTTCTACATGTCCTTTCAAAACTT
>VZTA01022369.1:8498-22312 GCA_013398855.1 Mohoua ochrocephala
CCGGCCCCGGCACCGCCCCTGGCACCGGCCCCTGGCACCGGGCCCGGCACAGCCCCTGGCACCGGCCCCTGGCACCGGGCCCGGCACAGCCCCCGCTGCGCTGCCAACCATCCCAGACAGGGACAATCCCTGCGCTGCTGCCGCCCGGCGAGGCACAGCGAGCCTGGATCCTCGCACCTCCCAACAAACAGCGTTGCTCCGGGACACCAGGAGCCCATCCAAAGACACTTTTCCAGCCGCCCGTTCCAGGCACGGTGTTTGTGCCTCTGCCGGCGCCTCCCGCCCGGAGCATCTCCCACGTCTGCTTTTGCTCAGAGCCCCTGCGGCTGCCCCGACAGCTCCTGCCCTCTGCCAGCTCGGGATTCAGCCGGGGCAGGGCTGGAAGCGTTCCTGGAGCAGTTCGACTCTGCCCTGACAGACCCCGGAGCAGGTCCGGCCGTGCTCAGCAGGGTGTCATTGTCACCGCGTGTGTCAGGGGAGCCGGGATGAGACCCAGGCGCCCCCGGTGAGGCTGCTCAGAGCTGCCGGGCTCTGGCGGTGCCCTGGCGCTGGGTCCGGGCCGGGATCTGTTCGCAGGCTGGCACAAGCCCGGGCTGGCACAGGGGAGCGGTGCGGGGACGCAGCACACCCAGCCCGAACATGGAGATGAGCGCTGCTCCCTGTGGGGTGTGGGGCGGGGGGGGATGAGCCCCCAGCCCCGCCAGCCCGGGCAGCTGCTGGAGCCCTGCGTGCCCCTCGCGTGTGCCCCAGGCTCCGCTGGGCACGGTGCCCAGGGCAGCCCCAGCCCAGGGCCCAACCGCTCCAGCCGGCGACTGCCACGGCCGGAGCTGTCCCCACCTGTGGCCAGGGCCACGCTGGATCCGCCCCTCGCCCCAGCCGGTACCTGGAGCAGGGTCCGAGGTGCCGAGCTTTGCTGGGGAACTGCGCAGGGGGAAGAAAACCCTTCTGGAGGGAGCGTGGGAACTGCAGCTGACGCTGCATCACTTCCCATTTCTCTTCCACGAGGAAAAGCCTTGGGTACCGCTGCGTACCTGGGCCCCAGGTTAAAAATAACCTCCTTCCTTCCTGAGCGGGACAGAAAGGCAGCAGGAGGCAGCTCGGGCTCTCGGCGTCCCTCGCCGCCAATTCCCTCTCTCTGCGCCGGTGCCAAGCCCTGCATCCCCTTCCCCAGCCGCGCCTGAGCCGCCCCGCGGGCAGGAAGGCTCCGGGAAGCAGCAGCAGCAATGAAAACATCCTCGCTTCCCCCGCCCCGTGGTCATCCAGGGGCGCTCCCATTCATCGGGGACACGGACACGCGGCCCGGCCCCGCGGGCACGGCCCGGACACACGCGGGACGCTGTTTGTCCCTGCCAGGGTCACAATCAGCACCTCCAGGAGCCCAGGGGAAGGTTTGGGGGGTCACTGCTCGGTAGCGCACTGCCTGTCCCCCTGTCCCGATGCCGCCTCTGTCTGTCCCCCCTCACAGGAGTTTCCCAGCAGGAGCCGTGGCACAGCCCGGCCCTGCCGCACGCTCCTGTTTTCCATGCAAATTCCAGAGGGAAGAGGGCTCTGGCAGAACTGGGGCTGGGAGCCCCACGCTTTGCATGGGGTGGGAAGGAGGGGCAGGGGCTCCCCGGCGCCTCCCTGCCGGGTGTGCTCCGGCTTTGCTGCACTTTCAGGGCCGGCATCTCCCTCTTGCTCCCGGATATTTCCAGTTCTCCCCTCCCAGCAGGCCCCGAGCCTTCACCATCCCCGAATTCTCCCTAGAACTGGACTCTGTGCCCCTGCAGAGAGAAGGGGAAGGCCAGAGAGCTCCCTCGGACAGCGTCCCAGTGTCTGCAGCACGCAGCCAGCACCCACTCACTGCCACCGAGGGATCCCAGCCCAAAGATCCATTTCACTGAAGGGTCCTGCTGGGACCCTTCAGCCTCACCCTTCCCCTTCCCCTCCTGCCTTTTCCATCTCTGCCGCAGCAGCTTTAACCCTCTCCTGCAGTGGGGCCGCGTTTCCTTGGGGCAGCCCGTGGAAGGGGGAGGAGGGGGTTGGTTCCCCACATTTTCTGATGTCACTGAACGCCGAAATGCGGCTGACAGAAACCCTCAGAGCAGGACAGGGAACTGCCAAATCCCCCCAGATAACATCAGCTGCTGGCCACGGAAAGAGGAAGAGCCAGGTATAACCCTGCTCACACAAAGCCTTCAGTCAGAAGATGGGAGGGAAAAAAAAAAAAAGGAAGAACCAAACCGAAGCAGAGAAAGAACCTCGTGTGCGGCAGGCCAGGGACAAAGCAGCTCTTTGTCCCCGCAAACGCTGAGCTCTGGGGTTTACAGGTATTTCAGAGCCCTGCCTGGTCACTTCTGTGCACGGGTGGGGTGCAGAGAGATTTTGAGGCAGTTGGAATCTTCCTCACATGGAAAAACTCTGTCTCCTGAAATGATCTCCTGGTACTCCGAGGGCAGGAACCCCTCTGCTCCGGAGCCAGGCTGGGAGAGCTGGGGGTGCTCCCCTGCACAAGAGAAGGCTCCAGGGAGACCTCAGAGCCCCTTCCAGAGCCTAAAGGGGCTCCAGGAGAGCTGGAGAGGGACTGGGGACAAGGCATGGGGGGACAGGACCCAGGGAATGGCTTCCCACTGCCAGAGGGCAGGGATGGGTGGGATATTGGGAAAGAATTCCTGGCTGTGAGGGCAGTGAGACCCTGGCACAGGGTGCCCAGAGCAGCTGTGGCTGCCCCTGGATCCCTGGCAGTGCCCAAGGCCAGGCTGGACGGGGCTTGGAGCAGCCTGGGACAGTGGGAGGTGTCCCTGCCCATGGCAGGGGTGGCACTGGGTGGGCTTTGAGGTCCCTCCCAACCCAAACCATCCTGGGATTCAACGAAATAGAAAAAGCTCACCTGAAGCACTAATTCCAGAGGGGGTTCCCAGCCTGGAGAGGACCTCGCTGCCCAGGAAGGGGCTGTCCTGCCATGGGAGCAGCCGCAGCTCTCCTTTCTCTGGGGATCCCGCTGCCACCTGAACCCGCGCCGGCAGCGGCAGCTCCTCGCCGAGGTCACACCGCTGTGACACCGACACGGGGCTGGCTCCTCCCGGTGCTCGCACTCCGGCCCCCCAGAGCCCCTCGCAGCCCTTCAGTCGCCACGAGCCCCCCCGGGGCTGTCTGTGCGGTGCCGGGGTGGCAGTGCCGGGGTGGCAGTGCCAGGATGGCGGTGGCAGTGCCAGGATGGCGGTGGCGGTGCCGGGGTGGCAGCGAGCGGAGCCGGGGCTGTTTCTCCTCCCCCTCCTCCTCTGACGTTCGGTTCCTATTTCTGCCGCTGCCCCGCACCCTCCGCGGCCAGGGGAGCTCGGGCAGCTCCCTCCTGCCCTGGCTGCTATTCAGGGATGCTTTGCTTTCCCTGCTTTAATTTTCCATCATTCCATGGCTGCTCCCAGGCAGCCGCGGGGCCGAGGGGAGCAGAGGTGTTCGGCCAAAGCCAACGGAGCTGTCCCAGCTCCCCTCCCACCCTGCAGGGAAAGCTCCCCTGGCAGGCGGCCAAACCCATCCCTGGGTGATTTCCTGAGGGTTTGTGAGGGAACAGGTCACAAACCAAACACTGCTTTGATGCCGCAGCTCTATTTTCTACCCTGGCCTCCAGCCCGGTTCTATTTTCACTCCAGCTCCAGCAAATATAGAAGATGAGGGGAGCTGGGCAGAGGGAAAGCCGAGCTGACAGCCAGAACTGAAGTTGCCTTTTTCATTTCTCTGAACTGAGTCACCTCCAACCCTTCTTTTTTTTTTTTTTTTTGTCTTGGAAAAAAATCATAATAAGGAGACAGAAGATGAGAATAAGAAACCACGGAGTGTTCAAGTCTGGGCAGTGTCTCGGGATGTCCTGTGAGGGTGGAAAATATCATTTATTTGATAAAGACTGTGCCAGTTCCACCTGCAGGTTAATCCCAGGTCACCCACTCGTGAGCAGGAGACTCGGGAGCACCTGCAGGGAAAATCCCGGGGCTGTGGTGGGTGCCGGAGCTGCCTCGAGCCAAAGACTACCTGAGCCCTTTCCTGCTCCCAGGTCAGCTCCTCTCTGGAGATTTGGAGCCTCCTCCCGTGCCTCCCACCCACCAACCCAGGAATTCCTTGACCCAAATACTGCTCCTGTACTGGAAATAAATCAACTTTTAATATTTTACAATTACTTTAAAAGTTCTCTGCACAGTATTTTACAGATCAGCACAGACTTTACACAGATCTGCTGAGGCTACACAAATGTACAAAAACGGCCCCAAAGAACCCTGGAATTCTTTCATTTCCAGAAAGCATCCGAGGCCAAAACCTTCGCCAGGATTACGAGCCCCTGGAGTTTGTGCTTGGTTTTCTCCACGGGATGGAAATTCTCTTCCCCAGAGGGACTGATGCCCTGGCAGGGATTTAGCCACGGGTATCGAGACCCCAAAGAGCAAAGTTTGACAGGGTAAGGTGCTGTTTTAAAGCCCTGAACGAAATAACTACCTGCCAAATTCCAGCCCCACTGGAGAGAACACAACACAAACCTGCTTGGGAAAGGAGGAGTCGGTGAGAAAACCTTTTCCAAGTGCATGGAAAGAGCCACCAAAATCTGTTTCTGACCCCTTGAGGCTGTTGGGCTCGAAGCAGTGATGGAGAGGAGTGACCGGGCACCCTGCGAGGAGGGGACAGCCCAGCAGGGCCGGGCAGTGCCACCTGTCCCTGCCGAGGGCAGACACTGCTCCCTGCTGGGAAGGGAGGGATGGGTGCTCCTGGAGCCCTGCGAGGCCGGGGAAGGCGGGTCCCTGCTGGGAGATCAACCCGGCCCTGCTCCCTGCTGGGAAACCAGCCCGGCCCTGCTCCCTGCTGGGAAACCAGCCCGGCCCTGCTCCCTGCTGGGGCCAGGGCTCCGTTCAGCCCCAAGGGATGCTCCACCCGCCGCGAGGGGCTTTCCTTGGATCCCCAGGGCAGCTCCATCCCGGGCTGTGGATCCAAGGGGGAGGAGGAAGCACAGAGGCCTCAGGAGCGCGGGCACTTCTCGGGTTTCCTCACTGGCAGGAGCTGCACCCGGAGCTGCCGAGGACACCAGAGAGCACCTCGGGGAGCACGGGGTTCACTCCTGGGCCCAGGCCAAGCTCCCCAGCAATGGGGCAGCGGGAACAGAACGTGTCCGGCTGCCAGCGGAGCCGGGAGCAGAGTCAGGGCACAGCAGGGATCCCCCAGCACTTCCAGCAGGGATGGGAGGGAATCCAGCAGACAACCCTGACCCCCACCCCCCTGAGGAGCCCCCAGGAGCTCTGGCCCTTTCCCTGGCAGGTTGAACCTCGGGTGACACTGCTGCTGTGCCACCAGCCCTGGGGACAGTGCTGAGAGCTCACCAGGTCCTGCTTCCTGGAGGATCCCTGGACTGGCCCCGCTGTGGCTGAGCCCTGCAGCCCCCAGCAGTGCCAGGGGTCCCTTCCAGACACATCCAGGGAACGCAGAACCTTGGGATCAAGCTGCTTTGAGCCTGCAGCAGGCAATGAGCTCTCGTGCTGTCAGCACTGGCACAATCCCCAAAAACCACCCAGAAATAGCCTGAGGCTTTTCCGGTCTTATTTCTTTGCTCATGGGGTCAGACTACCCCTGAACACCCTCAAATATTGCACCTTTCTGTACCTACAGCCCTGCAGAGAGAGGGAGGAGGTTGGAATGTTTGTGGGGGGGAGGATCTCAGCTCCTGTTGTCACCTGCAGGTGTCACTCGGTGGGTTTGGTGCCCCTGAGCTTAAGGCAATCCTGGTGCTCTCCCAGTGCTTCTCTCCCTGCTGAGAGCCCAGCACAGACCCTGATGGATTTCCAGCAGCTCCTGAGGGCTCGGCCCTGGGCTGCCTCTGGCACACAGTGCTGGGAGCAGGATGCAAGACCAGGGCAGGGTGCACAGCTCAGGGTTGGAATCCTGCAGGAATGAGGAATTCCTCTCCCGGCTGTGCAGGAAGCACGTGGATCCATCACTGGCTGGAGTGACCTGTGGCACACAGTTCCCTGGGACACACCCAGCCCGAGCTGCGGGATCCCTGCTCTGCTGCCCTGCAGGACACCCGACCTCCAGGACTGAAGGGAAACCTTGAGAAACCTGTGCCCATCCCAAAAATCCGCCCTGAGCATCCTCAGCCTGTGCGGGTGAAACAGCACCAGGACACGGGTTGGGTGATCTGCAATTCCCACATGCTGACGGACACTGGCACCGCTGAGCCAAGGACATTCCTCTTCCCAAATATCCCCCCCAGGAGCTCACCCTCCCCCCGACCCCACCTGCACCCCTTTCTGGCAGGGAACATCCCTGTGCTTGCCCTGCCCTCCCACCCAGGCACTGGCGTCTGCTGATCCACGGGGGGATCTCCAGGAACCACTTTCCTCCCCTCGCTGAGGAACCCCGAGAGACACCAGAGCACAACGATCCCATTTCCCAAGGAGGGGCTGAGCCTGGAGCAGGAGCAGCTCAGCCACCCCACAGACCCCACGGGGACTCCTCAGCTGCAGGACGTCTTGGACAAGCAGGGCTGGGTGTCCTTTTCCTTCTCCTGAGCCCGGGTTGGTGTGGGATGGAGCCCGGTTGGGAAGGACACGGCTCCCCTAGGGCAGCGCCCCGCTGAAGGTGGCGATGGGCAAACACAGCAGGGAGTGGAACTCGGAGTCCTGGGCGGGCACGGGGGACCCTCGCAGGGCCAGGGGGTCACTGTCCCTGGGCTTGTAGCACACGGAGATCTCACACCTGCAGGGGGACACAAGGAAACAACCTCTGAGGGAGCTGTGGGCTGGGAACCCTCGGGGCAGTGGGAATGGGGCAGGAACCCAGTGGGAATGGGGCTGGAACCCAGCGGGAATGGGGCTGGAACCCAGCGGGAATGGGGCTGGGGCTGCAACCCAGTGGGAATGGGGCTGGAACCCAGCAGGAACAGGAATGGGGCTGGAACCCAGCGGGAATGGGGCTGGAACCCAGCAGGAACAGGAATGGGGCTGGAACCCAGCAGGAACAGGAATGGGGCTGGAACCCAGCGGGAACAGGAATGGGGCTGGAACCCAGCAGGAACGGGGCTGGAACCCAGCGGGAATGGGGCTGGAACCCAGCGGGAATGGGGCTGGGGCTGCAACCCAGTGGGAATGGGGCTGGAACCCAGCAGGAACAGGAATGGGGCTGGAACCCAGCGGGAATGGGGCTGGAACCCAGCAGGAACAGGAATGGGGCTGGAACCCAGCAGGAACAGGAATGGGGCTGGAACCCAGCGGGAACAGGAATGGGGCTGGAACCCAGCAGGAACGGGGCTGGAACCCAGCGGGAATGGGGCTGGAACCCAGCGGGAATGGGGCTGGGGCTGCAACCCAGTGGGAATGGGGCTGGAACCCAGCAGGAACAGGAATGGGGCTGGAACCCAGCGGGAATGGGGCTGGAACCCAGCAGGAACAGGAATGGGGCTGGAACCCAGCAGGAACAGGAATGGGGCTGGAACCCAGCGGGAACAGGAATGGGGCTGGAACCCAGCAGGAACGGGGCTGGAACCCAGCGGGAATGGGGCTGGAACCCAGCGGGAATGGGGCTGGGGCTGCAACCCAGCGGGAATGGGGCTGGAACCCAGCAGGAACAGGAATGGGGCTGGAACCCAGTGGGAATGGGGCTGGAACCCAGCGGGAATGGGGCTGGAACCCAGCAGGAACAGGAATGGGGCTGGAACCCAGCAGGAATCAGCCCCATCTTTAACAGGGCTGGAGGCTGAGCACTGAGTTCAGGACTTTCAGCTGGCTCAGACTGAGAACTCGAGCAGTATCCCCCATCCAGAGCATTTGCAGAAATTCATCAGGGAAAATGAGAACTTCTGCATCTCCCAGGTTTCGGGAAGAGGGAAGGAGCTCCTTTAGCATTTCACGGGCTCCACCAACCCCCCGAGTTTCACAACAAACAAGTTAAACCCTTCTCCTCGGGGTTATTTAAGATACCAAATATTTTTCTGTTGGAGGCAGTGTGACTTTGCAGAGCTCTGCTCCATCTGAGGGTGGAATTACAACGGTTGGACATTTTTAAATCTGTGGGTTTGATCTCTTGTGCTCATGGAAACTCCATCACCTGGAGCCAGGTTGGTGCCCCCGGGACACCACTGATGGGTGAAGAGTCCAATGAACAACTCCTGCTTTAGCCCAGACTGTCCGTGAGGATCAGGGGCTCCCTCTGCAGTGGGGATGCCAAAGGAGGGGACAGCCCAGAGGAGGGGACAGCCCAGAGGAGGTTTAGAAGGTGAAGGCTCTGCTGACCCAGCTGAGGGTGAAGGTGAAGGCTCTGCTCATGCGCCCAGAGCTCTTCCAACACCTCCTTCATCTCTCATAACCTCTGGCTCCTGACTGCTCTTGCTGGAAGAGGAGTCTTTGGGGTTGAAGAGTTGACAGGGGACCACCCTTTACACTGTGGGACTTCCTGAAGGGAAACTCCTGCTGGGATCTGAGCAGGAGCTTCCATCCCAGCTGAGCTCGGGGCTCAGGACCCCATCCCACCCACAGCTCAGGGACAGGTCAGGATGCGCCATCCCTGGAGCTCTGGCTGCAGTCCCCACCTGGTGACACTCTGCAGGATCTTCTGCTCATCCTGGTCCAGGCACACGGCGAAGGACGACTGGACCCCGATGATCTGGGCCTTGTCCACCTTGATCTGGGACACGCTGATCTGCTGAGAGGAAAGGCTGGAGTGACGGAGCTGCTGCCCCCGCGCGTTCCCCGGGCTGGGCAGGGCAGGGGAGCTGGGGGCAGGACTGGGGCAGCAGCAAAGGGATCCCCCAGGAGCTGCTCTCTCCAGCCCTGCTCCCCTCCCACCTGGGCCAGGCCGCCCTCATCTCCCCAAAGCTCCAGGATTGGAGTTACCTGATTGAAACTCTTCTTGGATTTGGAGTTCTGCCTCTTGACCACCTCGGTCATGGTTAGGTTGAGGCATTCTGTCTTCGAGGCTGCGACAGAAGGAAACTGCCGTGAGCTGGGGCTCTGCTGGGAGCCCAGGGGGTCCCTGCACCTCTCAGAGCATCCCAGAACCGGGGCCCCAGCAGGGTCCCACTGCCAGGGGAGTGCAGGGCAGTCCCAGCTCCCCTCCCCTCATGCTCAGTACACGGAAAGCACCGGGGACACACAGAAATGTCCTCTGGAATTCCGGCTGCTCTCCGAACACAGCAGGAGAGGACGTTTAACCACCTGGGGCTGCGAACAGGGGAAAACCATTGCCCGTCATGGTGAGGGAAGCCTGACCCTCCTGAGCCCACCCGGAGGCGCCTCCTCACGCCTGGAATCGCAGTGACATCCTGTGGTCGAACGGGAGAACCAACGGAGACGATCCCGGGGATGGGATTTCTCTTGGTGGGAAGGCGGTTCAGGGAGAGGTTTCTCCCCAGAGAGGAGATGAGGACACCCCTGATGCAAACCCTCAGCTAGAGCAGGAACATCCAACTCAGCGAACTGTGGAGGTGAGAAACCAGTTCCTAAGGGGTTTCTGCCAGGATTGGCTGCAGGCTCCAGGGATGGGCAGGGACGGGAGGGACAGCGTGGAGCCCCACGGAGCCCATGGGGATGTCTCCTGTTCGGTGGAACACCATTTCCCCAATTATCCTGCTGGCAAACCCCTGCCAGGCACCGGGCACACGAGGAAAAGGACCTAAACCCCCTCAGTCTCCTCAGAACCGGATGTGTCTGGTGGCCAAACCAGCAGCTCTTAAACGAGACCAAACCAAGTACACACAAGGACCAAGAGCCTCGGAGCTTTTCAAAGGCTCGAAGCTTGATCAGTTGGAAACCTGATTAGGGAAAAGGCTTCTGAGGCCAAGGCAGGAGGCTGGGAGCTGTGGCTGAGCTGCCGGGAGGGAACCAGGCTGCAGCAGCAGCTCGGGAGGGGCCTGCGGACATCCTGAACCTGCTCGGATGCAGGACAAGCACCCGGCCCCTGGTCCTGCTTCACCTGGCAAGTTTTACCTGTTCTCCTCTTTGCTAAATAAGGGCTGTTCTGGAGAGCACCGTGCTCCAGTGACCATCCCGGCGTTTGGGCCACCCCAGCCCCATCCCCAGTGGATGACATCCAGCTGGAAGCTTTAGGACAGTGGGACACGACACATCCTTTGTCCCTGATGCAGCCAAGGACCGGAGCACACCCCAGGGGACGTCAGGCACCTCCCCTGTGTCTCCTGCATTCTCGTGTCCCTCATTTGCTCCAGCCAGAATTCCACACTGCTCCCTTGCTCCAGCAGTGCCTCCCACCCTTCCCTGGGCACAGCCCCCAGGACCCACCGAGCTCCTCATGCTTCCTGCAGGCCTTGCTGAGGTTGACGGACGTGCAGACCTTCTCCACGTCGTTCCAGTGACTCCTGCCACTGGCAGCTGTCTGCAGGGAGCAGCCAGAGCCCAGGGAGAGAAGCACAGAACCATTCAGCTTGGAAAACACCTTTAAGGTCAAGTCCAACCCTAAATCTAACCCTGCCAAGTCCAGCACTAAACCGTGCCCTCAAGCACCACATCTACGTGTTTTAAGCACCCCCAGGGATGGTGACTCCACCATTGCCCTGGGCAGCGGTGCCAGGGCTGGAAAACCCTTTTGGTGAATGTTCTCCAGTATCCAATCGAACCTTCCTGTGGCCCAGCCTGGGGCCGTTCCCTCTCCTCCTGTCCCTGTTCCCTGCCAGCAGAGCCCGACCCCCCCCGGCTGCCCCCTCCTGTCAGGGACTTGTGCAGAGCCACAAGGTCCCCCCTGAGCCTCCTTTGCTCCAGGCTGAGCCCCTTCCCCAGCTCCCTCAGTGCTCCAGACCCTTCTCCTTCCCCGGACACGCTCCAGCCCCTCAGTGTCCTCCTTGCCACGAGGGGCCCGGAGCTGTCCCCAGCACTGGAGGTGCCCTGCAGGGCCAGCACACACCTTGCTGTATGCAATCTGTAGTGTCAGTGGGATCGCTTCCCTGTCGCCATCTATTCCCAGCCTTTTGCTGCCTGGACCTGCGGGGAACAAGGAGCAAATGCCACACGGGGGCTTTTTACCCCCAGCCTTCCCTGGCTGCTGACACAGCAGGACCTGCACAAAGGGGAGAAAGGGTTTGCTGAACACAGCTGTGGGGCAAAAAGGCAAAAAAAGAGAAAAGGTGCCTTGAAAGCTGCAGACCCCAGAGAGGAATTGCAGCACAAAACCTCTCTGCAGAAGTGACCGTGGCTCTGGCTGAGGCAGCGCAGAGGGGTCAGAGCTCCAGGGAGAAACACAGAGCTACAAAGGCCACGGTGCTCCCCCTGCTCCTGCCTGTCCAGGCAGATTCCTGACCCCGTTAAAGCAGCCCTGAGACGCCGGGCCCGACACCTCCGAACTGCTTTCTTCCCCCTGGATCATTTTCTGCAGCGGTGAAGCGGCGCCAGACAAGCCAAGGGGGAAACATCGGGGTGAGCCCTGGCAGTTTCACGAGCTGGGGGGAAGAGCTCCTTGCCCCTGCCCGGTTTCGGGGCGGTGGGGTGGGGTGGGGACACGTCACAGGGGGGCATTTTGTGGGCTCTGTTGAGAGGGCCGAGTCGCGCTCCCACCGCACAGCCGGTTAAAGGCACCGAGGACGCGCTCGGGTGCAGTTTTGGGGGCTGGCCGTGAGGTGTCTGTGTGAGCTGCGCTTCAGAGCGTCCTGTCCCGGCTGCGGCCAGGAGCTCCTGCCGCTGCTCCTGCTCTCTGAACGTCATTAAAGCTGTAAATTCATAACAAAAGTACATGAGACTACACGCGGAAGGCTCCAAGCACACACACGGACCCGGCTGTGCCCAGCAGACGGAGGAAATGGAAAGAGGGATTTTATAAATGACACTTCTGGACAAAGCACAAAGAGAAAGCAGTGAAAAGGAAAGGTAAGAGCTGCATTTGGCAGGTGCTGATGAGAGGAAGGAAACAGGCCTGAAGGTGTTTTATTGTGAATCCATTCTGGAGTTGAGAGCAGCGCAAACAATGGGGCACTGCCATGGTTTCGCTCCCGAAGGGAATGCAGAACTGGGACGTTTTGCTCCCAAACCAGTGAAGGGCTGCCTGGATCCTCACTCAGCCTGGCTCAGACTCCTCCTGCAGCCCAGGCTCCCCCAGCCCCTCCCTCCCTCCCCTCCCAGCCGTGGTTTCAGACTCTCACAGCTGCCCAGGGGGTGCAGGAGCAGCTACAGACCTGAGGCCTTGATGGCCCTGGTGGCTGCTGAGTGCCCCAGCTCCAGGGAGTGGATGAAGACCTCGGTCCTCTTCTCTCCCCCAATGAAGGTGAGCTGCCAGGGGGACAAGAGGGGACATGTCGGGGTGAGAGGCAGCCCTCACACCCCTCTCACTCCTTTCCACAGGACACGGGGCAGTTTGGGAAAATCCCTCCATGTTTTCCAAGCACCTTTCAGCAGCTGCTGGGGGCGGCACCTGCCCTTAGCTGGACTTCAGACTGTTTGAACAGACCCCCAGAACAACCCAAACCCCTCGTGTTCACTTCAAACTCCACAGCTCACTGGGGAAAAAAGCCCACAGTGAGCCAACAGCAGGGTCTGGGAATTGCCTTGGGAGCACGAATCCCTGGAAGAGCAGCAGCTCTGCTCACCAAGCCCTGCTGCAGCTGGTCCTGAGCCACAGCCCCAAAAAGCAGCGGCTGCAGCCCCAAACTCAACCTTCCCCACCACACCTGCCCTGGGCACGCAGCGGGGTGTGGAAAACTCGTCCCATGGAGGGGCTTGGTTTGGGAAGCAGAGCTCTGGAGAGATTCCAGCGATGTGAAAAACCTGGCAGCACTGATGGGCACTGCCTTGTGCCATGGGGAGAGGTGCTGGGCTGGAAAACTGCTCGTGGCACTTCATGGTCTGGGCAGCACCTGGATGCCCTCGGCCCCTGAGCCAGGAGCATCAGCCAGGGCACCAGGGACAGCCAGGGGACGAGAGGGGACCGAGCTCTGCCTCGGCAGCGCGTGGTGGCTGTGTCATACCCCCGGGGCTTCACAGGCAGAGCCACCCCCCTTTTCCCTCGCCAGGCTGGGGCTGAGCCCTGTGCCCACCTCGGTCTGGTAGAGCTGCAGCAGCACGGGGCGCGTGGCGAAGCGGCAGTAGTACAGGATCATGTCTGCCAGGATGGGCAGCTGCTCCTGGGAGTCCTCCTGCGGCTCAGCCTCGGGCTTGGCACACTGCGGTGGCAGAAGGGGTCAGAAACGCGATGGGGCAGGCGGCACCTGCGGCCCACGGCTGCCCACCCCGCCCCACTGGGGACGGAAAGGCTCCTGCTGACCACCAGGAGCCCCATCTCCATCCCGTGCTCTCCAGAGAGCTGCCCGGTGCCCTGGGCACGGGGGACACCCCGCCCTGCCCGCGGCACACACGCACCTGGCACAGGACGTCCATGGGCAGGTTCATCAGCCCCAGGACGTTGCGCTCGTACCAGGGGTCCAGCAGGCCGATGTAGTGGGAGATGTCGTTGGTGCTGCTCTCCGTCCCAGCCAGGGAGGGGTCCTGAAACCGGGCACTGGGGCCCCCCCGAGGGCCCCCCCAGCCTGCCCCGCCTCACACAGCACCCCCGGGCCCAGCTGAGCCCCGGTGACCCCGCGGGGAGGGGACACCCACCTGTGCCCGGGGCGGGGGGTCCCCCAGGGACGGCGAGGGGTGATGGTGCATCTGCGGGGTGGATGGAGCCGCGCAGCTCCTCTTCACGGGGACGTAGAAAAACTGCAGCCTGAAGTACCGTGTCAGTGAGGGGCAGGAGCTCTCCTTGAGCCTGGGGAGGAGCAGAGGCTGAGCGGAGCATCCCGGCGGGGCGAGGCACCCGCGGCCAGCCCGCCCCGGCTCACCTGAGGTCGCTGTAGGCGCGGGCCACCTTGCCCGAGATGCGGTCCG
>VZTA01022370.1:0-51986 GCA_013398855.1 Mohoua ochrocephala
GCTTAGTGCATAACCAGCCTAAAACCTCTACAACTTATATTATTTTCTTTGCGGGAGGGGAAAATGTAAAGTTACGGTTTCGTGTTTAGATGGAGTTTGAGTGATTTCACTCATTAGCTTATGGAGGGCATGAAAAGTAATATGTATTTTTGAATTCATGAAGCAAATTTCAGCTTTTGATTGCCATCGGGATAATTCCATTGGCTTAGTTCCTATTAGCTATTGTTTTCAACAGAGCAAAACCGCCGTGCCACTCCGTCCTTTGTTTCGTATGTGCATTGATTTCAACAGAGCATGACTGCAACACCTTCGTGCCACTCCATCCTTGGTGTCAGGCCTCCCTTGGAGTGATACACCAACCTTCCTCAGAGTTCTTGCTTCAAAGGTGTGCAGACGGTTTGTGCCTGGTGAACTATAGCCAATGCATGCACTCCTTGCTGAAGTTTGTTTTTTGATCCCCCCATATATTATGTATATATTTGTGTGTCTATATATGCTGTTGCCCTCCACCACTAGTGTCAGGTACTTGGGTGTGCTCAGGGTAAGAAGTAGGAACTGTAATTTTGAGTTGTAGATGCCTGAGTGGTGAGCCAGGGGATTAATCAGCTTGGTGGTTTTGTGCCTCAGGCAGCTGGGGATGAGACAACCCCATGTGGACTTCTTGAGGGGGGGCCCCAACAAAAAAATGCTTTGTCTTATACTACAACATATCAAATAAAAATAGCAATGTAGGCCTGTTAAAGTCAGAAGTTTCTCAATAGATAAATATGTCTGAAATGGTCACCATCTTATTTTTTAAGAGGCCTGGGTAAAATGGCCATTGCAGTTGATAAGTCTAGACAAAATGCTGCTAGAAAATATGTACTTAAAAGTAAATGGTTGCAAATGGTGCTATTTATATAAAAAATATTTGGGGATGCTGAATTGTGAATAGAAATCATTTGTCAGCTTCATTATCAAAGCAATATCCAATGTTGATATCTGGTGAAACAAAAAGTATCACTGGAGAGAGATAATGCTGTGTTTCTTTTTTTTTGTAAGTAAGCACTGAAATGGTGGTGTTAAATTCAGCAAGGGTATTTTGTGTAGTTTTAAAAGGATTCTTTAGTGCTTTCATACCTTTTACTTGGTTCGCTCTACAAATGGCAGCTGAAATATTTTCACAACTGCGGATGAGCAGAGGGCATATGCCATGGAGTCTCTCAGGCAGGAAAAATCACAGCATGTGGCAGTATAAATATGACATTGAACATTTTACTGGTTGTTCAGAGACCTATGATAAACCCAGAGCAGAAACGTAAATCTTCCTTCTTCATTTAAGACTATACCTGCATAATGTAATCTTGTCTTCTAACTTAAATACAGGAGGTGGTTATTTGGGGTTTTTTTTGCAGGGGGAGGGGAGGGAAAAACTAATTTACAGAAGAGTAAAAGAGCCAACTGTCTTGAATTTTTAATTTTTGCTGTTATCTTTCATTACTGAGGTGCTTAAATCTTCTGGGATGCAGCATGCCTACACTCAGGCATAGGATGCTATAAAACATGAGGCTGTGTAACTGATCATGTGTAGACAAATAAGGTCCCTTTTTTCACTGCTCAATATTAAAAATAAAAATCTCATAAAGCATGAGACAGAAAACTCAATCAAATTTGTATGTACTGTAAAAACTCATATGAATACGAGTACTTTTTTACCAGTAATAAAAGTCCAAGATGAAGAGGTATGAACTAGAGTAACTGATTTTGAATGAAGATACTGACATCTCAAAATCAGCAGGAGAGAATTACAGGGAGCCCAGAGAAAGCAGGGAACTAAGCTTAAAATAAATTCTTTTCTTTGACATTCATTGGGGAACATGCCCAGCCATAAAACCTTCCTTTATAGGAGGCAAGTCTGAGGAACTGTCTCAATATGAAAAGAAGAGTTTTAGAAAAGTCAGTGGAAAAGGAAGAATAAAACTGATGGTATCAGGCAGTATGAGCCAAGCGTGTACCTGTTGAACTCAGGGTTGAGTTTGCTGAACAATTAGTTGTAGCTTCCAACTTATTGTTTAAAATAATTTTTTCTTTTGGGTGGTTTGGGAGTGGCAAATATAACACCAGTTTTTATCAAAGGGTTGCAGAGAGAATTCGAGGAACTACAGAACAGTACCTCTGACTTTTGTGTTGGACAAATTGGTAGAAGCTGTAACAGATGACAGAAAAGAGTAGAGGTGAAATACAGCACAGAGCAGGGGAGTCAAAGCAGATTTCATAGACTGAAGTCATCCTTCACAAATCTATTGTAGTTCTGTGAAGAATATGTATGTAAGGATGATGCAGTTAATGAAAAAATTTTAAAAAGACTTTCAATGATATTTTAAACCACGGAGTCTTGATGATATTAAGACGTCACGGATTAATAATTGGTTAAATGAAAGGAGCCACAGGGTAGGAGTAAATGATCTCTATTTCACAATAGAGAGGAGCATGCACAGCTCCAGCCTCTGTTCTGTTTAGTGTATTCATTAATGATCTGAGAAAGGGGAAGAGTGAGGTGGTGACAACTGCTGCTTGATCAGACAAAATATTTCAGAATAACCAAAACTCAGACCAACTGCAAAGGGCATTAGAAGGATTCCTTGTTATTAACTGACTGTAAAATAGAAATGGCAGATGAAGTCTAGGGCCCAGATATTTTAAATAATGCATCTGGGAAAACCAGTCTCAAATATATGTATGAAATTGTAATTTCCCTATTAGCTATGTCAATTTGAAGTTATTATACATAATTTTCTGAAAAAAATCATTATAATGATTATTGATAACTGAAAGACAAATGGAATGTTATAAGGAAAGGAATAGAAGATAAAATAGCTCTTTGTCACTGTTACATATACGGAGTGTTGACTAGAGAACTCCCTTCGTCTCAAGATGATATTGTAGAAGTAGAAAAGATGCAGAGAAGGACAATAAGATTAACCAGAAATTTGAAATGGCTTCTGCACATGGGGAGATTAAATGAGTTATGGCTTTTAGCCTGGGAAAGAGACCACTGAGATGTATGTGGTGCAGTTCAGCCGGAGATGATCATTCCCTGTCTCTCCCAGCCTGTGCAGTGTGGACAGTGTAATGGTGCTATTAGACGTCTGGCCTAAAACAAACAAGAGGAAGTACTTTTCCACACAGCCTATAATAGAGCTCAGGAGCTCATTGCTATACGATGTGTCCGATGTAAAAGTAGAAATGCAAATTGGATGGATCTGGAGAATCAAGGCCATTGAGAACAAGCTCTGGCACAGAGCAGCCTCAAACACCTGCTTGCTGGGAATATCAGCCGTGGTCAGCAGGGCAGGAGCATCTGCTGATAGCCACAGCCAGAGACTGGCTACAGGAATGAACGGACCTTCAGTTTGACCAAAGTGTCTTGAAATATTTATGCTTATATCCATTCTGTCAGCTATATGGAGTTAATGCTGTTCTTCACTATTGACTGAGTGATCAAAGGCTGGCCTGTGTCAGAGGACTCAGGTGGCTGCTGTGACTCAAAACCTCCTACTAGCAGGAGGTTGTGGCTCTGCTAAGCTGAGCCCTGCTTTCAGGCTTCCCCAGCACTTCTGCTCTGTCACTCTCCTGGACTTTCTTTTTCCCTCCCAAGCCTTGATTTTCTTCAAAGATGGGTTTTGAGTTTTGTTCTTTGTAGGGAAGATAACTTCAAGGCGGTGCCTTGAGGAGGCACGTGACCATGATTCCAGCACATCTGTGTGTTGGTCTCATAGCAAAATGCCTTGTGTTGCTTCCTGGCATGGAGTGAGCAGTACAAGCTCTGCTGTCAGGATCTTTCTCTGCCTGCTTGCTGTGGAGGAAGGAAAGGTGCCCACTAATGAGGCAGGCGATTCATTATGGTACGAAACAGACTGACTAGGGCTCCTCTGTAAATAACTTCTGGCTGTGTTTTCTGTCAGACAGGTGGAAGCTCCTTATTTGTATGCAATAATGACACGTGCTTATCAAAGAGTGATAATGCAAGGAACAAA
Source organism: Mohoua ochrocephala (assembly GCA_013398855.1). Lineage (NCBI taxonomy): Eukaryota > Metazoa > Chordata > Aves > Passeriformes > Acanthizidae > Mohoua > Mohoua ochrocephala. The sequence continues at coordinate 4,017 of VZTA01022370.1, forward strand.
CAAATGACATTTCCAGTATTAATATGTAAATTACATGCTAAGAAGAAATGATCAAGCTCTCCTGAAATACAGCAGCAAGCACTAATTGCATTCCTTGCCCTTCAATATGCTGTGCACCGTAGATAGCTCTTTTCCCTAAATGAGCATTTAAAGCTTTAATTTTTTCTGCTTCTTCATGCCTAAACATTTCAGATATATTTTTTCCTAAATTTGTTGCATTGTTTGCATATACTGCTTTGTTGTACCTCTGAGGAAGGTGATGTGACCAAAGGTTTGCTAGAACAGCCATTGTGTGCTCTGATTCCCTAGAAATGTCTGTAAATTATTCCTAGCTTGGAAACAGCAGGCAGAGTGCTGAGGTGGATTTGTGTGAGAAACCGTTCCAAATAACCCTCTTTTGCAAACACATCCAGCCCTATCTTGAAAACTGATTAAGGGTTTTTGTTTTGTTCCTAGGACATTTTTTCTGGAAATCTGTTCCAGAACTTCAGTCTCCAGATGACTGGGAATCTCATTTCTTAGTAACCGTTTTGTTCATATGTCAACACTCTCTGTGAGTTTGGAAAGTTCTTCTCTTGCATTTTCTTCTTGAAGCATTTGGAGCACAGCCACCCTCTGCCTGGATGTGGCATCTTTGCTTTTTTTGAGCTGAATCAGTAATTTTGTAGTAGTGTCCCCTTGTAAGATGAATCCCCATTTTTCCAGTGTTCTAACCACAATTCTCTGAACATGGGACAGCCTGAGTTCCTTTCTTTAACATCAGCTGTTAGGAAATGTATGTGTTGTGTGAACTGGGGCCTTCCTTATCAGGACTTAACCCAACAGTGCTGCTCCTCCACTGTGTACATAAGAAGTAGGATGACTATGAATCCTAAGGAGATTATGGAGACTTGTACAAAATATCTTTCCAGATCAAGCATCTCTGAATGAAAGGATCCTGGTAGAATAGAAAAGAATACCTCAATAGTCAAAATAAACTACGTGTAGAATATCCAGAGATGAACTGAAGGAACTTATGTAAGACACTTCAGGTTCATCCTTGCTGCTGTCCAAGGGGCTTATGCCACCCAGCACAGTGCTGTTTTGGGTGACTCATGACTGGGAATGTGCAATATTTAGGATTCTTTTTCCTTACTGTAGCTGTGCAGAAGGATTACAAGGGGGAAAGATTGACATCCTCTTCTAGCAGCTACTTTTGTTGGCAGAAGGAGTGAATTGCAAATGATTTCCCAGCTCTGGTATTCCTTTGCCTGTTTATTGCCATTCACTAAGAAGAACTGGTAGATACTGGAAAAGGAAGGGCCTGGTGGGTGAGACTAATCAGAAATCTCCCCTGTACAGAGAGGGAAATTTGTATTGAAGCTTTATTTATGTTTTTAGATGATACCCTCCTGTATCTATCATTGGAAGTGGTATAAATTAGTTTAAGAGAGAGGATTGCTACATGCAAGTCATAATGGCAACTAGGCACTGGCAATGGCAAGTAGCAATTCCTACGTCTAAGACACCTGAAATGCTACAACAGCCTTCGCTTTCTGAAACTGTGAGGTACTATTTGTTCTCACTTGCAGCAGGCACAGCGTTACTAGGTGGTAGTAGCTATTCAGAGGAGTAGGTTGGATACACCTGGTTTAAGGCAGTTTTAAAGCTGCTTGAAGCTCAGTCAACTCATCTCTACTCTTTGCACTTGTGTTTGCTCTCAATTTCTCAAAGATGGCTTTTACACTGAGACACTAATAATTTCCTTTGCTTTAACGTCCCACTTCTGAATGTAGCAGTGAAGTGCTAGAAAGGGCTGGGGAGGGTGTTTTATTCATCAAGAAGCTGAAGGGAGACTTGAGGTGATCTCTCTGCCTCTGATGAAATTCATTCCCTTATCTAGAAGCTCTTAAATCATCCCTGGCAGAGGTGACATTATAAAAATAATTCCAAAGAACAAAAGTTCTTGCCCTTGGAATACACTGCATTGCACCAAATGGTAGGCGTTTATTGCTTTTTTTTTTCTTTGAGGGAGTCTAGGTGGATGCTTCAGTTTCCTTTAGATTTCTTTAATCAGTTTTTGCAGGTTGATAGATGTTTTTCCCCCTCAAATGAACACCTTGTGAAGTAAGCTACACAAAGATAGCCAGAGTGGTGACTGGTAAACCCCAGGGATTTGCTCCGGGACACTTTGGGTTCATCCCTGTCCCAGTTTCAGGGGCTTTGGGGAACTCAGCCCTGGCTTGCCATTCACCACCTCTGAAGTGGTCTGACGGTCTTCCTCCTTCTGATAGTATAAAGAGGTGGAAGCTGACACACTCAGGTGAATTTGTTCACAGAACAGGGGCAGTTTATTGGTTTGGGTTTTTTTTTGACAGTAAAAGCAATACTTAAGATGTGCTGAAAGTGAATTATGGGCATAAGGATGTATGGAAAGCCTGCTAGTTAGAAGGACACTAACATCTGTCCCTTTCTGTAGATTATTAAAAAAAACCCCCAGACTCTAGGAGATGGCAAAGAAAGGATGAAGGTGGTGAGTCTATGTCATTCCATTCAATGGGGACCTGATTCAGTCTGGATAGACGGATTTATGCACAGATAATGTTATTTTGAAGTAATTTCCGTTGTTTGTAGTGATTTTTTCAGGACGTATTTTGGAATATCCCTTGGTTTAATTTGTTCTAGAGGCACGTCAAGTATGGTTTAATGAGCTTGTTAAAGTTCTGGTCAGGAGTTTTTATCCTGTATTATAACAGAGGATTTGAACTCTTCTGTTATGCAAAATATTTAGTGTGTGTATGAAAACTTACTGCTGGTTTGCAGTTCAGCAACAATAGTAAATAGTTTACTAGTTTAAATTTTGTGTGTCACTAGAGATAGAAAGGGGCTTTTGGGTGACTTATGGCTCAGGTGTCCAGGGTGACAGCTCAGATTTTAGTCAGGAAGATGAGACACTTTTTAAAGAAAATCCACAACTTAGCCAGAAGATTTGGCTGCAAATACATCGTATGGTCCAAGAAGCAAGTAGACAACTAGAATAACCTGATTTCTATAGCTGTTATGTATTTTACAGCTGTTCCATTTTTTATTTTTCTTTGAGTATATTGCAATAATTTCTGCCACATAATTTCAATACTGGTTTCTAGAATACCACAAATGGCTTGAAACAGGAGCTGAGAATGACAATGTCTCAACCACAGCAGCTACTACTGTCCTCTGAGCAGCTGCTGAGTCTTAGTGACAACGGAGGGCTTCTAATAAAAAAGCCATTTTATTGTGTACACCTGATTCATTTGCCTGCTTTAAAGAACGTGACAAGTAATCCTCACCTTCGGATCAGTTCTGAGACATGGTAAGGTGTTGAGAGGCTCTCCAGCAGCAAAGTTCTTAGCATAATAATCTAACTTACAGTATGGTGTTCTTTTCAGCATAACTTAGCTTTACAAATTGGCTGTCTCTGACCTTGATACTCTCTCATCTGGACTGTGATAATGGTGAATTTCAAGAGTGCTCCTTGTTATCTGATAGGAGAAATGCTATTTGGGAATCTGAGGGCAGTAGTGAACAGAAGAGTCTCCTCTAGGAGACAGCTTCGTGCTGTCTGGGCAGTGTGAAACTCACTTGGGGTTTTTTTTTTTCAGGCAGTATGGAATTCAGATTTTCAGGGAACTTCTGCATAGGATGAAAGCATTGCATCAGCTTTTACCTGCCTCCTGGTTGCTGGTCCGTGGCCCACAGTCCTATAGGTTGGTGAAGTCCCTGGGTACCAGGGTGGCTTCGGAAGGAGTGGGCAGTAAGGCTGCTCTGACATGTATGGGGGTGGGAGAAGGCCATTCCAAAGGCTTTCTAAATCTCCATTTAGAATCTCCAACCCCTAGACCATACTCATTTCAGCATCACTTGGCTGCTTTTGTTAAAAAATCTGCCACTGATGTGGCATTCAGCTGGATGTGAAACTTTCAAAGAGCTTTTAGGCGGGGAGGGAAAGCAGTACTGTGTTCAAAACTGCCACCAGGAGTCCATCAAGCCTGAAGTCTTAATGGGGCTGAGGCCATGCTGCTCTGTCCTAAAGGAGATGTGTTTGTGCACTGAAGAAAAGTCTCTGACAGCCTCCTAAGGAAGCATGTGAAGCTGGACATCCGAAAGGAGAAGTTTGTAGTCTTGGCTGCAGTAGGCTCCATGTAGGGAGCAGCCTGTGGAGTAGTGCATTGCACTTGTGAGTGGACTGGGGGCTTGCTGTGTCATCAGTAAAACTGCTCTCAAAGACACCAGTGACTTTACTGGAGTCCCATATGCATATGGGGCCTCTTGTGTGAAAGATTTCTGTCCCAAATGGGATAATGAGCTGATATTTCATTATTGCTTATGTTTAATTTTCCCATGCACCAGTGTTACTAGTTGAAGTAATCAAGCCAGATAATCAAACTGAGACCTGAGACCCTGGTCTGTGTCCCAGAACAGTGGCCTGGATGAAGGCATGGTGGCAAAATTCCATCTGATTTCAAAGAGGGCTGGCTGTCATCCATAGCCAATAACTATCCCTGTCCCTAGCACTAATAGACTAAAACTATTTTCAGCTTAGCTTGTCATACTTTACCTACCACTTTATTATCAAACATCTTTTATGTTGTAAGCAATTCTACAATGATGACTTATCATTCTAAGTTTTATTTTGTGTGACTTCCAAGGGGGAAAAAAAGCATTAAAAGTTTTGTGTTTGAACATTTTCCTTAAAGAGAGTTTGTCTGACAGATGTAAACTCTTATTTGATCCTGCTATTTCATTTTTCAAATAATGTAATTGCAAATATTTAAGGGAACTAATTCAAATCACTTAAAACCAAATTATTCTCCTCATCAGAGAATTGATTTCTGAGGCTTAAAAATGCAAATAAAGTGTGAATCATTTTGTGTGTGGAAGCTCTGTTGTAGGAAGCTCCAGGTAATTTTTCTGAGAATGGAGAGGGTATGTGTGGAGGTGCAAGGCAAGTGTGTATGTGTGTATATATATATATCTCTCTATATCTATATATATGTATATACACACAGACATACATATGTATGCGCACATGAACATATACATGCTTGCCTGTGAACATTTATATGTAAGTATGTGCACATAGACACCCCTGCAGACATCAGTGCAGAACTCCAGTTGCAGGATGAGTGCCATCTGACTACCATATTCTACTCCTCCCAGCACCAGAGGAGGACAGGGTCTTGTAAAGAATATAGCAAATAAGTTTAAAGAGGGAGGAGACAGTAAAGGAGGAAAGAAGGTGGGGATGAAACCACAAGATGATATAAATTATCAGTGGGCCCAGCATGGTGTTTATGAGTCACTGCAAAACACCTTTAATAAGAGGTGTGGGCTGTCCCTGACTGCTGTTAAAATGTAAGGATCATTACCTGGCTGATAGATGTCGCAGCAGAGGTAGGTCTTGAGGAGAGATTTGAAAAAGAAGATTTCCATCAGATCTTTTTCAAAGGGTGCATTTTCTCCTTTACATCAGTTGGAGTTCCCAGAGCTGAATCATTAATAAGCATTTTTTCTGATGAAGTTCAGAGACCCACAGCACTGAGAGCAGGATAAAAGTAAAGCTTGAGAGATTTGCCATATACTCAACCCCACAAGGGCTCACTCTTCCAATAGTTGCCTCCTGTTTTCTGAAGAACTGTTGTGCGTAGATGAGTCATGGCTATGCAGTGTAATTTCCCTGGTCAGCATGTTCTAGGAGTGTTTCTCAGGATAACATAAGGCAGGCTACAGTCATGGGAGTGACCTGAGGAGGTTGGTGCTGCCAGTCCTGGTAAGCAAAGGGCTGAACTGGTGTGAGTCCTGCAGCAAATCACCAAGCCTCAATCCAGGGAAAAAGCTTTTAAGTAATTCAGGAGGGAAAATACCATTTTGGTGAGCCTGATTTCTTAGGTCTGTAAAAACCCTTTCAGAGTACATGTATGCTGCACAGAACCAAATGGCACTGTTCTTATGGGATTGTATCTCAAGAAGAAAAGTTGATTTAGTTCAGTCTTCAAATCCCTGTTAAAACTTTGACTTTTATGTCAAAGGTAGTAAATTTTAGTTAGACGTGGATGGAACAGGTAGAAGTTTCTTTGAAAATGGATTTATTTCTTTTAAATAGGATTTGTGTTTTTATCTCATATGCAGGATCTCATCTGTGCAACTTCAGGAACTAGAGTTTTACAGGTGAATATCTATATAGCTTGCTGAGGATGGTACAAGGCAGATGATGCCTACTGATCACTGAGGACATGAATTGTAAGTAACACATTCCTTCTTTTCTGTGAACAAAGGCAGGAGATCCACTTGGGCTCACATCTAGCCTTTTATACCTTAGCCTATGTCTGCTCACGTTGCTGGAAGAAGGATTTATGGACACCTTTTTTGTCACCACAGCAATCATGCAGTGAAAGTGGGGGCCTTTTCTTATACTCCCCACCTCCATGGGAGGAGAGACCGAGTTCAACATTTCTGTCCAAGTGGAAATGGGGCTCCTACATTTGGGCGTGTCCTACCGGGACTCACTGTGAAAGACAATTGCTCATCTGCTGTAAAATATTAATGAGACCAGTCTAGATTTGTGCCTTGAAATTCAGCCTGCTGAAAGCTTAATGTGGTAGAGATTTTGGCACTAGTTTGGCCCATTTCTAGCTAGGGTGGTACTCTGATTTACATGTTATTCAAAGACCCAGCTAGACAAGATTGATATTAATTATTAAAGTGATAATGAAATGTTATGTAGATAGATTAATTTCATACAGGCCAGCAGTTGGGCACTAACAGAAACTAGATTTGAGTCAGTCATTTCCCAGCCCTCCACAATCTTCCCCTTTGTTCTTGTTCAAGTGCAACAACCACAGTCAAGCATAGTGCAATAGCCAGAGAAACTCTGGAGCACCGTAGCCCAGGGAGGCAATGATCCTACTCACACCGTGAGCAGTGGTAGCATTCTATTTATCATAGAATCATAGAATGGTTTGGGTCGGAGGGGACCTTAAAGATCATCTAGTTCTAAACCCCCTGCCATGGGCAGGGACAACTTCCACTAGACCAGGTTGCTCTCAGCCCCATCCAACCTGGCCTTGAACACTTCCAGGGTTGGTGTATATCCTGTATAGAAAGTCCATTACCCCAGCTGAATGCATGTTCGTAAAAGCTGTTTGTTACTTTCTTTACTCATATTATTTTATTGGTAAGTGAAAGCAAACAGCTTTCTGTCTTCTTCTTTCAGTGTCTTTGCCTCTTTTTTTTTCTCCTCCTCTGTGAGCTTCAGAAGTTTCCTGAGAACCATCTAGATGAAAATTGTGCTAACGGATGATTGACAGGAGAACTTGGGCATAAGGCACCTATTGTGCCTGTGACTCCTTTTCTCACTCTCAGCAAATGTATTTCAGACCATTTGTGGGGTGGAGGCCACAGAGTTTTGTTTTGAGGCTGCTGGAAAGCAGAGTCCTGCTGTCATTTCCAAAGAACATGGCAGTAGTTTTTTCCCCCCCATTAGATGTAGGGCTTTTTCCTCTTAATTTTCTAATCTCTATCTAAACTCTGTATCTTTGAATCCTTTCTTAATAATTTCACTTCCTTGTTCATCTCTCCCCCTTCCCCCACCCATTTATCCCTGAAAATAACAGGTGTGTCTAACTTTTGGTTTAAAGACAGGCTTTATTTTAGCTCGCTTTTTTTTCTGAGCAAATATGAAATATGAAAACATGCTGCACTTGTCTGATGATCAGTTGTCCACAATCCTGCTAACACTGGCCCCACACATTTTGACACATGAGCTGATTTCATCCAAGTTTGTCAGAAACATAAAGACGAGAAAAACAATAAAGCCCCACAAAAATAATAAACACCTATGTGAAAATAGTTGGTCAGGTAGAGGGGGCAGAGGGTTCATGCCCCGTCAGGGGAGAAGTTGATGTGAAATCATGTGGCTTAGACATTGGAGAGTCCAGAGGAGAGCATAGACTTGATATACAGATCTGCAGGAAACCAAGTTTCATCATCTCTGCTGCTTATAGAGTGAGGCATTTAATTTGTCTCTCCTGAGAGAACTGTTGAACTGTTCTTCTTTACTCCCAAAGTGTCATTATGGCATTTGAGTATTTTATTTATTTATTTACAGATTTATTGAATAGTCAGTTGTGATTAATTTAGGTTTTGTTGATGCTGCTTATTGGATAGAAGACTTGTGACTATGACATCTACAATGTGGAGTCTGTCACCTGATTTTTCTCTGCTATTTTTATGTCTGTTCGTGTATCAGAGAGGAAATAATAGCTGTGTTCCTAGGTGGGAAAATGACTACTAATGGGTTAGGTTGTATCAAATGGATTGTGAGAATGAGATAACCAGCCACAACAGGCTGAGGTACCCAACACCAACCACAATAAAACCTGAAATTTATTGGCAACAGAAATGAAAGTCATAACCCAGAGAGGAAGGTAAAATTATATAGACTCAGATTGACTATGGAATAATAGTCTCATTCCTTCTTATGTTTTCTCTCAGCTAAGAAATAAACCTTTAACATCACATCTTTTTCAAAACATCATTTGAAGATAAAAATAAGTGATTCTGTTGACATAAAGTCTATTTCCACTGAGAGCTCTATCAAAAGAGATCGAGTAGATATCGTCTTTCTGGAAAACTCAGATTAAAATCTACTGGCTGCCAGTGCCTTCCAAATGGAAGAATGTGTTAAAGAGTAAGACTTGTTTTATTCCTGTATAAGTAAGCGAAGCTGGCTATGGATTTACATGCTTCCTTTAATAGGGTCCCTAACCTGTGCTTTGGAAAAAGGCAGCAGTAAAGCTTTACTATATCAGAGTTATGGGGATGTATTTCTTTGGTTCTCTCTGGACAAACTTTCAGCTTTCATGGTCTCGGACTTAGTAGGACCAATAACATCTAATATCTAGAATTTTCATAAAGTTTTGAGGCTTTAAAATGCTACAGTAATTACTTTCTTCTGTCTCAAGATATTCACGGTAAGTTTGTTGCAGATGGCAATGATTCAGCAAGAGAAGGGCGACTTGTCCTGCCCAGTAACTTATTAATGAGCTCAGTTTATCTTTTTCTCAGATGTTTGACTTCTCTCATGTAGTATTTTTGTAGAAAAGCTCTCTTAGCAAACTTCAAGAGCTCAAAATAGAGGTAGGAAACAGGGAATATGTTAGTGGAAGGAAAGATGAATAACATGGTCAAAGTTGGTCAGAAAAAAATAGATGGAATATTTTCCCTGAATTTTGGAATTTTATTTATTTTGCATAAAACTCATTTTGGAGAAGAAAGACGGGACCACGTTGAAATATCACATTGCAAGTTGTCTGCACCTGTGACTTCTATGCCCATTGAACCAAACTATTCAAAACTCAGCTGTCAGAGGGAAAAAAAACCCCAAGCAGTAAGTGGAAGTATATTCAAGTCTTAAAAATGTCTCTTTTGGTTACAGTGCAAAATTAAAATCTCAAAAACTTTTGGGATTAAAAAGCTTTAGAGCACACAGCTCAGGTAAAATCATACGGTGATTTTGCTTAAATTTTACAACGAAATACTTTGAACACAGAAATTTTAACTTTTTCCCTCAAATAAAAGCTATCAACAATTTTTAGCAAGTCAAGATTAGCTACTGGGGAGGTGGGAATCATTAATTGAAAAATTTCTCACCTGCTCCACAAAGAAGGCTTTGATTGCATCTGTGAAGAGCATTCTCTGAAACAGGTGAGTTGTGCTCTCTGCTCCTCCTTTCATCTTCATGAGAATGGCTACTGCATGCTCAGAGCTTCAAACAGCCACTGCTGTCACTTTTAAGAACAACCAAATTGACTGCACAGTTTTTCAAGATATTATAAACATTTCAAGACCGAATTTTTGAAGAATGCTTTGACTCATGGCCTCTCTATTATGAACTTAGTTTTATATGATATTGAATACAAGTTAAACTATTTGGAGATGAGGCAAGAAAAAATTTTGGATTACTCAGGACTCTGCATAGCCAGACATGTTTCCTTCTTGCATACCTCTTGACAGTTCCATTATCAACTGATAATTGCCAGCTCTGCTGTAATATATCTGTCTTTTTATTGGTTATTTCACATCATCATGAGACAGCTTCTCCTGTCCTAGTGCTGCTCAAAGGTGGAACAAAAAGGCAGGCTCACGCTTTTTTTTTGTTCTGCTTGGAAGAAGAAAAAGGAATTATCTCTGGAATAAGAGTGACAGGATCAAGCAATATTGTAATGGTCGCATTCAAAGTGGAACCACTGAATGTGTCGTTTTGTCAGTGTGCATTGTCTGAAAGCTGTCTAGCTTTAGAGCTGAAATAAACCCACCAGTAAAATAACATCTTATACCTTAAAAACTTTTCTGGCTGCCAGTAGCCCAGAGGACATTTCTCATCTCAGTTTTATCAATCATATCAAACTGATATGAAAGTTTACCAGCTATTGTACATGCTTACTGTAGCTATTCTGAAGACTTTCCTCTCCTTAGTGATTGGGGGAGAAATAAAAATTTATTAAATCTGTATAATCACCATGTTGATGTGAGTATTAATTGATACCACATATAAACATATTAAGACTTCTTTATTGATATAACTCTCTCTGCCTGGGCAGACTGCAGTAATTTAGTTAAATTAGTTTTGTTATCAAGGCAGCTAAATGAAGGGAGAACAGTAAATGGTAGACATCGAGAAGGGCAGGTAATTTCTGTCACTCCTATGAAAACTGGCTTTTCCAATCAACAGCAGATTTCTGTGAACAGAGTAGGCATTCTTTAAAAACCTACAGTAAATGAAATGTCATTTTTGTGGATAATGATGCTATTTGCTCTTGAGAATTCTACTTTTACAAGAGCTGGTTCAGAACTTGCTGGTCTTGTCTCCATCTACCTTATGTTTCTCTGCATCAAAGATGTTAACTGAGTCCTATAAAGTAAACATTTAAGGATCTTGGGAATCATTCCTTCAAAATTTTGCATGAGCTTTTATCAGTAGCATCATTTTTTGTCAAGATGTACTTGCAGTACAAGACAGGAATGATTTTCCCATTGGAAACAAGGAAGCCTTCAATTCTTTTTTTTTATTCTGCCCTTGGTAGAGTACAATGTTGTTTAGGCTTTGTGTGGGCTGCATTTTTACTCCCTGGGAGCACCCAGACCTGCAAAAAAAGAAAAACTATGGCACTAATTCGGTTTCCTTGTTTCCTTTCAAGTTTCAGCATCGTGACTGTGCTTGAGCATCTGGATGTGACTGTTCGCACTTCTGCCAGGGGACCAGCTCCCACATGCTCTTCCTTCCCTCACCCCAGCCTGTTTCCTCCTTACCCCCACCCAGAAGTCACTTTTCTTGAGAAATGGGAAAGCTATCAGCATGTCCCTATGCTTCCAGGGCAATTTGCAATCTGTCTTTGCTCTCAGGGGTGGGTGATATCTCCTTTTTTTTTATGGGCTGGTCAGAAAGCAGCAGGCAGAGCTGGCATCTTCAGCCAAGCCCTCTGCACCCGCAGGGAGGCTGGAGGTGTCCCTGTGCTGTGTGGGTGACACACGTGCAGGGCTGTGGAGGAGGGCTGATGGGAGGTGGTGGGTGATGGAGCAGAGCCCAGGGCCGCCCACAGCCAACCTGCTCAGCTGAGAGGGGCCTTGAAAGGCTGTAAACTCTCACACAGGTGGTGAACGCTGGCAGAGAAGGAGAAAGGCATCCAGCTGCCATGGCTGGTCTCTTCCTGGAAGAAAAGATAATAAATTACAATTATGCTTTGAGAATGACTTATTGTTGCCCTGTTTCTCTGCCTGTTGGAGGCATTTTGTTTCTCTGCCTTTAACGAAAGTATTCCTTGGTGGGCCATTTGTTTCCTGTTTGCCAGTGGGGACCGTTTGCTCCCTGAGTCCTTTGCTCTGCTCATTGCATCAGGATAATTTTCCCTGGTTTCTGGGTGAGGAGAAATGCTGCTCTAGCAGTGATTTACTTTAAATGTGAACCCACCTATTACCATTTCCACTCAGGTCCTGGTAGAATGGTTAAGAAATGGCTCGTATCAACCACAGTCTGGTGTTCAGTGTTTATCCAGGACCTGTTTAAGAGGTGATGGTTTGTGCTGACTTCCAGACTCACCCAGACTCGAGGTGACAACTGGAAGGAGAAAGACTCTGTATCCTTCTACCAAACTGAGGATGCCGGGGGAACGTATCTGGGAGACAGCCAGACCCAACACCTTTGAAGGTGAGCTTTCTCTTTTGCCTAGTCCTGCTTTACCTGCTGAAAGACTTTCAATGAAACAGTTGAAAAGAGTGTGTTCATGCCCTTTTACAGTATGACAGAGATTTAAATCACAGATTTCATTTTTTTTTTAATAAACAGAGGGTTGTTGAATTCCTACAAAGCTTTTAACCCTGCTTAGAATTTCAAAACCAGCTTTGAACTGGAAAAAATAAATCCAACAATGAAGGAAAATATTCAAATCCTCCCCCATAACCCCCAAATGAAAGAGGAAAAAAGTGATATGTCGCTTTAATATTAAAGTTAAAAGGCTTTGATAGAGAGCAGAACTTTGCAGAAGAGAAAATGATGGGGGTGACAATCTTTAAAGAAGGGAAAATGGAGTACTATTTTTAAAATTCTTCTATTCTTTTCAGATTGTGGTATTTTACAGAGCCTTACAGATGACAAAGCAGCTGCTTCCCCTGAGCCTGACAATGCTTTCTCCACACACCAGTGGGCTGGGTTTTTTTTCTTCTTTTTGTGTCACATAGAGGCAGCACAACAAGAGAAGATCAAACATGCCATTAGGTGCCTTTGGCTGCCAATAGAGAGGAAGATCAGGTTCTTGTGGGTAAACTGCCATTAGGCTCTTCCTGACATGACTTAAAACATTAAAGTTCGTGTTGGCTCTTTGAAGATATTTTGAGAGGTTAGGATTACCTTGTTACTGTATTTACTACTTGTACTGAAGGAGTTTCTAGGAGCTCTTGTCCAGATCTATCATACAGTAGTTGCACAAATGGAAGTTAAAAAGCAGCCCCTGTCTCCCAGAGCTTGCCTTCGAACAAGTGAGACATAAAAAAGGCAATTATTATCCACAATTTGCAGCAGAAAGTTTTCCACTGCTGCACAGAAAAATAATTATACTACAAGCTCCAAAGAGAAGTAATATGGGCAAAGGAGAATGATACTACATCTATCCTAAAGAAACCACCTTCTTACAACCTTTAGGGTGAAGTGATGTGTTAAGGCAATAAAAAAAGGTACCCACAGTGGCTAACACCTGAAAACAGTTAATCAGTCATTTGAGCCAGATTGGCAGCTCTCATTCATACTTAAGGTGTTGGTTGCTGCCCCTGGTCCCAGAAAATCAAGGTTACTTGCTCACCTCTTTTTGGGGGTACACCAATAAAGCTCACGCTGCCCGATGAACTGCAAAGTAACTTCTGTAAATAGGTGCAAAACAGCTTTATTGTCCCCCCTCGGATCTCACCTTAAAATGTCCCACTGTGTCTGTAATTTCTGCCAGGACTCGATGAGGATGTGCCACTGGCACGTGGATGCCGTTTTCTGTCTCACCAATCGATACTGTCTGATGGGCTCCTGTCTGCCTGTAAGGGCCTGTTGTGTCTTGCTGAGGCTGTGGGTGGCCAGGGCAGCAGTTCCAACCTGTAGAGCTCTTCACCCAACAGAAACCTAGCAAATGTTGGGTTTCTGGGTCCTGAAGTAATACATACAATAGTAACAAACAATAATAATAATAATAAGTGTTGAGAAATCTTTCTTTGACTGCATTTGTAGGCTTGTGCTCTCAAATATCCTTCCCCTGCCCCCAGTTTCTGCCACCCTGGAACATACTTAACAAAGCTTGCCATGTATGGGAGCAATTTGCAGCCACTGATATTAAGGACGCCTGTACTTAATAATTGAAAAGAATTAGCATAATGCTTGACTCATTGAATTTCTGTGGGGAAACAGTAACCTCCAGTGGTCATTTAGAGTCCAGTCATGTTCTAACAGACTTCAGTGAGTACAGTATTAGGTCCTTAATTTATACATGGCTTTAAAATTTTCCTTGAAGCCCTAAATTATATATTCATAACCAATTTCTCATACAACACATAGATGCTAGAACTGTGCTCTTCAAAAGGTTTATTTTGCAGTAATTTACCTTTGCCAAGGGCCTTGAGATTGGGGAAAAAATCCCTGTGAAAATGAAAAGTAATACCAATTTTTAGGGAAAAGGGAAAACTTCTTTAAGGAAACAGTACAATCAATATAGTGTCTGAACTTGACTTAGGAACGTCATCTAAGTGCTAAGTGAATAGATCTTTTTAAAGTGGGAGACATCCTTCAGTTACAGGTAAGGCTAAGACAATTTTCTTATGCATTTTAAATTGGTTAGAGGTCAGAGTCTGAAATGAGGCATGCATTTAGGAATGCTCTAATTTGACCAGTTGGGAATCATGGGGAACAGGGGTGGAAGAGACCTTGGGAGGACTTCTACCCTGTGTCCTTCAAGGCCAGGCTATCCCTAGCTAAACCATGTCACGCCTCAGCTGCCTTCAGGCTGCCATCCCACAATACAGAAGGAAAGGGAAGATCGGTAAGGTTTTATGTTCCCTTGTGGTTCCTTCTTGTATTAAAGACCCTGACTGATTCTGGCATGGTACCGGAGCTGCTGTGTGTTGCTGATAGTGGAAGGATTGCAGGAGCTGGCACGACTGTTCCCTTTCCTTCAGGGAAATTACTGCCTGAGAGCTCAGAGGCTAAATCTTCAGAGTGCTACCTGGGGTTGCAATACATTTATCTAGACAAGCACAGCATAATTAGCTTTTCTGTGGCTGTGTTTTCAAGGGGTTGAGAGTACACCACTGAATATGACTTGGGTGGGGTCGCATGCACTCTTCTGAAGTTTTTAATGTTGACTGTCCACTGGGCGAGTGTGTTGGTTTAACAAAACCTGGTTTGTGGGGGCAGGGAAAAAAACCCAGCTGTTCAAAACTTCTATATCTGGTGCAGAGCCAATCGCTGAAGGCTCTGACGATGGGCAGGTCACTAGCCCGATTAGACCAGTTGGTAACGTCTCTGTGATGACATATTTAAGAAAGGAAAAACCACAAGAAGTTCTCCTTCTTGCTCCCCTCCGATGGATGGCGAGGGGGCCCCGGACCCCTTCTCGGAGAGGGTCACTGAGCCCTTCCCAGTGCAGTGGCCGGGGCTGTGCTTCCAAGGGTTGCTGCTGCGGGGCTGCGTAGCTGGAACCCTCCTGAGGTGGGGACTGCACGGCCAGGGTCCTCCTGAGCCCGGAGCCGCCCGAGCGGTGCCGGCAGGGACCATGTAGCCAGCAGCGAGAGACACGGCGAGCAATTCCCTGATGCAGAGCCTGGAAGAGATCAACCTCTCAACTGCAACTTACAGTCACCAACTTTCTTCCCAGTCAGAGAAAAAGGAAAAGTGAGGACACGTGAGGAAAACCAACACGGCGGCACCGAGGTCAGTGAAAAAAGGAGAGGGAGGAGGTGCTCCAAGCGCCGGAGCTGAGATTCTCCTGCGAGCCGTGGTGAGGACTGTAATACAACAAACTGTTCCCCTGTAATTCCTGAGGTGCATGGGGGGGTGCAGAGATCCACGTGCAGCCCGTGA
The DNA here is from genome assembly GCA_013398855.1 of Mohoua ochrocephala. NCBI lineage: Eukaryota > Metazoa > Chordata > Aves > Passeriformes > Acanthizidae > Mohoua > Mohoua ochrocephala. Next base: position 19,645 of record VZTA01022370.1, read on the forward strand.
AGAAGAGTACTCACGCTGGAGCACTTGGATGCTGAAAAGCTGTAACCTAGTGAGGAACTCAGAGAGAGATGAGCCTTGCTTTTAGAGATAGAGGAAGAGAGCCTTCGCTTCCAAACTAGAACAGCTCATCCTTAAAGGATTAAACCCCATGAACTAAAATGACCCACGCTGGGCAGTTGTGGGAAGACTGCTTGGCCCGTGGGAGGGACTCACGTTGCAGCAGGTTTGGGTGGGACTGCTGCTTGTGGAAGTTAAAACCACGCTAGAAAAGTTCACAGAGAACTATCTCCCGTGGGAAGGATCCCACGGCACAGCAGAAGAAACTCTTTTCCTTAAACATACTGAAGAGAGATTTTTAAGGAGTGAAATACTGACCAAAGCCCCATGTTTTGTTTCCTTGGGCAGTCGGTAGGAGGGAGGGACTGGGGAAGAAAGGTGTTCTAAAAGTTTGCTTTGGTTCTCATTACCCTTTTTACTTTTAATTCTGCCAATAATAAATCTTTTTTATACTGTTTAAGTTCTGAACCTGTTTTGCCTCAAAGTTTTTTTTTTCAATAATCCTTATCTCAACTCATGAAAATTATTTCCCTTCTTTTGCTTAGCTATAGCAGAGGAAAATGAATCAATAGTTTTTTGTGGGTGCCTGGCGCTTAACCAGCGTCAAACCCCCACAGTGAGGTAAATGGTTATCATCTCCAGTTGATAACTGAGGACCACGCAAGCGCGTGTGTTTATATTTATGCTCCTGGGTGGGTACTGTCTACGGAACTACTGCAAACTGCTCAGAGCTTCGAGTGGGCCCAATCTGTCAAACTGGGAATCGACTATATTAAGCCCTCTGCAATTCAGCTGGAAGTGCACACTCAGGTGGCTGGAAAGGCAAAGGGAGAGCCAGCAGAGAGAGATCTTGTCTGATGGTGGATAGCCAAGATGCCTGCTCTGTCTGTGCCTTTCCAGGTAGAACTACCTCTGTTACCTTATTCCCATCTCCTGCGTGGACAGTCATCCACTTCTGCTTTTTGAGAGCAGTCAGTCTCTTCCCTGAAGTCCACAGGCTCATCCTTGTTGCCGACACATCCCCTTCATCCGCCACAGTGAAAGGCACTCTGGCGTGCCTCTGCTGCGAAGCTGAATTCTGCTCACGCTGGAGAGACCACTTGGGCTGAGGGCTTGCATGAGAATGAGGCGGTGCTCAGCCGAAGCAGGAAAACGAAAACACTAACAAAATGAAATTTAAGAGGAGATAGCAGATGAAAGCAAGAAAAAACAGACGTAGCAAGCTGTGATTAATATGGGAAATAGGTAACAAAAAGAGGAAAGTTAAAACATGAGTAATTAAAAAAGACCACAGGCAACAGAGTCAACATTATTTATGCCGCAACTGGTTTTGCTCAGGGAGAAAGCAGAGGTGAAACAGATGAACTATGAATGCTGATCTCTCAGTCCTGCTTTCTTTCAATTAAGGATTACTTCTTATCTTTATTTTTTCTAATGAGGACTGCAAACCTTGATTGAGGATTTAGCAACAGTTTCCCTTGACTTTTGTTGTTTTTCTTGTCTTTTTTTTCTCTATGGCATTGTGATACTTATCATCTTTGCCTCTCCTTAAATGGGTCATTTGCAGGAAAATTACAATACATGCCTGTCCGAAGTACCAGCGAATTGAACACTCAGAAGACAGTAAGTGATGCTCTCCTTAAAGGCGGGCTATGGGTCAAAGAAAGCAAAAAATATACTAGTGAGATTCACGGGATGGGCAAGGATATATTCCAAATTAGAGACTGGTGTCAACAAGAGGTGATGTATGGTTCATTTATATTGGGGTTTTTTTTGCAGCAAATGTGTAGTTCTCATTTACTTTTTAAATACAAAAATTCCTATGTCATCTGGCAGGAAATTTAGGTTTCAATTCTGCAAAGATGGGATTGAGGTTCTGTGCCACTAGATGCTACATGCTGGAAATATGCCTTCATACAGGTGGTCTTTTCCTAAATTATATACATCGGGAATAGGCCATTGTGGAACAAACAACTCGGTACAGTTGTAAGCACCGTACATTTTAGTTGCAAATGGGAAGAAAGATCTAAGAATCAGCCTCTAGACTGTAAAGTAAATACTATCAGCCTTCTTCAAGACTGATCTGGAAATGTGCTGAAACAAACTGATTATATTGATGTCCTGAGAAGATTCCCTGACACTGTCCGTGGAACCCAATAACAAGAGTAGTTACAAAGCCGTGTGTGAAAATCTCCTTGGCTATTAGAAGAATTATGTAGGTTTATTGAAGTCCTACTCTCTCTCTTTCTCTCTCTCTCTTTTTAAAAAACTACTGCCTTCAGAATTTAATTTCTGTATATTAATGGCATATGTGGAAATGATGGAAAATCAATATGGTATTTCTGGATACAAGGGCATATATAAATATGACTTTCTCCACGATTAGGAAAGATTTATGTTTATTCAGTCCCTGTTTCATCTTTCTGCTCTCTGCACAGTCCAATGGTAACATAAATAATATTAAAACAATGCACTGACTCCCTTTCATCCATGTTTCTGGTTAGTTAAATTATTAATAAACAGTTGGTGCAAAACTGATTTCAGCTAAATTTAGCAGTCTGCAGTGCATACATTTATATCTGATGTAGCTTTTTAGGGCTCCCTTTACAGTCAGAGTGGGGAAAAGCAATCCCAAGGAGTGATGCACATCGTGAGTTTTAGGTTCATTGCTTAAATGAGATGAACTATGCCCTAAAACACTCCTCTTCCTCCAGCTAGATCTGTTGCAGATGTCTTAATTTGTAGACATGTGTTTTACCCTTTGTTCAGAGAGTGTAATTTCTAAGAGTACCTGGATCATTACTTACAGTCATGTCTAGCCTGAGGTAGCTGAAGGCCGTATTCTCCTGTAGCTTGAGGTGCCACAGGGAGTTATCTCCCTTCATGAGCACTCACTGGCTGATAAAATAGCCACTGTTTTTTATGAGTGTCCTTGGTTGCTTTTGTGAAGGCATCTTATTCTGCTCCTGCTGTGCTAAATATCTATCAGACTCAGTCTTTCAAAACATGCGGCTGAAGCGTGCTCAGTGCCACGACTCGGGTCTCCCTCACGTGGGAGGGTTTGAGAAGCTCCTGCTGAGCAGGAGCTGGAGCAGCACCTCAGGCACTGAGCAGACTACAGTAGATAGGAGGGTGCCTCGTGTTTATAAATGTGTCCAGGGTTAAGCCATAGCAGAGAGGGGATTTTTTAAAAAATATTTTTTAAAAATTATGGTTTGTTTGGAGGTCTGTTAGTTTTGCCTCAGCCTCATGTCAGTGGCTCGAGTCCTTTACTGGATGTAGCTGTTAATAATATTTACAACACGGGGATTTATAGACACATTTATTCTGGAGGAATCTAATCACTGCATTGCTTTCGTAAATGTAGCTGTATTAGAAGCAAACAGTGCATGAATTATGTGTCTCGGCAGGATTGATCGTGCCCTTAGGAGCTAACAGCAGCACCAGAGAACAATTACCTTCTCCTGCTCCCAATAATGAAGTATTATTTAGAAACAGAAAGTCATTATGTAAAACTTTGAGAAATGATACAATTACATTACATTACACATACTTTTGTCATAGGCCTTGCTTACTACGTGAAATTTAAATGCCTTCTGAGAGGGAATTCTGTAGTGCTGGTTTCCTGCTCTTGTGCTCCCAGGCACTTTGCCTTTCTCTTCAATGGTGAAAGGGAACTGTTTAGGATTGGAAATATCATACACTCTGAAAATTCTAAAACCTCACTTATAAAAAGAAGTAGTGCTTGAAAACAAGCAGCAATCATATTAATATTCTGTTATTTTAATACTAAATAACCTGTTAATTTGCCAGTATCTATTTCATATTTTGTTGTAATATTTTATTACAGCAATATGTAACTCAAAGAAGTGAACACAGACATCATTATTTCTAAGGTTATCCATCCTGCACAGTCAACCTGATTTCTGCTTTAAATCTGTAATTGTTTACAGATTTAAATTTAAGCCATAAATTTTTTTCTTCTATTTGCACAATAGTTGGTCTTTCTTTCGCACGCTGGTTTCAGCTGATGCATGGCAGGAGCTGTGTGATGGGAGGGAAAATGAGCTGTGTTAGTCTGGTTTGTGCAGCCTTCAGTAGTTCAAAGGCAAAGCTCTGGTGAGTTGCTGAAATGTGGGGCTGGGGCAGGTGCCACCCCGCAGGGAGGCAGAAGTGGGAAGCAGGCAGCATCATGAATGGCCAGGATAGATCTGCTCTTTCACAACCTCTTCTGCTTTATCTATAGAAAGTGAGACTGGGAAATAAACTGGCAGGAAAGGCTAACACAGCATTTCCAAAACATCTCAGTAACACTCCTAAATTTCAAGGATTTTTACCTGAGGCTGGAACCACAGCAAACATGAGTTAGTGCCTGAGCAGCCTGGCATTGTCTGAGTGCATCTCGTTGCTCACACTAGCAGTTTTTGTTTGCACAAGCTTTTCCTTGGCGGGGAAAGGTGTTAGGCATGTTTCATAACAACCTTCCTACACCTTTTGTTTTAACTAGGACTCTGCCATAGTGTGAAAAGAGTTCACACTCTTCTTGTTCTTAGAGAATCTCCCAGGACCCCATAAGAAAAGCCATAGGAAGCTCTGTCCTACGGAAAAAAAATGCAAGGAACTGTTTTAAGTGCATCAACAGTCTGTTATTTAAAGGCAATTGCTTCTGCGCTCCTATTTCTGTCTCAGTAATTGATTGTGGATGGTTTCAGCAAATGTGTTGCATCAAGAACTCACTAACATTAGTGGAATGGAACCAGGGTTGATTTTTTCACCCTCACCATCTCCTAGTATTTTCTAATGAGTTGTGTTGCATGTTGCTTTTTAAAATAAATTCTGTGGCAACCACATTACACTAACAGCATGTGTGTGTGTGTGTATTTGTACACTGGGAGAGTGGAGCTCCATCACAAAACTTGTGAGAAGCCTGGCACAGGAGATCTGATGTGACCTGGTTAATCATTTACATGTTTAAGATTTTCTGCTCAAGTCTTACAGCACAGAAACACTGAAGTAGTTCCCCATCATAATTGATTACTTCAGGAGGCTGCTAAATGCCCACAGCACTGGAATAATACATAAACCAGTCCACCTTGCCCTCCCAGGAGCCATTTTCCAACATTTTAGTCACAGGCATTGCTGAGAGCTCTAAAAAGGTATTTAAATTTTAAATAGGTGGAAGCCCCCACGGATTTGTTATGAGAACAGCATGGTTGCATTTTGACAGTATTTAACCTTTATTTCAATTATTCTCCTGAATATAATGCCTTATTCCCTTCTAGATCCTATCCAAGCTAATAAATTGTTGTTGAAAGCATTACATTGCAGAAGCCTGTCATCTGCATCTCACACGAGCTGCATTTTTGATGTGGCAGTCAAACTGAATTAAACCCTGCACAGACAGTGTGATATATCTCAGTGGCTGCCCTCTCTCAGTCATCCCAGGAGGTGACTTTGTATGAAACTCAGTACCACAGAGCTCCTGACATCTGCCCATTTGTTTTTAATCCAACCCTTTCTGTGATCCCCAGGCACAGAGGTGAGAGCTTTATACACACTCTTGTTTCCTGGATGTTGACTCTCTCTGCACACATCTTTGTTCCCGAATTTCTGAGGGTCAGGTTATATTAGAACGTCCTCAGGTCCAGCACTGCTGGTGACCAAGAGTGACACTAGGAGCAGCTCCAGATGCTGGACAGCCCAGACACACAGGAAGCTTCTTCAATCTCTCAGCTGCCAAGTGATGCCTGCTCTCCTCTGTGCCTCCTAACAAGTGTGAGATGATTTTTGTTTTCTTATATGTTGTCTGATAAAATGTCTGTGTAGTTCCCACTTATTTCTGGAAAGCTGCACCGCATTTCAAAATTGCCAGCTCCTTTATGAAGAACAGTAGTTTTCAAGTTATGCAGAGGTTTGTTTTTCAGTTGTTTTTCAGTCAAAGCCTTTGCTCCTGGACACAAGTCATCACAGGAGATTATTCCCTTATTTTAGAAAGAAAAAAGCAACCCACAAACTGTTATTAGTTTTAGTGGTTGCAGTGAAAAACCCAAAAGTCATGACTCAGATTGCCCCAATGACAAATTAGAATGTAAGAAAAAAATATGCAGCATTTATTTTTTTCAAGTCCAAATTCTAACAGAATTTTTTTTTTTAAAAAGAAGGTCTTTTTTCTGCCTCATAGTCTGCATATTTGTAATTGATAAGGCTGATGTTGATAGGCTAGTGCTACACAGGACCACTCCTTGTGGACTGTGGTCTTCATTTTTAGCCCCCTTATCTGTCTGTCCCTCCTAGGGAAGCACACTGTGTCTTGGGTAACCCTATAGTTTAATTTAACAGCGCTGAAGCTCCAGATTCAAGAAAAAGAAATGTATAGACTGAAAACATACCTAAGGCTAAATGTAGTGATATGTTCCTGTGCAGAAAAATTCAGAAAACTTGGCTAGAAATGACATGGAAGATCTGAAGGAATCCCCATCATGAAAGATTTTAACAACAAGGCTGGCAAACCCCTTGCAGGAAAGACATTGGGACAGTGAAGCATTTGGGCAGGGATGGACTAAGTGATGTCTTAATATGTTTTTCGGTTCTCTCTTTATTTTCTGTTTTTGGACTTTGTGAACGAGTTGTGCAGGACCCTCTGAATCTGAGGTTTTTCCCCTCTGAAGATAATATTAAATCAAAGACAATAATAAGATTTTTACATATTATGCTTATTTAATTACTTTCATCTAGTAATCATGCATGACATTAGAGATGTAAAACCGATTTCGATAGCAAGTTGTTTTTCATAAATCCATCTTGATGGGCATTACTTCTGCATCTGGTTTTAGATTGTTTCATACCTTCCTAAATGACCCTGTCATTTTGCTGAGCATCATTTTATTTCTGTATTTCTGGTTACCCTTTGGGATAATGGTGTGCAATTAGTGATTTTCCAATCACCGGAGGACTTTCTGTAAAACAGAAATATCCCCAGACATGCTTATTTTGGCTTATTTTTTTACTGCTTGGATGCAACAGCCTAGGTCTACATAAACCTAATGGAATCTGTAGAAATCCTGAGTTTAACTCTTGAAAAAGTGAGACGGAATACCTGAAAGAAGGGGCTTGTTTATATGCACACAAATGGAATGCCATGGTCAGAAGTATCTTACTCTCTGTGGTAACATAGGAACTTAAAACTTCAGTGGATTGTGTGCTTATATACCAGTCCAACCAGAAAAGGCAGCTTAAAATTTCTGTTTTACAGACATTTGTTTTACAACAAAAGTTACTGCTTTTTTCAGAAAACAGCAAATGAAAATATTTCTGTTCTGTTTTACAGAAGTGGTGGTCTTGAAATCTGGGTGTGACAGCAGCAGAGAAACAGCTTTCATTTTCTGTATTGCTGAAGGGGATTGCAGCAGTGAAATAGCAGAAATCAGTTATAACAGTTGTTTTTATTAAAATGGCATTTACCTTGCTGCTCTTTCACTGACTGTCAATCTTAACTGGATTAAAACCAATGCAGTGGCAAGTATGCATTATTAAAATGATTTTCCTAGTATATTGAGTGAGATGAGCAACTGTATGTGCACCATGCCCTCTTTGACATTAAAAATGATATGAAACTATGCATAGTTGTTAATTAATTTCCTTTTAATAGTGAGCTGGTATTAAAGGGAAAAAAATATCATTTTCTCTTCTGCCCTGTGTGAAGACTATAAATCCATTTCTCAAGACAAGTCATCACAGTATTGTGACAAAGGAGCTGTTTGTCAAGAAGAAATTTTCAAGAAAGACCTATTTACAATTTGCAAATCTTCAAGTTGTTTTTCCTCATCTGAGGGGCTGAATTTGTATATTTTTTTCTGTCCATATTGATGCATTTTTCTAAGTGGATGTATTCTATGCACTCTGAAAACCCACAGACATCCAGTGAACATGCAGTTAACTTGCCCAGGTTTTGTGAAAAACATCGAGAAACTGACCTTCTGTCCAGAAGAGTTTCTGCAAATAAACCAGTGTTGTGTTTGTGTATGTGTGAACTGGGATTAGAAAAGTAACTGTACAAAAATTATGGGATGTTAAGAAAAGGTAGCATTATTCAAAAAGTTTTGCATGTTTAAATTCTTGTCTTATTTGTTTTAAATGGTAAAAAGACCTAACAATGAAAGACTTAAAGTGAAGAGTTAGAAGAACAGATACCAATTTGCAGCTGATGTGTAAAGAAAAATGTAGTCAAATATTGGATTTAGACATCACAAAGATAGCATCCCATTCTGCTCCCAGCAGGAATTTTGTGATTGATCTCAGTTCTAATAGGATCAAACGGAAATACAAAAGGCATGTAGAAGTGGATAAAAGCAAAGTGGTAAAAGAACAAGACTGGCAAAACGGCCTGCACTGATACAAAAGGATGGCAGTCCTCAGAATTAGGCCTTGCTTTGAAAAATGCAACACCGCTGCTGAAAATGTATAAACTACTTGCAAAAGGATTGATGGGCATAAGTGTTCTACCTGCCTCATGAATATATTAATAACTGGGTTATATAGATATGTATATGGCTACAGCTCTTTGGTGTTCTGCATAAAATAATTGTTTGTCAGTAGTCTTTCTAGCAAATAAAAAAGAAAATTTGAAGTATTTTGCAATAAAATAGACTATACCATACCTAATCCAGCAAAATCTTTCCAGGGCTCAATGTGAAACAAGAAGTTCCACTCATGAGATGCTTTTTAATTTATCATTTGGTGGCACACAAGCACATCATTAACATTATTCAGCATTATGAGAGCAATAGTACCAACAATAAAAGATAATGAAATAGGGTTTTTATTTAAATTTAGTTTTGATTAATGGCAGTGTTGTAAAATTTTACCACAGATGAATAGAAATCAGTAAATGGAAACAAAAAAGGTAATCTTTCTTCAGTTCACATCTTAAGAGAAGACTGAAGTAGGCTTCAGTGAAAGGCTTTTGAATAAGAAGTGACTTTGTGTGTGATGCTTCCCAATGTAGAAGGGAACTTGTAGGCAGAATTTTTTCTGCTTTGGGTCTTAGAGGAAAAGCCATGTGATAAGGGTCTGAAAGATGTGGTGGCAGTCCTTACCAGGGGAAAATAAGGGAGTAATGATTCATTCCATTTACTTTAGAAACTTACCTTAGGATGAGTATTAGGCTCTAAGGAACCCAATTGTTCCCATGGAAGAGGTGACTTAGACTAAAAGCCAGCCTTAAACTTTCAGCCTGCTAAAGTTAGTGTTTCTCAGTATAATCCAATGTTGTTCACTTCAGTGTTAATTTGTGCCTCACTGTCACATTTCCTTCGTGCAGCACAGCTCCAACTATCGTGTCACTACCTGGCTGCCTCATCCGAGCCTCCAGCATGAAAGAGGAAGAAGCCTTTACCCCCTTAGGGCACAGAAACACCAGATGCCATGTTTTGGCTGGAGGCTGTTTCCATGGGCTTTGCTGTCTCGTACTCACCACGTTCTCTAAATGATTATTGAACTAAAAGCTTTGGTTTCATTGAGAATTATGGTAGCTCCCACCTCTCTCCATAAAAGATATATAATGCAGCATGGTTTAATGAATGACCTACTTTGGGAACCAGAGGCAGAGCAGAAGCCCTAGTGCAGAGTGGTGAGGACTTTTGCGAGGCTGGATACCTTGGTCTTGGGGAAAGAACAAGCTAATGCAGCTCCAGGTATCTCTCTGATTTCTTTGAAACTGCTTTGGGATTCTCTGTGCAGCACTGCATTGTGTCAAGTAGACATATTGGTTAATATATGCCTAATAAACATATGTGCCCAATGAAGACAGCTTAGATAATTTTATGTAGACAAGTTTCTTAGAAGAACTGTGGAGCTTGTGACAGAGAAGCAGTTAATTCAGCTGAAAGAATATATCTAAAAAGGCACAGCATGTGTTTGGAAAGGGATGTTCAAACTGTGTTACTTAATCAGGCATCATGAAATGATTATTTTTGAAAATATTTTGGCAAGATCTCCTGACATGTAACAGATAACTTGCAATTTCTATTGCATGTGTTCCAGTAATAGTTCTGAAAAAAAATTTCTCTGGTTTAATTAATGAAGTTCACTTTCTTTGGAACTCCACTGTTTCCTGGGTCACAGGAGAGACGATGAACAGTGTTGAAATAAATGGGTCTAAATCGCTGAGACAAAGAGTAGTTTCTTTCCCCACATTAGGGAAAGGAATACTGTCTGTAAGTTGGCCACAGACTCAAGCATAGCATGTGTGGAGACTGACTGAAATTACCAAACTTCTGAGTCATGCCTAGGTGTGAGATTCAGGATAGTCGCCCAGACCTCCAGCTATGGTTGGTGGAGAGATGAGGATCCTCTGAAGGTAGTTCACAGCTGGAGCCTAATTTAGATTCCTGAATCACCACCCAGAAGCACCTGTAGAAGAGACTTAGCCCAAATATTACTTTGGATGGCCTTCACCGTCAGTGGGAAGCTGCAGGTTAGGAACTGTGCCTATTTCTCTTCTCCCTTTTATGCCAATATAGGTTCTCCATATGTAGACTGTCTTCTAGATCTGCTGATAATGCAGTGGTTCTTGGCCTTGGCATTCGTAATTCAGGGACTAAATTAATTTTCTAAGCCTAAATCCAGATTTGCTGCTGAGAAAAACCTGTTGAAAATGCTGGTTTGAAAAACTCAGGAATCAGAGGGGAATGAGTTACTAGAACTAATTTAATGTACCTCAGAAGAGCTGCTTAATAAGAAATGATGACAAAGCAGTACTCTCGGTGTGCAGGGTGACTTCAGCATCTTTTTCTTACATCATGACAGGGATGTAGAAGTCAGGACCAGTCCTGTGGGCTTATGTGCTGTCTCAGGCAGTACGGATACTCCATTTGTACTGCTAATCATAGGAATCATTATGCAGCTGAGTAGAAAAGGGCACGATTACTGATTAATAAAAGTCTTCCGTAGTTAGGTATTGAAGGAACAGAGAATTCCTCTGGTCTTTAAAAGGATATTTACTTTTTACTCACAGTAAGGGCATTTCACAGAAGTTGCATTTATTTTCCATTCTGCAATGCAGAACTTCTTCCTGATGTGTCTATGTACTATGGTCACATTAGGGAAGTACAATTAATGGTGGGCTAGATGAGAGATGAAATCTTCCTTTGAGGAACCTAAATCTTCCTCAAAATTACATTTCTGTCTAAAGAACACCTTCCAAGGATTGCTCAGGTACTAGTCTTCAATAGGTCTGTAAATAATTTTGATTCAAGTTGCTTGATGTTTATATTTGTACAGGAAAAGGATGAGAAGAATCTTGAAAAGAGCTTTTATTTTTATTCTCTTTTTTCCTTTGTTGGTACTAAACTATTTATGCCAGGTGCTTTTCTTGTGAGTTTGTAATTTTTTTATTTATTCCTCCTAGATATCAGTTTGTTTATTGTGAAACTTTTCATGTGCCTCTCTGAGGTAAGAAAGTGAGCTAAGGATAGAGAGCTGAAGTGCTCGGAATTGTTCATCATCATTAGATTTTGCATCCATAATAGCCTTCTGAAAACTTCTATCCAGCTGCTGCATAGCTTGGAGATGTTGGAAAGTCTGAAAGTTGATAAAGGGTAAGTCTGCTTTAGTTTGATCTCTCATCTGATTTAGCAGGTTGTGAACAGCCCAGGGTCCTACCTCTGGCCTGAAAACTCTGGGAAGGCTTCCAAGAGAAGTGTCTCTCTCTCACGCCTTTGCTTGGGAAGCTAATTCCTTGGGAACATACCAGGATGGCTTAGCAGTCACATCGTGGGATATTGTAATCTGGAGCAAGGGTCTGAGTTGTGCCCTGAAGGACTGGCCAGGGTAAGTAGTGTTGGAAGAAGGACATGAATTACTGAAGTTGCTCCCATCCCAGATGAAATAGTGATTGTAGTTTTGCCTGTTTCATGGTGTTGGAGGAGCAGCTACCCAGGGAGTATGCAAGGCCTGCTCATGGAGCAAACAGCTCACCACAAACTGCTGGTGCAAAGGGCCATGTAGGAGGAGTCAGGACTGGGGTGCTCTTCACAGTATCTTAATAAGAGTCTGGCTAGGGGGTGATCAACCAAACCTGCAACACGTGGTAATTGATGCTGAAGCAGAAAAGGCAGAGTGTATTTCACCCACCATAGGCAATCTTCTGAGTGGAAACACACAAATTTCCTGCATTGTGCTTTGGATGGAAATATAGAAGGTAACCCAACCTAAGCTAATGATTTCTCATCAGATTCCCCTGGCCTTTTCAGTGTTTTTGTCTGTTTGTATTCATTTGGTGAAGGCAGCTGGTAGAACGCACGTGTGTTTGCAAAGGCACTGTCTTGGGAGACAGACTGGGCTGGAGTGTGAGGGCCAAGGCGAGCTGTGACCGTGCTGAGCTATCTGCTGTGCAACTGAGGAATGGCTTGTTAATTGACTATGCTTTTATTTAACAGCTCGTTTAAAAGAATTCACAAACTATTTTTTTTCAGTTGGCATATTTGCTTCCCCCGATGTAGATTTCAATTTTTTATCAATTTGCTTCTCATTTTTTCAGCATCTTTCTTGATTTTTTTAAACCAGCCAAAGCTGACAGCTGTTTTAAACAGTTGTTTGAAAACAACTTGTTACTTCTATGCTGTCAGCACTGGAGTCTACGTGCTTAAAGGTATATGCGTACATATATTTATTTATATTTACACATATTTCATTTTACAGCATGAAATTATAAGGCAGGAACTGTTCACTTAATATATCAAAATGCTATGTGCAACTCTTGCACTATATCATAAAAAACAATACACAGTAAATCACATATATTTGCTTGTATAGGACAGCCTATTTAAAGCTGGAGTCTCACCTCCTTCAGTTTCAAACTAATTAAAAGTTGTCATTTAAAACTACTGAACTTGTGTTTTGGCCCCACAGTAAATCAGAGTTTCGAGGTTCTGTGATTTCGGCCAGCATAGAGCGTGAAGTATTTCTGAACTTGCACACAGAAAGAGAAGCAAAAATATGCAGAAACGTTCTGTAGTTAAGTTCCATTACGTGTCACAGCTTTTATCTTTCCTCTCACTTCAATGTCTTTGGACTCCCTGGGCTGCTGCTAGACCCCAGTTTTGGCTCTTGCCCCTCTTTGCAAATAAATACTTCCACAGCGTGGACCAAACCGTAGCTTTCATGTCCACTGGCAAAGGAAGTGGTGAGTTGTGCCCTGGGCACCTGCTGTGCTGTGACTGCCTCCAAGCACTCCCCCTGCAGCAAGGAAGAAGGAGACGGGATGCAGAGGACCCTACAGCTTCGTCCCCTCGAGTGCTGGCCAGTGATGAAGTGCTGAGATGAAATGCTCTGCACTTCCCAGATCTTCTGCATTTTATATTTTCTCCACGTGATAAATGGGTGGTGCTTTCTCATGACCATTTTGCTGTGTTATTCAGACCACTTGTTTCATTTTCTCTCCTGATGGCAGAGGAGTCACTCTCAGCACCAGACTCCAACTTCTTCTGGTTTTTAATCAGGTGCTACTACCAAGACCAGGGCAACAGGCTGGGTGAGTCCATGTATTGGCCCTGCTGCTGGAATGCCAAATATGCCATGTAATGTGCTGAATGCCATTGTTAATTAATGTGAAGCCTTTGACTCTTTTGGCAGGTTTGTTTCAAGCAGCTTATTTTCAGCTCTGCTTTTCAAATACGTTCATTATGTTTTGACAATGCATAATTGCCCCAGATGTCCCCCCTTAACTTCACTTTCATCACAAGCACCTGACACACCAGGTGATACTTGCATTATTGATATGATAATATTCATGGCCACTTATGCTTTTTCTTATGGATTGGAGAGATCAGTGATAGGACACAGTTCTCGTCTGGGGAAGAAATGTCAAAAGGCCGTTGCTGATGGGTTTCTGATAAAATATTTTGACTTGACTGGATTCAGGCATGTGCACTGTGCTGCTGTGCTGGCTGACTTTCAAAGCTTCTGGAAAATGTGCCTGTGCCTCTGAGTTCCTGTGCCAATTCTCTCGCTGTTCTGCAGATCAGAAGGGCAAGTTTCAGGTGCTCTGCTCTCCACGTGCAGAGTTGTAATTCGTAGTGCAGGCCAAGTTAATAACCTGATTAATTTACTTATACTTGGCCTTCTGCCACAGAGTGCAAAACATGAATCCTGAAGTAGGCATTGGTGCATTTGCTTATGAAACACAAGTCACAAACTGACAATTTTTTAAAACCTAAATTCAATACCAATTTTGATTGGGATGGGGAGGAATGATCAATGCCTACATGTAGTTAATAATTAATGTAGCACTGCAGAAGCCCTCTCTAGTGTGAAGCCATCATGGCTAACTTATTTCTAAAGAAGTCAGACAGAAATATAAATGTATATTGTAGGTTTTAGTGCCTAGCTCTCCAGTTATGGTGAAATCTTAAGGGGAAAAAACCCAACATTTTCAAAGATTTGTACAGGAAATGTTAGCTTAACTTTTTCCCTTGCTTGAAAACAATTTTATTTTCCTTCAAGGCTCATCCTTTGTTACTCCTTAAGGCTTCTTATTACCACAGTGACTTTCAGCAATGTGTCTTCTTTAAGACCAGTAAACACAAACATTTCTGCTGTCAAGATAAACTGCATCTTTAAAATCTCAATTTTCAAAGTTTTGCACCCTCTTGAATTTGCATATGCATGCATATATGCATACATGCAAACCCCTAAATCCTTTTTGACACACTTTTAAGTTTCTTCTTGAATGTTTCTTCCTGTGCAGCAAATATTCTAAAGGCATCAGCTATGAATACTTATGCGGTTTTAGATTTAGCTCAAAAGAATATGAACATTTTAAAGCCAAAAATACAGAAGGTCATTGCTTCTGGGAGAAATGGACTGTGTGTAAAGCATAGCAAGAGGCTAATTCTTTTCTCTGTCACAGACTAGCTTTTGAAACCTGGACAGATTTGGAGCCAGGGGGACTGGCTTTTAATGGAGGCCTGCTGAGCTACCACCTGTCTGCTGAGCCACATCTCAGCTCATCTAATTGGCAAAGTCAAACATATTAGCCTAAAGGACCACAAACACAGTGAAAACACTGGACAAGAAGATAGTCTTCATTTACAAATTCCAGATTTCAGAATGTCTTTGATTCAGGACCAGGCGGGCTCAGAAACTTGTAAGCAAGACAGAATCCTGGAAAATGGCACCAAACAGCTACTGCTAAGAGAGAGAGAGTGCACCCCGTGTCCCCACACAGAGAAAATATTGTAGAATCAGTAATTAAGGCTTACATAGCTGTTTTCAAGATTTTTGTTGTAGGTCTGAAGACAGGATAAGGCTCCTTCCTGTATCAGTTTAAAGCATTTGGTATCACCAGGTATTGGCTTCAAAAGGAAAAACATAATTTTGCAGCTACACAGAACCTTAGAGCACCCATAACTTGAATGCTACAGGCAGTTTTAAATTTTGCACCTCTAAAAGGTCAGAGCAGGCTTAAAAGTACAGGGAAGATCACTAAAATGAGTAAGGGGATGAAAGAGCTGCAGATTAGCTTGGGACTACATTTTGGGAAGGCTTTGGAGCATATGGCTAAGGCTTACAAAATAATGGAGATATGGTTAAGGTGACTGCAGAACTGTTACTTTCCTTAAATACAAAAATTTGGGTAAGTCATTGAAACTGGTGAGAAACTATTTTAAAGGACATAAGAGAAATGATGTCTTTATTTAGTGGGTATGACCTGGAACTCATTGCCTTGGAAATTAATGGAGGCAGAAGGTGTCAGCAACTTCAAAAAGGGACTAGACAAAAAGGAATGCAGTTACAGGTCCATGGACAGATACTAAAGGGAATGGGCAGTATTATCCTGTAATTGATTGGTGAAGGAATATGGAGAGTTCATTTTCCTAGTTTTCTCATGGTCCTAGTTTTCTTCATTTTCCTCAGAAAGGAATTTCTCAAGGAATTAATTAAAAAATGAAGACATTCTACTTGAGACTTCCTCTGCAGTGCTACACTAATTACTAAATATACATATTTATACGTGCGTATAAAAATGAAAGAGTAATTCTTCATAAATTTGTATTTGTATTTGGTGTCCCAGTTTGAGAAGTCACCCCAAGACAGTTTGGCAGGTTGGTCCTGCTGCCTTTCCAGACCCAAATTCAGATAACTCCTGTGGAAATATTTTCATACTGTTTTTGCACCGGTGTAATTGTGCTTGGTTAGTTCAAACTGGGCAGATGTCAGTTGCTGGCAGTGACTTACACCCAGATGGAGGGACCCAAAGGGTTCCAGTGACCTGCTGCCAGGGCTGACTGGGCTCAGGACAGGTACAGCAACAGGTACCATTGCAGGCATAGATATAGATGTATGCATTTCTGTCTGTGAGCATGTGGGTGAATTGATTATGACATGAACGTTGTCTTGAATCTATAATTAAGTCACTGTTATAATTGTAGTAAATCCTATTGAATCCCATTATGAATGTCAAAGAAGTCATGATTAAGTGCTTGCTAAACCCTTTCGTACCCTTATTTTTTTGCATCCATATCATTTGCACCCTTCCTGGTCTCTGTGTGAATAATTTTGAATTGATTTCCCTTTGTGTGCTTCATCTATGGGGTAAATAATAGAGTGAACCTTGCCATTGAACTCTGCTATGTTGCACTTTCACAAATTTACATTACAACTTGCTTTTCACCAATGCCTTTGATGGTGATTCTCTAAGCCTCCCAAACCAGCCATTCATGACAGAGCTGTCCCAAAAGTAGGGTCACAGCCCTGCTCCTTGCTGTGGGACAGGTTAGTTTGTCAGTCAGTGACAGCCATGTATGGGTGTGTTGAGGGGAGACGTAGTCTGTTATCTGCACCTATCCTGATTTAAGTTGCTCGTTGGCTTGCACCATGCAACTGGAAGAAGAAAGTGAGCTGAGGAACAGGGCCAGGAGCCAGGCAAGCTGTATCTAGATTCCAGATAATGAGCTGGACCAGTCTCCAATCTGTCTTCCTGGTGGCAAAAACTTTATGAACCCCTGAAACTGCTCCTCCCCATGAGAGTTTATGAAGGGAGAAACAGTTTTTTCATCTGGCTTTTGTCTTCCCTTGGCTCAGATTTGTATTGCTCACAGGTGGTTTTTAAATAGGCTTAGTAAAAGCTCACAGTCCACCTGCAGAGTGCCATAATCTCACCAAATTTGTGCAATGCTGGAAGCCCTGTGCAAGATGCCTAAAATCTGAATCTGGAGAACAAAAGAGGAATTCTTCCCCCTGTGCTTTGTGGCTGCAGGAGACATGTGCCAGCACAGTGTGCTCGCACGGGATATCCCCGGGCAGCCGCATTCCGGGGACAGGGAAGGTCCATTTACAACATTGGACAGAAGCCAGCAGCAGGAGGAGCTCTCAGGAACTGTGACAGCTTATGGAAAGACCATCTGCATCCTCCAGGGAAATGAAACAGGAGTTTGCCCACTTGTTCTCCTGTAATCACACATCTGTAATACAGTCTAGAAATGAAAGACAAATGACATCTCCCATGTTGTGCTGCTCATCTCCTGGTGAAGACAGAACCGAGCAGCAGCTGAAATTTGATGGACAGATTTCCCAGAAATAACAGGATAGGAAACCAAACTGATAGCTTTAGATGAAGGCATGGCTGTGAGTATTTTTTCATCTGAGCTCAGTTTTCTGCGGGTGAATATGATTATGCCAAGATTTGAGGCTCACATCATTCATACTAGCAGTGTATTGAAATCACACAGCTCATTGATGTGGCCAGGCAGAATGGGATAAATGATTTCAGGCTAACAGCTAATGGCTGTCTCTTCCTTATGTTCCCAAAGGGCTGGGAAAAAGTCCTGTTAACCTTTCCTCTGTATTTGTCAAAGATTACTTTTGTGTGTCCACTGGGTCTGAAATATTTGACGAGTGCTTTGAAGGTATTGTCAAAATGAAATGTACTGTTGTGTTTAATTCTGCAGATCATGTGGCATTATTTCTGATGCCCAACTGACTGACGTGTAGAACTAACTTTCAGCAAGAACACTGATGTCAAAGTCCAGATATAAGGGGTTTTTTTAGGAATTTATATTGATATGAGGTTAAACATTGCTTTTTTTTTTTTTTTTTAATTATCCAGACTCATATAATTTTAGAAGTATTTCACAAAATTAAAGGGCGTTCATACAGTAAGTGAGTGTGTACATATACATGTGGGGAAATTTGCCATGTTTACCCAAGGCCCAGCAGTAGTGACTGGTATTTTATAGTGTAAACATCCCATAGAAAAGACCAGCAACACCAGTGTTCCTAAAAAACACTGACTTGCTGACCCCTTATTTTCTATGGGATTCACATCCCCCCCAAACCTCTCACTTTCTCTCCCTCCATTCTAAGGTGTCCATATCTTCCTGAAAAGGCTCAGAGGGAATGGGTGCAGTTTGAAATGTATTGGGTTTGCTTGACATCGCTGCAGAGAGGAGAGGTGGTGGTATACCCAGTGCCTGCAGGCTCTTTTCGAGATGTGGCTGGACAAAGGAATGACAGACCTGAACAAGTGACGGTGATTGTCCAGTTTCAAAGAGGAAGTTGAATTAAGCCATCTTCTTAAGCAATATTTCTATGTTTCTGCGATTTTCATGCTCTTAAATCATTGGAATGGTCCTTTGAATGTGTTTGGCCTGGGACTAGTGTCAGCATCCTGAACCATCCCCAGGCATCACTTGGGAATCAGCCTAAGCCATTCCCAATGCAGTTTAAGTGGTGCTACATTGTTTATAAGGAAAAGAGAATTTTAAAGCATGTTAACAAGCCATTCCATACAAGTTATCCTCAGCATCCACGCATCCAGCAAACATATAACTGTTTAAATTTCCTAGGATAGATGTGTCCTGTCAAGGAATCTAAAGTGACAACTAATGCAGATGTGTTTCCCACTTGGCTTTGCCTCTGGTAAAGGCAATCACAGCGTGGCCATTTTGTTAACTTTGACAGAGGACTAACAAAATGTGCACTTATTTACTGGAGCACTAGGATCACTAGTTTATTACTTTAAAAGTTCTTTAAAACATGGAAATGACAACCATTTATCATCACTGTCAGGAAAGTAATCTAGTTGTGATCTAGCAGATATGTTTCTGAGGATTCTGCAGCAAAATAAAATTTATCATTGTCTTTCTCTATAGAGATGCAGTGTGATGTTAAATTCAATTAGGATATACAATAAGAGGGGGTATTGTCACATAATAATTTAATTTCCAAGACTTGAAGTTTACTGTCTTGAATTCTTGGAGAGGGCTTTCCAATCAAATAAACATGAGACTCTGGCAATCTTTGTTCAAGGCAGTGTAGTTCTTGGGCTCTAGTCTAAATGTGTCTGTAAACAAGTTGGTAATTCAGTGTTTTCACTTTAGAATTTAGCTGTTGCTATCATTTTAATTCTAGGATGGACCATGAGAATTCTCTTTTGGGATCAGACCAGGGCACTTAGTCCAACGTTCTGTCACAGGCGTCATCTAGGCTCAGAATCAGTGAGAGCCTGAGATTCTGGAAACCACTGGACACAGCCATTAGCACCATATGGTGAAGAAACGAGTGCAAACAGCCCTGCAGCAAGGGGTCTGGAGTGAGAGATCAGGGAAACTCACAATAGCCATATTCAGACCTTTTTTCCTGACCTTTACCAGTGGGTTTGCATTGCATCTGAAAAGTCTCCTCTGTTTCTGTTCATGTTTCCCATTACCAAATGCTGAATGCAGAGGAGCTCAGTCTTAGCTCAGGCTAAGAGGAAGGACAGCATGCTGCCTCAAGGCACAGCTGGCCTCCACTTCCCTCGTGGGGAAGGGAGACAGAGCAAGATTGGCCCTGGGCAAAAGCTCATGCAAATAAGATGGTTCTCAAAGCTATGGGTAGAGGCTGCAGGCAGTGCTGCCTCCAATGATTCCCAAATTGTCATTTGGGACTGAAACTGGGAAAAGCAGATGTTTGCACAGGCACAGGATTAGCCAGCTCTTCCTCCTAAGACCTTCCTGAGGAAGAAATGCTTATTTCCACTCCAGAACTGGCGAGGTTGCAGCAGTGAGATTACACTTTCTCCAAAGATGAATGAGGATTTAGTGAGAAGGTTTGAATTAGAACCTGTCTTTCCTGCCGCCAGCCCCGAGCTCAGCCCTGCAGAGCATGCTGCTTTCTTCTTCATTTCCTGTTTTCTTTATCCCACCACATCCACTTGGAGAATGATGAAGACATTATGTCTCCTCTCCAGGTTCAATCCCTGTATATTCATTCAGTTAGTGACAGATTTGCTTTTGATTGTAAAACAGCATTCAGCTCATCAAGGCTTTTTTTTTTAAACGAGTTTTAGTATTTCTAAAATGAAAAAAAAATTTTTTGTAGTGGCACTTTGCAAAAGAAACATTTAATAGTAACACATAATTACACTCTGTAGTTGTCAAACAGAATGGTGGTTAAGTGGCTGTCCGATAACAGGCAGCAGCAACGCTATATCAGGTACTAATGCTGCTTAACTTCTAGCTACAGCCTAATTACTGGTATTTTAGTCTGCATTTATTCCCATGTGAAAGTGCTGCTGTAATGTGGGGAAGTATTCTTAAATCATAATGCTTATCAAAGTTAATGTGTATCTGAGTGAAATTGAAAATGTCAATCACCTTAGAAAGCAAGTGGAGAATTGCTCATACTTTCTAAAAGCAGTTGTTTAAAAAAAAATAGGACTGTGTTAGAGGTACCTGACTCTTGTGTTCTGGAAAAAGTTCTGCAAACATGTTGTCTTCCCTTACTTTATAGGGTAATAGAAGGGCTATAAAATAACATGGTGCTTGAACATAGAGGGCAGTAGAAAATAATAAAGGTCATTTGACATTACTCAGACTGGTAAGTGGCTGATAGTATTCAGTTCAGCATGTTTTTTATAGCACCCTAAATTAAACATCCAAAATTTTTAGGAGGTTGCATTTGAGCCTAGAAAATAATGCGCTGCAAAAGCTAAGTCATCTCTTACATTCTTGAGGTCAAGGATGTATTTCTGTAGTGTTTTGAAACCTGGATGCACCGAGAAGTCTTAGCAAAGAAAGCCCCACATGTAAGTGTTTTGGGCATCTTAAGTATATGTCTCTGTAGGGATTGGTTTCCTTCATCAGGATAAGAGTGTAGGGATTTGGGGAGCGCAGCATTCTCCTCAGACACTGCACATACTTGCGCCCTTGTCATTTGACAGCACTTGCAGCCTATTAACCTGTAATAGGCCAGACTGAAAATACACCTGACGCCCTTTCCTACATTATTGCACAACAGCAGAGATGAAAATGCACAAGCAAACACAATAGCAAGTAAAAACGGTCCGTACTAGAAGCATAGGGAAAAAATACTGTGAAAATCCCTTAAAATTTCGAGTGGTTGCTCATACAAAGTGTTTCTTTACTAAGCATTTCAGTGAAAGGGTGCTTGCCAAACAATGTCTTTTCTATGCCTGAATAACTATATTAGTGTCAAAAGAGTCATAGTTGCAGAGGAACAAGAATGCTGGCTGGTTTTAGATGGATGTTATTTGTCCAGTTTTGTTGTGCTTGAATCTCTAAAAAGATTTGCCTGGGGAGCAGCAAAAGTATCATCTGAAATGTAGCCAGTCACATGCCAAACAGAGATTAACTACCTATTTATGGATTACCTGAAACAGGCATTTATTTGTGTACTAAATTTCTCCCCTTGTTCTCAAGAATAACTGACGAGACAGGGTTGTTTGCAAAGAGGTAAATGGCCAAACGTGTCAGATTTATTCACCGTGAATCATTCAAAACAACCTGACTCGGATTTCTTTTTCCCCTTGGAATAAAGAGCTGCTAATAGACAGAAAGGAAGGTTTACTGTCCAAAAGATGGAGCACAAGATACTGGCTGGAAACATAGCTGAATCCTTTTGTATGTACACAACTGCAGTAAATGTACAGAAGTATTATTTGGTGCATACATTTCAGAGGGACTTCCAGGTTCTTTTAGATGGCAGCTGCCTGCCTTGTTATTGAATGTCCTGAAATGAGTAATGCTATCTGTGAACCCCAACTGTGACCTGTATATTCCTAACAAAACAGGAGCTTTTTCATAGCTTTAGTAAAATGTGGCGCACATTCCAGACCCGCGGGTGAGTTGCGCACTTACTAAATAGTGGCAAGCAAACCTTCTTTGGTGTTAATGCTTCCAACTGCAAACATTAGGTAAAATCAGAAACTGACTAAGCTGGAAACAAAGTGCTCTCGCCTACTGAGTCAGCTGGTAGCTGAGGACAGCTATCTCTGTATGGGATGAGCAAACTCTTTCTCACAGGCTTCAGTTTGAATCATGAGGTTGGAGATTGCAAACAATGCAGCATCCACAGCCTCTCATCTTGTCAAAGAAGGGAGGATAAAACACCTGAGAATCAGAAAGAATTAACAGAAAATTTTCTGGCTGATTCTTCCATCCTTTGGAGCTTGTGGAATGAGCTCTTGCAGTTTTTCACTCACCGTTAAAGTCTGATCATCCCACCATTTTTTTCCACACCTCTGACATATGCACATCAAAACTTCCTGGTAAGAATCACCCATAACTTGAGCTCAGCTTCCCTTTTACTCCTGAGGAGTCTTTAAAACTTCCAACTTGCCTGGGAGCTTACTGGGACCTCTTTTTGCAAGAGAGCAGAGTCACTCTTAACCCTTTGACATCAATACCCTCTTTCTTCCCTCCACCCTGGTACTCTGCTCATTCAATTACTTTTCTCCTCAGCTAGGATGAAGCAAGCATTTGGCACCAGAAAGTGCTCCCAAAGTGCCATCAGTTGGCTTTGAGGCTGATGGAAAATGGAAGACCAAATGCCTTGGGGAGAGACAGTGGGGAAAGAGATCTGACCCCACCTGCAGCCCTGACCTGAGCACGGCTCGGTTCTGCAGAGGCAGAAGCCGACACAGCTTTGTGCAGACAGTTGTCTCTGGCAGAGTCAGCCCTGAAGCATTAAGTGCAATCAAACATAAGTCAGCAGGGCTATATAGTTCATTTCCCAGTGGTATTCTATTCAATCATGTGCTTAATGTTTTGATATATTTCAGAAGCATGGTAATAAAGAGATATATCTGTGCAATGTCATCTTTCACTCCTTTCAATGCAGCCACTCTAGGCAAATTCAGTATCATCTGTCCAAAGTGAAGCACAGAGTAAAATCATGCATCTCAAAACCAGAAGAAATATATGATTTAAATGATAAGTCAGGCATAATTCTGAGTTTGGACTGATAAGTCCTCATACTTGGCACATCAGTTATTTCAATAGGTAATTCAAAGACAAAGATGGCCGTGACCTGAGACTATTAAAACATCAATGATGAAGTAGTTTAGCCAGCATGCTATTTACTTCTTGGGCTTTCATATAATGACTGGTTAATTAAAAAATATATAACCCCAAAAAATCTCATCATTTTATCTATTTTTTCTTAATGGCTGAGCTGTGGTTTTTTCCTTCTTGCAACGATTGTTTATTGACCTCACTCGTGTTTTGTTTATTGAGGTTTGCAAATGACCCGCTTGTATTGGTTCTGGTACGAGTTTTGTGTGTTACAACACCTAAAACTTTTCCCATTAAATGCAGTGCTGAAACTCCCAAGTATTTCAGCAGTCAGGGCTGTGGGATAACTCTCAGCTTGGTGACAATAGTCTCAAGTGCCTGGTGCTGATGTGCATCTTATGGCTGCAGATTTAGGTCCCGGAGGAACATAAATGGCTATAGCATAGAGTTATCAAAGTAACAAAAACATGCATTATTTATTTACTAGAGTGGAACTGGAAGAGTTACAGTAAGGCTAGATAGCGTCTCAGATATATCCTTATTGTCTAATCTCAGTCAAAATTATACTGGCATCTGTCCCATTCGAGGAACTAAATTTGAACCATGACTTGACAGCAGAAGAACATTCCTATTGACCAAAACAAGCCTTTTTTTCATTCCTGCAGACTGCAGACTCAAGTGATTTACCAAACACGCTGGCTTAACACAAGCGTAGTGGGGAGGTCCAATATCTTCACAGTGACTTCTTCCATGTACTGAATCTTGGTTAAAATCTTGGGCCTCATCTTTAAAATGCTTCTTAGAAGCCTGGATTTAAGTCGAGCTGAAAGATTGGGTGAGCATAAAGGACAGAACGTGGCTGTAAACACAGTTCCTTTAGCACTAGAGTGTCTGTGAAGGTGGCACGTCCTTTGCTTCTTCCGTCCTCATCTAAGGTCCATTATGTGCCGTACAAGCACAGCTAATTATTGCATTAGGCACACAATTTTGCCTTTTGTCTGAATTGAGAGTGAACAAACACCAAACACTGTGTTGCTTAATGCAGCAGCAGAAGGGATATTGACATTCTGGAAATGATGAAGCTGCAGGGATTTCTGCAGAAGAGAATGAGTGGCTGATCACTGCTCCCAAATCCCTCCAAGCTTTGTACATGCAGCTGCTGAGGTTATGATGATGAGTCTGGTCCATTAAGGAAGGTTTTCAGAAATGTCACTCAGCTTTATTTAACAAACAGAGCTTACTGGCAAGTCTCATGGCATAGGAGAACGGGAGGTGACTGAATATGACCTATGCGAAGGGCTTTTGGTCTGAAAACTGGGGTAAACATCAGCAACACAGAGAGTGACTGAGAACTCGCTCAGCTCCAAACCATAGAACCAACTGACTTGGCACCACTGTCTCAACGACAAATGGCCAGCTAGCAGTGACAGCCCAGCTGGTGTTCAGAGTTCATATGACCCTAAAACTGATCCCAGAAGCAGCAGCCAGGAGATCTGACCTATCTGAAAGTGCCAGAAAACTCTTGGGCTTGGCTGGCTTCACAGAGAGCTTTTTTCATCAAGAGGTGCATAGAGCTCATGGTTTTGTTTTGCAGTTTTTATGTACTAACAGTGCCATTTTGTGTCCTGGGATTTTCGATGCAGGCCGACAGATGAATTTAGCTTTTTATGCAACTTTTCACGCATTGGCTGCTTCTTGTTTGTGACTTTTCTTTCACCAAAAGGGAATAAGATGTGCCAGCTGTTACTTGACCACCATCAGCATGGAGGCCTGTTCACATTGCTCCCTTCTGTGCCTTAAGCTTTCTGGTGGAAATTCCCTGACTGGTTTTGTCCAGCTGACTCAAGATCATAGAATCACAGAATAGTTTGGGTTGGAAGGGATCTTAAAGATAATCTTGTTCCAGCCTCCCTGCCAAGGACACCTTCTACTAGACCAGGCTGCTCAGAGCCCCATTCAACCCGGTTCTGGACACTTCCAGGGATGGGGCATCCAGAACTTTGGAAAATCTGTGCCAGTCCCTTACTACTCTCTGAGTAAAGAATTTCTTCCTTATATCCTCTTTAGTTCACTGTGATTACTTCAGAGAAATTAATTACTAATTAGAAAACTGCCTAGATGCCAAACCTGGCTTACACACACACACAGGTGCATACCTTTGGGGCTGGATTTTCTTTTTATAAACACAGATAACAACATGCTGAACTATTTTTACCCATGATTCATGCTAACAATAAAGTATTGTTATTTTCTCTCTTATTCCCTGGCCACCCATTACCCCTCTGATGTTTGCTAGTCCCAATATACACAGTAAACGAAAATAGTGGGACCAATTTAAGCATAGGCAGAGAGGCAGCCATCTGTGGTAACAGTCTGGAAGCACTGCTAAAGTCGTGATGGTGAAGGAAGGCCAGGATCCTGCCTCTGACTTTGCCAGGGCTGGTGCCTTGGAGAACCAGGCCTGCTCTTGAAGGAGACATGAGGGCTAAGGAGGCAAAAGCTCCTACTAGGAAAAAGGAGTCTGTACTCTAGATGAGATTTTCCAGCTGATGAGAGGAGAGAGATCCCTGCCCTCCACTTGTCTTATCACCAAAATGCACTGAGTCCTCTCCTCCAACCTGGCCCTCCTCTGCTGCTCTATTGCTGTCCCCGATTCATTTTGTCATGAGAAGTAGTGGGCCAGTTTTGAAAAATAACAAATTCATCCAACTATATTCCCTGCTAAGTTTTTTTATCTTAAAATACCTCAGCATTAAGAGTTCAGTCCTGTTCATCCTGAGTCTGTGGTGAGAGGAGCCTGGCATTGCTCTCAGGACGTGGTCTGCAACTCAGATGTCTGAGAGCACGTCTATTAAACTGAAACTTACCACCACAATATATTAACAAGCTATTAAAGACTATATTTTCCTTGACTTTCATCGGTAGCATTAAAGTGATGCAAGTATGACCTAACGGAAAGAATATCAAATCCCATGGATTCTCAAAGTCATTGTGGACACTGGCTTCGCTGCTGAAGAGTTACTCTTGTCTATGGCTTCATAGTCATTTTTCTGGCTCCTGCAGTACAGGATGCATTTTAAATTCCTACCACAAATCCATGAAGAAAAATATTTATAGCGCCTGTGGAAGGTAATAATTCCAGATATTTATGAAAAAACAAAACCCCATGCAATTCTTCTTCTAAAATAAGTAAATTTCAACCCTCTACTTTTTTTAAGAGTGACCAGCATCACGGGGAATTTTGGTGTTTAATATTCTATGTTCATAGTGTTACCGAGAACGGCAAGAAAGTAAACTCTCTAACATTATAATTTTCATATTAGAAAGCAGGCATTCTTTATTGCAATGCTGGATGCTTGAGGGAATATTTCCACCAAAATATCATGCATGTGGATGTAGAAAAGCTCATACATATATATATACACAAACACACATATATATACACACACTATATTTTACATACATATTCATTGGTTTTCACAAAAGAAACATATGTATGGTAATCATTTCCCTGGAATAATGAGCCTATTTCCCCTCCCATTGGTGCATGCATTCTCTTGTACTGGGGGTCTCTCCGGCGGGCTTTGTTGGGCGCAGACCCTAAAGTTAGAGCTGACTGCCTGATGAACTTGGTGTTCATCATTGGTCCTCTCACTGGACTTCCAAAATATGGGGCTGAGTCAGCACAACTAGTCTAGTTCATTCCTTTGGAGACTCCTGACCAACAAAGTGTGTTCACCTGTTCTTCTGCTTGATTAGTGTTCACCTGGAACTTCATCTCAAAAGATTAATTTACAAAGGCTTTTCCAGCTCAGGATGTTCTCAGAAAGTTACTGGAAAGGGATGGGGGCATCTGCATATTTATCTGAGAAAAAGACATCCAGTTGGAATCTCAGAAGAAATATGTACAGTTGTAGACTTTTGATAGTTTAAAAGATCTGCAACTATATTTTCTCTGTGTTATTTTTGCATCTCTGACTACCAACAAGGAAACATTTCCTGAATTTTGCCCATTGGCAGAAGCATCTGTGCAATGACAGAACAGGAAGATATTGTTGTAGTAGCATTATAATTGTTATATTTTTATAGGCTTGGTAGGGCTGTGCTCCCAAAGAAATGGATCTAAAAGACAGTTTTTATTACTTATTGCAATGCTCCACTTTGAAAGAACATTGGTAACAAGTTCCAGTTCAGATTAATTTTACCTGGTCCAAAACTGGAGTTGCCAGACCTGAAACTGTACAAAATGAGTGGTTTGGGCTGTAGTGTAGAGGGGAAAATGGGAGGTGCACAAGTCTGTGTGCACCCCAGTCCCTCTGCAGAAGATGGGTGCTTGCCTGGACATGTTATGAATAAGCCGTGTTTTGCTCTGTGAAAGATGAATTAACATTTTCCAACCTTCCCATTCTCTCTGAGAGGACCAATTGTGGGTGCTGGACTCATCTTGGACCTTCTGTCAGTGTGTTGTCATTAGCACTGCCACCCTCAGGCAGTGCCAGTTTGCTGCTTGCAACCTCAAGACTTGCCTCTCTTTGTTAGTCCCCGAGTTTAACATCACTATTGGGTTATCACAGTGGAAATGGGCTCCCTAAACCACAGCTCACTGCAGCTGGACCTTTTCATATAACTGAGATGCTAATGACAATTTTTAATTTTGGCCTTGGCAGAACAAATTTTTGATTATCAATCAAACTCTGACTCTTGAAGGGAAAAAAGCAAAATGATGTCTTCTACAGGTAACTGGGCTTTCGTTTGCAGAAATACATTTATAACTTTTCATTTCACTAGCAACTTCTTCTCCTTCTAAACATCTGCTAACAGGTTTAAGCTCTTCCCACCCCAAACCCCTGGCAGAAAATCATATAGGAACTCCAGACCTTGGTTGTAACTATGACAGCTCCATCTGGGTAATTTGATTTATCAGAAATTATGGCCTTATCAAACTTCCACACTTACCTGTCTTGCACTGAGCATTTTTTGTGATCATATGCCTAATCATGGATGTCAGAAATGCTGACTCTGTAGTGTCATGAGGAGAAGTTGATGCAGGAATGCCTCAAGGTACCAAAGCGGTCAGGGAAGTACAGGGGATGTGGGTGGAATAGCCCAAACGCCTGCTGTGCCATACTGACATTATTGCAAAGAACAAGTATTACATATGGGTTTTCTGAGGTATGAAATGTCTTGGGCAAGTGGAGGCTGTGTGAGATCTTTCTCAGCTGGAAATGTTCTCATAGCCCCTGTATAAACAGAGCTTCTATGTAGGTATTTCATTCTTAACAAGCAAGTAATATTCATGCAGATGAATCATATCAACTATCTTTCTAGTCCTTTAAAATTTCCTTTTTGCCATGGGAACTTACACCAAAGCAAGTGAATCTCTGGAATTACTGCTGGTGTTGTGGTGTGACTGGATTCCATGGGAAAACAACAGCTACTGAGGTACTTTATTTTTCTCTGGGATTTTCTGAGGCTCATCTGGACAACGAAAGTGGACTTTGGTACAGGCTGTACCTACTTATGTTATTTTTGTCAGATTATGTGGTTATTTCTGAATGACTGTCCAGCAAAAGGAGAGGATATGCTGGGCTGGGCTGTAACATGCACAGATCAGAGTAGCTCCCTTTCCATTTGCCTGTGTGGAACTATGTTGTAGCTCTAGCCTAGGCTTAATTAAAAGGGAGTTTAAATTCTACATAATTTGAATTATTTTTCTAATTAAATTCAAATTCTTCAGGATTTAATTTGCATAGAGGGTAAATCAAATATGCTTAATCCATCTGTGGTCTGTGATACTGACACTTGTGGCAAAGTAAGTAACACTGAAGAATGAATTCACTTCCTCTGCCAGTCACAAGGCAGGGATGTGGATAGGGCATCAGAAGAGAAGGAAGTGGACAAGGTGTGGACAATGTCACAAGGTCTGTGAGAGCCACCACACTCCCTTGTCAGAGTCTCAAATATTTTGTTGAGACGAGCTCCAAGAGCCTGCAAACAGAGTTTTCATGATCCACAGGACACACTTTCCTCCAAAGGCTGCTGCAAAAACAAGTCTGATACATCAGCATATTTTGAATGTCAGATACGATTTATGAAATGAGGCTTCAAGCCTTATTTCCTTTTATTACTGAATAAAAGTTTTTCAAATTCTTATTAAGATAACCTGAGAATCGAGGAGGAAAACAATGAATCACTCGCAAAGAAGAAATGAATCTTTAAGAGAATCCTAAAAAAGAAGCATTTATCATTCATGCTTCTTCATTAATCTCCCCAGGCTGAGCTACAGTCCCATCTGTATGACTGATGCTGTCTCTGAACAGTGTTTTTCCCCACATCCTACTTTGCCTTTCCCTTCTTAGTCAGGCCACCCACCCACCTGGATAAATAGAGTAGCTGGAGCTCCTTCAAGGTGATGCAACAATGTTTCTCTCCCTTCTCCCATTGCCATTCATATTGCAGCCAGTTCAAAGAGCGAACACAAATCAATACCCTCAGCTGCTGAAATCAAGCAAACCTTATGGGCTGTTCTGTGTTGTCTTTCATGATTAAGTTGTTTTCCAATAGTGGTTTCTTAGGCTGCCATTACAACAGGAAAAAGAGCAATTTCTCCAACTGAAGAGTTGAAAGAAAAAAATCGAGCGATATTGTTTGATCCTGGTCTTCACCCAGAAACATCTGCATGTAAAGCTGCAAGCTTAAAAGTATTAAGACCTTCTCAGGCAGTGTGGTTTTCATGCTTATGACCAGGTCAGAGGTAGGGTGCTTATTGTTTTCATCCAGGTACCCTTTGGTGAATGATCTGTTTAACCTGCTCCATCTGTTTAATTTCTTGTCCAGTTTAAAACTATTTTGTTCCTACAAATCTTCTCTCTCTTATTACAAAAGCACTACAGAGAAACAAATTGCTAGCTGTACTCATCTGTACGTTAGCTCAGAGATTGATTTTTCCAGCTCACATCATCAGTAACAAACAGAAAAGTTTGGAAGTGTTTCTGCAATGCACTAATGGATCTGCTCTTCATCCCACTCAGTGCAGGACTGGACTAGTATTGCTAGCAATTAGTCTAGAGCTCTGTTTCAAAAGTCAATGTCTTGGTTTGAGACAAAAATTCGGAGGAACGCTCTGGGAGGAACGTCTCCTCTATAGAAGGCAGGTTACAGCCACCCCTCCCTCACCAGGTTCGGGAAAAAATTCCTCGAAGGAAAGTGAAAGAAGGAAAAAATTCCTATTTATTTAACAAACACACAGGAAAAGAATAATTCTAAATAATAAAACCTCTCGCTGTGGAGAGAAAACCTGGGAAGATTTTAGAGTCCTTTCCGTGGGTGTGGTCTCTCTCTCTCTCTCTCTCCTCTTCGGAGCTGGGTCGGCTCGGGCCCCCTCCGGGCCGAGGTGTGAGGCCTCCCAGTGAGGTTCTGATGTTCTGGTGTTCTGAACAGTCCAGAAGAGAAGAAGAAAAAAACCCAAAGTCCCAGGGAAACAAAGGAGTTTAACTCTCCATCTCTCTCTCCTGAGGAAAAGGAGCCAAGAGCCGGGAAAAGCAGGAAGGTGCTTTCCTCTGCTCTGCAGCAGCAGGAACACAGGGGAGTGAATGTCCTTGGAGCAAAACTGTTTTTAAAAGTTCGTCTGGCTTTTTTTTTTTTTTTTCTTTCTCTAGCACCCAATTTTAAAGACACAGAAAGGCACAGGAATCATGTCTGGGCATAGAGCAGGCGATGGGGGACATACATCATAAAGTCAGCCCAAGACAGTCAAGAAGAGAAGCGGGGGTCTAAAAAGTTATCTGTCCACTCTCAGAAGTTGTTACTTTCAGTTTCTGTGAGTAGTAGTGGCTCCAGTACCGGAACTGGACTGCCTGTGTTTGGTCTGGCACCGGAGGGAGGGCTATCAAAAGTATTGTTTATCATGGTTGATGTTGAGAGCGAGGATGTGTACAGTCAGGGAAGCATTGGGACACTGGAGTTTCTGTGAATGTTCCTTGGAGATAAGAGGTTTCCTACGTATTCTGTTGAATTTGGAATAGGTAGTCAGCAATTAAATTGCATTAATTCTGAAAATGTGAATTAAAACCCAGGTACAGGAAATATTGATTTAGGGAAGAGCAATTCAGCACTTAGCTGAATCTCTATGTAAGAATTAAAACTCAGTTTTCTGAAGATGACCCGGGGGATTTTTTGGGACTGATTATCTTCCAGACTGCACTGGTTATTCTTTCTTTAGCAAGAATTTTTATCAAACATTGGCACATAATTCCTGTGTGGTGCATATACACATACACACACACAATGGCAAATCTCTTTTATTTCTGTAATATCGGGAAGATATCTCCCAGTTTTTGACAGAGATTGATCTGAACTTGTTCCATCTGTTGATCCACCTATTTTCAATACATCTTCCCTTACCTTGGCCGGCTTCTGCTGTCAATATGTAATTATCCACTGGAAAGCGTTTCTTTTTAGAGTTGTCAGAGGACAACAGAGCCAAAACCCACATCTTTGCCCAAGGCCATAGAAGAAATACCGAAGTGAAGCCAAAATCTACTATAACAGTAACTAGTGGTGACTTTGACATGTAAAACTACAGCACTGCAGCGGCTTGCAGGACTCCAGAGCAGCCACATATATTCTTCCTCTTGTGATTTTATGTATTTTTGACAGTGCTACTGTGAAGTAAAATCTCCTGAGGCTGGATCTGGGCTCTGTGGCAGACGTACTCTATGGCCCACTTCACAATGCTTTTAGAAATCCCACGTACAGTGGCAGTGGATGAAGTCTGTAGTAAGCAGAGATCATCTGGAGATGTGTTCTATTGCCATTAAGTTAGTAATAGAACTGCTGGTGATTTACTTGCATGAGAGTGAGATTCAATTATACTTGTTTTAAAGGTTATATACAAACGAGAAATATTTTTATTAAAACATTATCAATTCTGTTGAAAAGCCAGATTTAATGGCATGCTACCACAACTGTGAATTAAGCCCCCCCCCCCCC
>VZTA01022370.1:51997-67860 GCA_013398855.1 Mohoua ochrocephala
GAAAGTAACCCCCCCCCCCCCCCAACAATAAATAAATAGTCAAATAGGAGATCATATTTCAAAACATATTGACTATATTGATTGGACAGAAATGGGCAGGATGAGAGAAACTCCATGTCTTCAAACAGAAGAAAACAAAATTATGTCAATTTTCGTTCATACCCTACAAAGGCCCAGCTACACTTTAAACAGAATTGCTTCTGCTGTATTTTCAAAATACTGAAAGCTGTAAAAAGTCTTCAGGAGATGATCCGAATGATTTACATGATACCAATACAGATTTTATAACCTATGCTGTAGCCATCACAGTTCATTACAAGACACTCCACTGCACTTCACCACGCCACACTAATAAAATATCGTGTCCCAAACTATCACTGATAAGGTATTCTTCCTTATATTGTAGTATCATTTTCTTCCTAAAATGACAAAATCAGAAAGAAGCAGTTGATTTCTTCCAATCAGTGAAGCTCTCTCATTTACTTGCCCAGCACCACCATGTGCATTTGTCTCTATGTTTCTATCACTGTAAAGGGACTGTCAGAAAGAAACATTTGCAGGAGAAAAGAAGAGTGGTTTTCGGGATATGAAATCATAGCAGACATTCCAGTTATCCCATTAAGATAAGATGTGACCTTTAATTGAAAGAGTGATACTTTGGAGGCTGACATTTGGTTTCCCAGTGTGCTCCCAGCATGATATAATTTGTTACAAAACAATAGGTAGCATCCATTTGAGGCTAAAACTTTCTTTAGCGAGTGCACAATATGCTGTGAAAACAGCAATTGCATTTTATGACTTGCCAGGCACTCTTTCAATGTGGCAGTGAAATTATCAGAAAATAAATAGGAACAGGTTTATGAATATTGCATGAGAAGAGCTGTACAAACAAACTAAAAATCTATGGTTACAGACATATTACTCCTTTTATTAAAGCAGTACTTATTCATACATTAAAAAAATCACATTGAAATATTAAAGAGTTTCGTCTAAGCTGGGAAAACTGTAACTATAGCTGCTTCAATCTCTGATTTCAGTGTCCTTTCCCCCACCACTGTACAGTTCATACTCTGCTGTGGACATAACTCTCTCTCTTTGGATGTGTCTCTTTGTGTTGTGGGAAATCTTTATAAACACTCTGCCCAGCCTCAGCTCAGGAAATGAGCTGTTACTTGCAGGGCATGTTGGTTCCTAGAAATGATGGATGCTCAAAGCTCTAAAGAAAGGTGGGAAATCTCTGGGGACAAGAACTTGTTTGCTCTTGGAGGTGAGCAGAGGTGAGGTTTTGCCTTGCAGAGCTGTTTCCCACTCAGAGAACTTTGGTCTTACATTTCCGGTGTCTCTTGTGGGGTACTTTCTGGAAAGAATGGTACTTTCCTGCAGGGATGACGCTGTGGTTGGATATGTGCATTGCCAACGCTTGTCTCAATTTTTTCACCCCATTTCAGCAAGGTTGGCAGACGACCACTGTATTTTACCTACTGCCTCACCAGGAGGCAGCCCATCCCCTGCAAGTCCTGCTGTGCCAGTGCCCTACAAGCGTGGCAGCCCTTTTTACCCTGGCTCACAGCCTCCCAGGTCACACCTTTACAAGCTGATCCTTTGCCACTCTGAGACACCTGCTATGAGATACTCATCATCCCACCACCAGTATCTTCTTTTTAGAAATTCCGAACAGAGGATTAATATTTTGCACCATTTTTTTTTTTGGTTGATTTTTTAAATGGAATGAGCCCTACAAGAGCCAGGTCATCTCATCTGTGAGAAATAGGACAGGCTGTGTTTTAACCCCACATTCCTGTGATTGTCACTGGGGACTGCAAGCCGATGCTCTTCTGCTGGAAGTCTGTGTCCGCAGCCACTCTCCCAAAATCACCCGTTTACACCAGTTCTCTTGCAGTGAAGGTGGAGCTCATGATCTGCCCAGCAGTTTCTTTATCTGGTAACTGAATTATTAGGAACTGCAAAATGCTCAGTGATGGACAAAGGTGGGTTATTAGAAGCTATCCCATTTGGGCTTCAGCACTGCTTGTGCCCCCACAGAGCAACTGCGGTACCCACGGGCTCTAGGGTGTCCCCTGGCCTTGGGCAGGAGCTGAGGGATTAAAATTAACAGCAAATGGCTGCTGAGGGCAGATAAATAGAAAGAGAGCACGATGGACATATCTATCTGTGCACACTCCATGCTGGGAGTGCTGGACCCAGGGAGAAGTGTAGGTTACTGGGATCATGGGTAAGTACACACAGGGATGGGAAAACAGCTGGTGTCTGTGACAGCTGTAGGGACTGCAGGAAAACAGAAAGGGTTTCACTGAATTCTATTCTGAGTTTTCTTTTTTGGATTTTTTTTTGGTATTTTATTTTGGGGTGTGGTTGGGGGGTTGTTTCAGGAACATTTAGGGAAGACAGAAAACTGGCAGAATACAAAGAATAAATGCAAATGTTCATCATTAGTATTTTGCATCTTTGTCTTGCAGAGTGCCAACAGGCAGCAAAACTGTCAGCTCCAGAAGGGTGGGTTTGCTGTTGGCAGCTGCTGGCTTGGACAGGTTTTTCCAGCTTTATCCACTGAGACCTTGAAAATATACCAGGTTTGCTGAATCTGAGTGAGCTGGCATGTCACACCTTCTTTGCCCATCAGTACCTCCACGTTTTTGACAGCCAAGGATTGTTCTGTAATTAATTTTCCATCTCTACACAGTTGTTAAATTCTATTATTCAATACAAAATGTTTCTCAAAATGTTTCTGGACTTTCATTAATAATAATAATTTTCCCAAACAAGCAAAGCAGAAGCTAGCCTCAATTTCCCTGAAATTATTACAAAGGTAATTATATTAGTTCCACTGGTGCCAAATAGCATTTACATTAGTTAGGTGTTTTTTTTTATTTTTTGTGTCCAGTCCAGTTATTAATTTTCTTTAATAATTTACAATTTGATTGTCATCATGGCACCACTTTGCTTTGTACCTAGGAATAATGGTACTGTAGCCAGGAAGCTGGCCAAGAAATGAACAATAATATCTAAAATCTGAAGCCATGACTAAGAAGAGAATTTTGAATGAAAAACACCCAACCTCTGCCAGGCCAGACTGCCGGGGGGGTGAGACCAAGTGCTGGAGGTAGTGTTTCCCTTCACTGCACCTCTACGTTGGCTCCAAACTCACTGTATTTAGGCAATACAAAAATGACTGGATCATCTAAGCCTTAAGCCTGCTAAGAAATACAAAGTACATGTTGAGCTTTGTAATATTGTTTAGCCTTTAAAAACAAATTTTAGACAGAAGATCAACAGCTCATAGCGAATCTCCTTTATTCTATTTGTACTTTGAGACTAGGGAAGAAGGTGAAACTGCCTTCAAAACCCTGCCCTCCCATGTTGTTTTAAACGGAAGAGTGTATTTTTTGTCTTCTCAGAAGACAGTGTTAAATCATTTATTACTAAACATCTGTCCTTCTATTATTATTATTATCATTATTATTATTATTAGTACTATTATCATCTCTCTCTCCAGTGAAAACAGTACATTTTCTACGTTGGCTTTAACAACTAGAAGAAGAATGATTGCAGAGTCAATCTGTTACGTATCTTCTCTGTAAGAGTTGAAACACTGCGTATTATTTGCACAAAAATGAAACAGAAAAAAGAAGCAACAAAAAAGAAAAAGAGGAAAGGAAAGGAAGAGGAAAAGGAAAGAAAAAGAAAAAGAAAAGAAAAAGAAATAGAAAAAGAAAAAGAAAAGAAAAAGAAAAAGAAAAAGAGAAAAAGAGAAAAAGAAAAAGAAGAAGCAAAGAGACAGTAAGAAAAAGTTTTCAAATTTTAGTCAGAAAAACCTAAATGATTCCAAGGCCGTATCTTGATTATGACTTCATTGATGGGAAAGCAAATCTCTCTAGGTTTTTGTTAAATTGTTGCATAAGAAAATGACACATTTTACAATGTCAGTAAAGTCCCCGAGGGCAAAACGTGATGCAGGATACTGGTTTTATTCCCAGTAGAGGGCACTGGAGAACTAATTCCAACTCACTGTGAATCGCCAGGACACTCTATACTGGCAGCACGAAGGGCTGGGTATTCCACAACAATGCATATTCTTTGGGGTCTTATAATCCGAATGCATACCAAGGAAATCTGTATGGGCTGTTAATGAACATCCAAACATTTTTATCTGTGGGCTATGTTACGTTCTCTTTTACAAGGTTCTAACTAAGCTCTATAGGCTTGCAACTGGTGAGTACCATTTCTGTAAGGAGTAATAAACTACCTCTGCCTCTCTGTTTCTGCAGTCCCAGCTTCAATGAAAATTTTCATCATGGAGTGATGCTGCACAGGGAACCATTAATTTAGATATGCCTGCTTCACAGGGGACTTCCTCTTGTCTCTGATCATTAAATAAATCAATTTATATTGCTTTGCAGTAAATACAGTGGCCACAAAATCTTACTTGAGATTGTTAGGGGAAAATGTGCTACCTAAAATAATCTAAATATCAATTTTAGTTTTGGACTGATTAAACAAGTATGCATTACAGAACGTTTGTTCAGCAGCTTTTGGATGGTTTTGACACCAAATTCAAATTCTGGTCAGATTTAACTAAGATTTCAGATTAATCCTTCATTTTTATTTTTCTGGTGGCATTTGTGTATTAATTTGCTATTAGACAGCACTGGGAACAAGGCTTTTTTTAATTTTACATGCATATTTTCTGGATTGTTTGTGTTATGTCCCTTATGTAGTTAACTTTGAATGCAATTTTTGGTGAACTCCTTCCGATTTGTGAGAGTTGTATTTTGCAAGTTGGTTTTAGGCTAGACCTTCTTTCTCCATCCCATTGCTCCATAGAGGATTGAGTCTAGCCTAGTACTTGGAGTCTAAGGTGAGATCCTTGCTTAGCCTACAGAGATACAGAATAAAAACTACTGAGATGCACATTTAACTCATTTTGCCAGCTAAAGATTGGTCTGGTTAAGCATAAACAAGTTCCTCTTGCTGACCTAAACAGAAGATGGTCATTCAAGGTAAGCACTTTTTCTCCTCAACCCTTTTCCTTTTCCTAGGAATAGCTAACAAACATAATTAATTAGCCATTTCTTTTCTTGCTTTGCAAAAGCAGATGATGCTGCAGGCATAAACAAACAGCTTCTCTTTTGATAGAGCTTACTAGTTTGGAAACTCTTTCTATAGTCAGTGTGAGGAATGTCACTGAGAGCAGCAGTGTTGCTCATTTTCAGTTGAGACCAGTGTTTATATCCTACTGATTAAGTCATAACTTAACCAAAGAGGAGTTTGAGTTTCAAATGAAAATGGATGCAAGGGAATGTATCCCAATGCATCTTCCTCTTACTTTCCTTCCGCCTTCAGTTCCCCATGCTCCCCCTCCAGGCTCTCTTTGCCCCTGTTTTCCCACCTCTGCACTTCTTGTTCCCTCCCTGCGTCCTGTTGCCACCACTATGCTTTCAATGCTGCCATGTCTTAAGCAGCCTTCACCATCACACCTCTAGATCTGCCAGTGAAGGTCCTCCTTGATTGATCCAATTCTTCTTGAAATGTCTTTCTGTAAAATTGCTGTATTTTTCTCTTTTATTTCTCATTCATTCTGTGATACCCTAGCCTACCCTTTGGTCCTCCACATTTCCCTTCTCCAGGGGCTCTCCATTCTCCTCCTCTGGCTCTTCCATTGTTCTCACTAGAGTGTGAGACATTTCCCTGCTCCTCACTGACTGCTGTCGGCTGCTGGTCGAGAGGAGCCTGCTCTCCGTAATTTGTGACTCTAAGGAGAACATGCACGTGTCCTTTCACCTGCCAGTCAGTTGCCTGCTGGTCCAGAAGTGATGTACAGTTCTCAGTCTGCTGGCCAGGAAAACCCATGTTCTGGCTGGAAGTTACTGGTGCTCTGCCTTGTATCCTGATGGAGTGGACAGCATGCATGTGCAAGCTTTTCCTCAGGACTTGTTTGGCAGCAAGAAGGGATAAATTCCAGTGAAGGGTTCAACCATAAAAGCAGTATTCCAGTGCTTACCAGAAATCTAGGAAGATTACACTAATACCCTGGTGATGAGTGAAATAATTGTATTCACTTGCAAATACGAGTCAAATGCCTCAACCACCAATATTTTTGTTATTGGATGGAAAACTTTAATCTGACTGATAGATGAACAGGAGGACAGCAAATTTGCGATGGTGTTACATTAACTGACATTTGCAGTCTTTCCTCCATGGGGTTGTCCAGCTGGTGGTCTTCCCCCACCTGCAGTAACTCTTGGCTGCACTCTACAGTTTTGAGTCTTGCTCCATAGAAAGGCTTCATTTAAAGTGAGCTAATATGTTGGTGTTCCTGCTCTCTGCTCCTTCTCCTGTAGGCTGCCCCTGAACCTTTGCTCTCTTCTGGCCTCTGAGCCTTGCTCCTGCCCCTCTCCCCTAGTTGTTTCCAGTGTCCATGTTCATACCATCCCATACTCTACCCTGACAGCCTCTCCCATAGCTTCAATATCCATCCTTTACATGCTGGGCAGGATACACTTACAGCCAGCATTCCCACCATTCTCCTGTGTCTCAACTTATAGCCCAAGTGTCCCTCTTTTGGGACCTATTGCTTTAGATTAGCAGGGCTGCAAAGATTAGGGCTGTCTGGACACCATTAACAGGCTTTAGGAGGCCAAAGGCACCTGACATTTTTCCCACTTCGCAATATGACTCTCTTTTGGGAGGAGAAACAGCTCCTCAATAAAAAGTGAAGCAGAGTGAAATAAAAAAGTGCCTGGTCTGAGATCACTATGCTACAAAAACCTGCCAGGACTGAAACTTGCAAAGTAGAGTGGGGTATGGAAGACATCATAAATAAGACTAAAATCTGCTCTGTCTTGTATCTTCTGGAAAGGGAGCTGGGACAGCTCAATATGTTTGACAATTGACCCGAAAGGTGATGTCAGTGTTCTACTTTTTCTGTGTGATCTACCTTTGTATCGGGATGGTTTTTTTAGATCTGACTAGCATGCTGTGGCTGGTGTTGTTCATTTGTGACCTTACAGTTTCATGTTTGCATTAATGCAGAAAAGCAAGCCTCGAGCAGTAAAAAAGTTATGAGCATTCCCTAAAAACACTTTAAGGGAGGAAATGGGACCTTTATTCTTTCTGGTTTTTTTTTCTCAGGCTGTGGTGTGGCAGAAAAATAAAAGTTTAAACTGAGGTGTAACTAAAGTTGCAAAGGGATAAGCATTTTGAATTATCTCTGTTGAGCAGCCCCATTTCAAAGAAACACCAGCCTGCATTATTGTTCTCTCTCCAGTCCTAAAAGCTCTCCCTGGCATTTAAACAACAGATCAATCACTTCAGCGCTTCAGCTCCAGGCTAAGAAATCCTTCCTGCAATATTACAGGGCAGGTAAGCTTTCAGCTTGACATTCTTTTCAGCACAGTGATTGCAACTTGCAATTATAAATTTAATCTTGCCTTATGAAACGGTAAGATCTTATTCTGATGTGGAGATCTAGATGCTAAAAATTTGCATTTTCTTATGAAATTCTTATGAAATACCTGAATTCCTAATCAATGCAGCTTTATTGATATGCAAAACCATTCTGATGAAACATGATTAATTTAGAGCCGGGATAGAATGACTTATCTGCAAAAAATAACATATGCAACACATGACCTCCCTTTACGTTCATGGAATGTAATTTTGAGCACATCCTGATTTCTTCCTCTTAATTTGTTATTCCAAACAGTTCCACTGTAAATTTAGTTCTGTTGATCTGCCTGGAATCTATGCCTAGACCTGGTAGGCCTGGCAGGCCTGGCAGAGAGGCTGCAGCTGGGAAATGCTATTGACTTACGGCGTTAGTGAACCGAATGGAAGTTTCTCTGCTCCTCATGAGATCCATACAAGCACTTCCAGCAGGAGGGCTCACAACGGCCGATCTATATCCTTGTTTGTTGACTGGTTGTGAAATGTATTGCTTTGGATTGCCCTTCTAGGGATGTAAGTGTTATGTTCTGTTGCACTGGTGCTCCCTGTGACTCCTGCAGGTAGCCAGTGTCCAGGGTTTGCGGGCAGCTCCTCCTGGAATGAGGAACTGCTCAGCCCTCTTTCTTGAGAAAAAGCATTCACCAGATCTCACCCAAACAGGGTAGAAATAAAAGTGAAATAATTTATTCATTCACAATTTCAAACTTCTGTAGGGGCAACACTGTATCAAAATGCTTCTTTTCTTTGAGGACACAATTTCCTCTTCTTATTTTGTGTTTTGTTATGTTTTTGGGGTTTTTTTTCTGTAAGCTTTCCTGTTGCTGTGTCTGTTTGCAGATGCACACATTGCTCTCTAAATGGACTCAGCTCGTGCAGCTCAATTTCTGTGCAGGCATGTTTTGGACTGCTATCTCCTCCTGCAAGTGAAATAGCAACTTCTACTCAATCCTGCATGAAGGAGACGTGTCCAGCAGCTCTCTCCCGCTCCCCAAGGAAATAAAGGTAATGCTTTTGACAAATGAAAAAAATTCAGACCGTGACCAGGACAAATTAATTTCGTGTTTCCCAGCTAATTCATTCAATATTCAGATGTTGCTATTAATTGCTACTGTTAGAGAAGATGCTACATGTTATTTTTGTGATTCTGAATAAAAGAATAAAAATTCAAAGCAAATAAAAACAATGAAAACAAATAATCAGAAAATCTAAAGCATGTTCACCTGTCAACGAAGCTTATAACTCAGCCCAATTCAGTGCAATCCAAACTATCCACATAGTGAGGCTATGCCCTGCAGAAGGTAGCCCTGCACTCCATTTTGACCAGTGTTGATTAACGACAGCAGCGGAATGCTTAGGAAACTCTGAAAGCCTGACTTGGAGCATTTTGTCTTAATATGTCTAATTTAGGAGAAAACTGATATATTTAGAGGAGGGAATAAAAAAATAGTTTCAAGAAAAGTCAAGGAGTCAAGTTAAATTGATTGTTTTTCTCCTGCTTTCATCAGTCAGCTCCTCTAGAATGAAAAAAATACACTGCAGTATTTGCACTTCCTGAAGTTTACTTTTCTGCATATTTATGCTCCTGCTGTTGATAATGGAATCTTACAGAATATTTTTTTGAGTAATACACAAAGTAGGTGCTATGTCCTCAAAGTAGCAGTATTTTACAGGCTAAAACTGGAAGGAATTCCACGGACTTGGAGCAATATATTGGAATTTTCTTTTCTGCAAACTGTCTAGCATTTGTTTGTGTAAACTTCACACCTTACTCTGGTGGCATGGCAGAATGTTTTGTCCTAGATTTGACAAAAGGTATTCAAGAAGAAATATAATCCCACCTATCCCGGGTGTGTGTGCATGTATCTTCTATCAAGAGATTCTTCTACAGTCAATGACTGATGAGGATAACCTGCCCTATACAACAGAGAGGCTTAAACTGTAAACAAAGAAACTGCAGATTCGAATTGAAAAAACTAAAAACTAAAATCCCATTTCAACATTAGGTTTCACGTCTGACATGATTTTTCAAGGAGGTTTCCAAGGTTGTCTTAATCAGGTATTCATGCAAATCAGGGAGGAAGGGAGGGAACTGTGCTTTGGGTTGTAGTTCAAATGTTCTAATCTGATAAACTTTCCATGTAAGCTTTGCAAGCTTTGCTTTCTTTGTGTCTCAATTACCATTTGAATAACTCCCTGTCTTGTATAGTATCATGGTAAAGATTTAATAAATAGAAAGATGCTGTAAGCATCTGTTCCATGATAAATATTATAGAGATGAAATCACATAATAGCTCTCTCCCAGCTAGCAGCTGGTCTACTATGAAAATCAAGCCTTGAACAGCAAACTGCTGGGAAGATAGAGCTCTTCCAACTTTTTTTTTTTTTTTTTTTGAGAATAAGGCACTGGCTTCCTCTCCATTTACTTAGGAAGACGGATTAATTTCTATGTGACGTATATTTTTTGTCCTCAGTTATTACTACTGGAGGTCCTGGGCTGGGAGGTGCAAACCTGAATCTGAATTCTCACACCAACTGCTTTGTCTCAGGTCTTTTGTCTGTATTTTTTGTTTTGCTGGTTTTGTGCACGTGAAGGTTTTTAGCAATGAACACATCAGATTCTTAGTTCTAAGAGGGAGCTCAAACTTTAAGCTATAGGGGATATCAGCAATACCTAGCTGTAATCTATGATTATTATAGTCAGTGCATTCATGAAGCAGCACGGACTTAATTTAAGGAGCAGATGGGCTAAGTGGTATGTCCACACAGATGATTCCAGCAGTGGGAAATAAGTTGGACTCCCTGGAAGGCACACACATACATCCATGTGAGAGGAAAAAGGTCAGGAAAGTCTTAAGGGGACTTTCCTTTTTTTTAAAGTCAGAAACCTTTCCCTAAGCATTTAGATTTAGAGGCTGATAATGCTGGGATGAAACAGAAATATGATACAATTTCCCCTAGAGATCTCTTCCTTTCTCCTCATGCAAGCTGAATACAGCCTTACTTAGGGGAAAAAAATCTGTGTCGTAAAAGACAGATTGCAATTGCTGCTTCTTACATTTTCACCGGTGTCTTGATGCTGTCTAAGGACCCCCTGAAAATTATTTTGGCAAACATGTCAAATGATTTTGAGTTGGCTGAGCCCACAACTTGCTGTGGCCGTATGAGAGACAAGGAGTCAAGAGACCAGGATGGGACACCCAGGTCTCTCAGGGGACACAATCATTTTTGAAGCTCATCATGATGGACACGTGACAGAAAACCTGTGGGAATGAGATGGAGAGCATTGCATGAGGGCCATTTCAGTACCAGCTGCACTCACAGTGCCACTGGCTGGGAAGGGAAGATAGCAGCATGGCTTTGTGCTCCAAGGTGTTTGTCAGGCTGCGTCAGCAAATTACCTTCACACCAAGATATGAAGATCTCCTGCAAATCTGCCACTACTTTTCATTGCTCTTAACTTGGAAACCAAGTTGCTTATAGCTGGTATGAATTTAACTATAGGGTGTTTAAAGTAAACCACAAAAATATCTGGAAATAACTTCAAGTAACTTATAGACCTAAAACTTTCAATGTTTATTCTGCTGTCTTGAGAGATCTTAACAAAAGAAAATTTCTGCTTGTGGGACCAGCTTGGGTGAGACGTAAAGCAAAGTCAGAAGTTTTTTCAATGTTATGGAAATTTACAGCAAGTCCCAAAAATGTGGATCAGAGCTGGAACAAGGTGAGGGATTCAGATGATAATAATATTGGTTGTTACAATGTTCAGCAGTTCAGTCTGCAAGGACAGAAAATTTTCAACATGTGTCTCTGGTAAGGCCAGTGTGTTTGTTGCCCTTCTTTTCTACAGGTTTCACTGAAAAGGCCTGCTGAGATCAGGCAGCTAATGCAGTTCTCATTAAAAACATAGGGTAAAATTTCAGGTTAGGAAAAGACAGAATGTGCAAGGATACATTTGAAGTTTACTGTTCACCTGGGCCTGCTGACCTGCACACTGAAGCTTTTTGAGGCTGAATGAGATGCATCTGACCAGCCCCAAATGCATAACAGTCAAAGTGGCATTGCTTGTGCCCATGTGTGCATGTACTTACAGATGTGCTTGGGGCTGATTAGGGACCAGAATAAACACATACCACGGAAGAAGGAAAAGTGCTGAAGTTAGGGAATAGTGACATGTTGAATATGGGCTGGTGGTGATGGGATCTAAAAACCAATAAGGAAGGGAAAAAATATTCTGGGCATTTAAAATTAAAATATCCCATGTTTATATTGACTTGATTGGTCTTTACAGAAATAGCTTGTTTGCGGCGTTTCTATTTTTGGTGGCCACTTCTGTCTTCTGAGGGCAGTAATACGGTGCAACTACCTTTATCAAAGGGCCATTAGACAAACAAAGACCACAACAAAAAGCATTTTTAAACAATTTATAAACTAATCAGATAATTAAGCCAAGAGGATTCCACTGAAGAGCCAACATTTGTCAATATCTTCTGATCCACATATTTCAGATGCCTCAGGATAAGGACCATCAGTAAGTACTGACATTAAAAATAATGACCATTATAAAATGATTTTCTGTTTCACTTGGCTCTATAAGGCCAGTAATGTGTTGCTAATGAAGCACCCAGGGTGTATAGCATGGCCTTTTCTGAGAAACAACCAGCCATATGTACAGCAAATATCTTTGGCAACACACTGTGGCCTTAACTGGAATTTCTGTGCTACTATAGTTTTATGACTCAATCATAATATTATTTAAACATAATTTTTCTGTATCTAATTTATTTATTGTCTCTAGTGGTAGACACAGAGACTGGTGAGCTAGATTATATTAACATTTCAGAGTAATAATAGAAGAAAGCAATTATCTT
Organism: Mohoua ochrocephala; assembly: GCA_013398855.1. NCBI lineage: Eukaryota > Metazoa > Chordata > Aves > Passeriformes > Acanthizidae > Mohoua > Mohoua ochrocephala. The sequence continues at coordinate 64,330 of VZTA01022370.1, forward strand.
TGGGCATAAAAATCATTTTAATTAGACAGTCAGTAAAGTGGGAATGGACAGACAATGATGAATTATTATTCTGCAGTTTAATCAGACAGTCAGAGAGCTGGTCTGCGGGAGGAGCTTGCACTCAAGAAAGTGCTTTGGCTGATTGAGTCAAATGTAGACGACGAGGAGAAATGGTCAACTTCCTTGAGCGTCTTTGCACTACCAATAAAAAAAATACATTAGCCCATCATTTCTTTGAAGTCACGCTGATGCCCTAAAGATCTAGAAATAAAACAACACATTTTCAAGGCAGTATTATAATATAGGAAGTAATGCAAAAGCTGGTCTTTAATTGGAGGCCTCCAGGGGCAAGTATGGAAAAATGCTCACTTGATATAGGCCGAATACAGTTTTATAAGTTTAGAAAATTAGCATAATGGAAAAAAAATCCCCATTTAGAAGCAGAGGTGATGAGGTAATTCCTCCCCTTGGTTCAACCCTTTTCCAGAGCCTCCCTTTTGCTAGTTGTTTATGAGAGAGTGTCTTGGCACTGTGGCTTATCCCTGGTTCCCAGAGGAAGCAAGATAGGATAGGGGCCTTTAGGAATGTGTTTTGTCTTTCTGTCTAACAGAGTGGGTAAAAGGCTAGCTACGAATCTATACAGTTATACAGTAATAGGCTACACAGCTACAAGGATATGCGAAGAATATATCAAAGCAAAATCAGTTTGGCATCAACGGGAAGACCCGGAGTTTGCTAAAAGTTAATGGAAATATTTTCTTTACTCTGTCTTAAGAGCCTATCAAACCACAAGTAACTTAATACCTCTGGGCTATTCCTCTGAACATTCACTGGCTTTCCTTCCACCGTATGTCAGTCTTTTTCTGTCACATGAGAAAATTTGAATGGACACTCCTTCTGTGGCAATGTCACCTGACCCTAGGTCCAGGTAAACCTGCGCATAATACCAGATTTTTGCTGTGGTCCACTTGGTACTTGCTATTTTCCAGCTCTGAAGATGAGAAAAGAGAATTTTATCTGAAACTTGCTTGCCTCATGTGAGTGAGCAGATCTTCTTACCACTTCAAACTGCATCCATGGCCCTGCTTTATTCTTGCGCCAATTTTCAGGTCAAATATAACGTAGTGATCCTCTAATATAATGAAAGATGAAACCAGATGGTATTGCAAACTCAGTGTAATTTAGGGGCTACATTACACAGCATTTGTCATATGATAAACAAGACCCATTTGCATATGGAGAGTCTCGATAGCTCTACACAGAGCCAAAATGAACTGGATAATTCATCATGATTTTTTGTCAGCATACAGCGAGGTGCAGGCTAATGCAGCTCCAGTGTATATGTGCTGCTCAGGCAAACAAAGGCAGCCCCAGAGCTCGATAGCAGCTCCTGAGCGCCGGCATTTTGAGGCTGTGTGCCAGGGCACAGCAGGCATGCTGACTTCTGTCACGGTTTAATAACAGCCAGCAACTAAGTAGCACACAGGCGCTCCTCACTGCCGCTCCCCCCAAGTGGGAGGGGAAGGAGAACTGGAAAAACTGTAAAACCTGTGGGTTGAGATAAGGACACTTTAATAACTGAAATAATGTGAAATATAACACTAATTAATAATAATGAAAAGAGAGATAAAAATACAGAGAGGAATAAAGCCCAAAAAAGGATAGTGGTGCACAAAACAATTGCTCACCACCCACTGACTAATGCCCAGCCTGTGTCTGAACAGCAATTGGCTCCTCAGAGCACATAAACTCCCCCAGTTTATATACTGGACATGGTGTTTTATGGTATATAATTTCCCCAGGGTGGGCTGTGCAGCGCAAGGCAATCCCTGATTTTTAGATGTGCTGACATCTACTGGGATGCCTTCTCTTAGCCACATGAGGTGCCTGGGCACCTTGCCATAGCACAGGATAAAGCAAGGTACCTGAAAACAGTGAGCGTGCTGAGTTGAGAGTCTCCTTGGCTAGCCAACAAAAAGCCTTGAGTGCAGTGGTTGAGAAACAGTTGCATCTCACTGTGTTTTGCAACCTGAAACTCCTGCCAGAGCTGGTCACCCAAATGAGAGCTTTCTGAAAATTGGTGGCCCTTTCTCCAATTTCCTTTCATGAGAAGCTTTAGGTGTCTGCCCTGAAAGTCAGGCTTAGGACCTTCTAGATGACATCAGACTGGTAGCCACCAGACTAGTAAGTATTTCTGGACTGCTGTTCTCCATCTTGCCAGGTGATGACACTTCATTTTCCATTCAGTTTTCAGTGGGCTAAAGAGATTCCCGGGCAGCTGGAGTGAAGATCTCAGCTCTTTCGGAGCAGAATGGTTTTCACATGGTATAACATACACACAGGGTAAAGTTGTTAGGAGCCAATGGGGGATAAAGATGACTACCAGGAGATGCCTACTGGTCTCTGTCCTTGATGGCACCAGTAATTGTTTGAATGGATTAGAACAATCCCCTAAAGGAAAAAAAAATTTAAATCCCTGTTGAAATCCTCATATTTTTTGTTTTCTATGCCTGATATTTGAAGATCCATGTTAAGTCCATGGATACCCTCTCTGAAGGACATCCTCAGGGTACCTGGATATCCTCAGGTACCAAAGTCCTGCAGAAATCCCATCTCTCCTGCTGGCACCACAGTGGCTACTTTCCCCTCTTGCTGTGTTCTGCAAATTAAATCCCCATGAGAAAATTTCAGAGGCAGAGAAAGGCAGGTTGGCAGCTGACAGAGAGGGTGTCTGAAGGCATATGGTGAGTTCCACCGAGGGCAGCTCTGAGAGACAAAAATTGTCTCTGAAAGCAGAAGAGATATGAAGTGTGGAAGGAAGAGTAATTATGCAGCTGAGAAAGAGGATGTTGAACATATTAGTCATTAACTCCTAGAGGAGGTACTGGAGTTTGAAGGGAAATTGAACTCCCTTTTCAGCTATATAAATTGGTATAGGTATAATCAACTTCATTAGGGACACCAAAAGAGGTTAACTGATGGCTGACTTTCAGACAAGGATCACAGACAAGCTTTCTTTATTCAATATTGAGGCTAATCTGACCAAAGGCAGTTTTTCTCGTGTGACTGCAAGGAGGGCAATTAGTAGCTCCCACAGTCTAACTCACTTGAGATTAGCAAGAAGATCCTGCTGACCGAATCTCCAGCTGAGCTAAGTAGCGCAAATGAGTTTTACCTGTGTTTCTCAATGAGTTTGTGAGAAATCTGAAAAACTGAGAGCTTACATCCCATGTCTGTTAACTGATGTGGTGGCCATAGGGTTTGGGCTAGCTTTGTTGCTACCCAGCTTGAGCCTGATGGCCTCACGGAGGTTCTGGGTTTGGGCCTTGCCAGTGAAACCCTGCTGGTCCCACTGTCACTACTGTTCCTTGCTGGGCAGCTGGCCTGCACTGCCTGTCCATGCTAACTAATGGGGTCTAATGGGGCAGTGAAAGAGCTCCTGAGTGACATCACAGTGACTGTGGTGAGGTCTCTGGAACTAGTGGTGATGCCATGATGATTTTTACCATTTTTATATACCCCTTTTATACC
>VZTA01022371.1:0-13201 GCA_013398855.1 Mohoua ochrocephala
AGCCGCCCCAGCCGCTCTCCGCGCCCACCTGCCTCGTCTCGGAGTGCCCCGTGGGGCTGCGGTGGCGTGCGTGGGTCAGCAGCCCTGGCGTTTGTGTACGGTGTACTCAGCCCTGGGCGGAGTGCGCACAGCGCAATCAGCTGTGCCTCACTCCCCGCGGCTCGCTGTTACTGCCCTTGCTGCCGACGCGGTTCCTCCAGGGGGTTCAATCCGCGAGCGGCTGTGCTCCGCTTGTGAGGAAATAGGTGTTTGTAATGCTCACGGGCCCTCATCTGCTCCTCCTTCCTTTTCCCAAACCCGGCATTTTGGCAGGTTGAAGAAGAGTCAGATGCAGGGGGTTTATTAGCTTCCCAGCAGTTTTTGTGGGAAGTGGTGGCAGCATAGACGGATTTGTTAATATTCCTGCTAAAGGTTATAATGTGATATTTGTTCTATATCAGAGAATCTACTTTGCAGCTGCATTTCAAGATAAGTGCAATAAAGCCTGCCTCCGTTCAGTCACTCACACAATTCCATCAGGATCTGTGTTGGTGATTTATGGCTTTATGGGGCTGTGTCATTGTAGAAGAAATATTAATTGAGATGAGTTGTGGTTAGTTCAGGAAGCTTCTTTCTGGGTGCATTTTGACAACACAGTTACGTCCCTCTGTGCCCCCAGCACTCATGTAGCGTTTAGCGTTAAACGGTAACACACTGGACAGACTTAACCTTACTTGGATAATTGTCTGCTTAGCATTTCCCTTCCAAAACTTTTTAATTTTGACTTTAAAAAAAAAAAAATCTTAAGTGGATTTTATGTATAGCTGCATTTTAAAGTCATATGTTTTAACACATTTCCGCAGGAGGATTTCTTGTTTCCTAAAATTTCATCCAGACCTCAAAGGTTTTAAATTGGGTATCTTGCATATGTCAGAATTCTTATTCTAGATGAATTCTTGCATAATTATATTAAACGTATTTTAAGAGAGCTTAAATAACTTGCTGCTTTTGTAGCATGCCTACAGACATGATGTTGGGGACCTGCCTGTAGCAGCCTAAGGTTCTCACATCAGGATTTTTCTGCCACTCAAGCTGAAGCTGAGTAGGGGCCCTCTGCCTCACAGCTTTTCAGCTACCTACTTAGTTACATTTCTGTGGTGGTGGTGGTGGTGTTCTGATTTGTACAAAATGGTGCTGTAGAAAGCTCTGATCGTCTTGCAAGGCTAAATTTTATATCAAGTAATATGTAATATGATTTAATGAAGTAGAATATCTCTTTTTTGACTGTGTAATATTAGCATATTTAAAAATACAAGCTAAGAGTTGCAGGTCAGAAAAGGTTGTTTTGGAAGCTTCATCATTGGGGGTAGCCTAGTTTTTATTTAGTGTTGCAGAAAATGTAGCATACAAACTTTGTTTCATTAAAGGAAATACTGTAAACTCGATAAACTAAATCAGTTTGTCCACTAGGTGTCCATAGTTCCAAGCAGGATGAAGCTTGAAAGGATGCTACATGATTAAGCTTCAAAGTGGCCAGTATTTGTTGTGATTACAAGATTCTTAATGTTTCTTTTTCTCAGTGTTTTCAAATTACATTCCAGGTTTTGTTTAATATGTTGACCCCAAGTGCAGTTTTACTTTTTCTTTGAGCCTTTTTTACATATTTATTTCTCTCTTACTTTCCAAACAACAAAGTATTTTTTTCTGCCAGCTTCACAAGACTTATTTCTATCTCCGTATCATGTAGTTTTACAAAAAAAAAATGGCAAGGATCAGTTAAATGTATTGAAGAAGCATGAAACTAGGTTTCAGCTGTTCGGAGCTACATAGTAACATTCTATAATTCTGTTCTTGTTCATCTCTCTTTCTTCCTTTTTTTGTGTGTAGGGTCCTAAGTTTGGAATTAAATAAAGATAGAGATGTGGAGAGAATACACGGAAGCGGTGTTAACACCCTCGATATTGAGCCTGTTGAGGGAAGATAGTAAGTATATACTTTAGCTGGTAAAAGTGTACATAAGTAATTCACTGTGTTTTGGTACTATGGATTTGTTTTCTTGTTGAACACTCTATTATACTGAGCATATTGAGATTATGAGTGTTTTAACTTTTGTGCCTTATTAACACTTTCAGCATGTTATCTGGTGGATCAGATGGCATTATTGTACTTTATGACCTTGAAAACTTGAGCAGGAAGCCAAGTTACACGTGTAAAGCCCTTTTTACTGTTGGAAGGTAAGTACTCCGGAACTCTGTTAAAAGTACGTGATATACCCCTTGTGTGGCAAGAACTAAACGTGCAAATTAGTGTCTATTCTTATTTCTAGCATAAAAAGACTGTAGAAAATAGTGCCGGAAATCTTTTGAACGCTAGTAGCAAAGATTGTTTCTTGATTCGTCTGCTCTAATAGTTACAATATATGTGCAGTGACTCTGGTATTGTTTGAGCAAATCTATAGCAGTTTCAAAAGCTAAAATGAAGGATATCAATTGTACTCATATGGAAACTAAAGTTACGCAGTTTTCTGTTGCCATAGATACCACAAAAAGAAGTCGCACCTAGTACTCGAACTTCATATTTTAACACTAGAAAAAGAAGACCGGGGGGGAAAAAAACCCCAAACTTTTCTCTAGCTCATCATTTCTCACCTGCGCATTTTCTTACTGTTTCGTGTTGAAATTTGGTGCCTCTATGCCAGTAACTGAGAAAGCAGCACCAAAACTTCTGTAGAAATATTCCATATATTCCCCAAATATATATAATATATGTATTTGAGTAAATATACTTCTAAGCAGGAGGAAAATTATTGACATAATCCCATTCATCTGTTTGGAAAAAAAAAATCTAATACCTGTTTGCAGTTGTTTGTTTTATTTCCTCTCTCTCTATTTCCAGCTTTACTAGTACCTATTTTTAGTTCATCAGGTGTTCAGCAGGTGCAGAAGTGGTTTATATAGAACTTCTTAAGAACATGTTTGAATGAAGACATGCGTTACTGAAAAAATGGGATGTATTTTTCTAAAGAACAGGGTGCCACCATGCTGTGTGTAATCTTTATAAAGAGTCAAAGCCTTTATTGATTTGTCAGGCTGTCCCTGCAGGCAATACAAATTTTTCCATTATAGACATTAAGTCTTCTAGCAAAAGCTGGTTTTTCCTTTGTTTGGATAGTAGGGTTATCTAGTACTTTAGAACTTCACCTAAGACTCACAGTAAGAGATATTCTACTTTGTAAAAGATTGGTAGCTGCATCTTACCCTTATTTTTTCCCAGTCCACAAATTATTTGAGGTCTAAGAGTCAGAGTCATCATGAGTCAGATATATAAGAGCAGAACAGCTTTGTAACAATAAAAGGCCTTAACAATATCTTGGACCATAAGAAAGAAAAAGGCTAATAGAACACACATCACAACAAATGGGTAGGAGCAGAATCTACTGCAAGTCAGCTGTGTTCAGTAAGTGTTGATGGCTGGGCTTCTTGCACCCAACTTATTTTGAATTGTAGTTAAGAACATGTAATGACTATACATCCCCAAATCTCAAAACTGAAATGAATTCTGAAACGGATGCAGCAAATTGAAGAAATTCATGCTAAGAAGGCACAACATAAAAGCTGTCAAATCTGTGCTAAAATCATGGCGTCATTAACTTCAGTTAATGGTCAGTAGGAATATTCCATCCTTGAAGATTCTGTTTAGGAGCACGGTTAGTTGGTAGTCTTGTTTCTTGAGTAGGTGTTAATTTGCATAGATGCATCTTTTATTTCTTACCAGTTGAAACACAAATTTTTAGTTGAGGCATACATTTTATTAGTAGAATTGGATTTTGGTTTTGCTCTAAATGACAGGCTTATGATTATTATTGCTTAAATAACCTTAGTAGGTTTCTTGCCTCAGTTATTTACTCCTAGTATTCTTCAAGCTTCCTAGTATATTTTAAATACTCACTGGAACTAATTAGCTACAGTTTATATATACCTTCAGATATTTGGAATATTATTCAAAGTTCTTGACTTAATAAATGGATTTATACTTAAGAAACACTTTCCCTCTGACTGTCTGGCTCCTATCTTTGAAGGCTATAGTGCTGACATGTTGTGAAAGTTTGCCTGTCTTCCAAGTTTGCAGGGCAGAACACAGGTCTGGTCTCAAAGTTGCTTAAAGAATAAGCTCCCGCTAGAGGCCCTTGAAAGCTGTTTCTGCATAGACCCTGAACTGGGCTTGTTGATGATCCAATAGTTTAGAACACCAAAAGAGATAATTCCTGGTGGTAGGCTGTGATTTACTCTGTGTTTCTCATCTAGAACATAGGGCTGCTCTTGCAGATACCAAAGAAAACTTTCCCTGTTTCCCTGGGAGTCAGCACAGACAGCTTTACCTGGTTCCATATGATTCATGTTGGCCTGTGACAAAAACTGGCATTTGGGAGTAACCAAACAGTACCAGTTTCTAGATAATATACAGATAATGCTTATCTTTAAGGTAGTCTCTACTATTCAAAACGTGTCTAGGAAGAATGAATGATAGTGACCTTACTATCCATAGAATTAATTCTATAATTTCTTTGATAGAAAAGGCTGGGATATTTTGAGTAATGGGTGAAAATACTTCATATGAAATGAACTGGGAATAATGTACATCCTGAGACCAGAAACTAGGCTGAATGGCATGTAGCCATTACTAAGCTTAGCCAGAACAGAGGTGATTCCTGCAGAGCTACTGAAGAGTTTTTTAGTTCATTCCTCAGCCCTGTGGATCATGGGAAAATTGATTGTTCTGGTGCAGAGTTGAACACAGTCCAGTGTTGTGCACTTACTGTACCTGGATAATGAGTTCCATGGGTTTAGATTTTTCTGCACAGTGCATAGAAATGCCTCTCCAGGAGTAAGCTCGCTCTGAGTCCTGGCTTGATTTCCTGGCTCTGCAGGTACTGCAGATTTTTAGCTTGACCTCTGCCATGGTTTAACCCCAGCTAGCAATCAAGTTCTGCACAGGTGCTTGCTCACTCCCCTGCCGGTGGGATCAGGGAGAGAATCTTAAGGGTAAAAGCTAGAAAACTCCTGGGTTGAGATAGTTCAATAGGGAAAGCAAAAGCTGCAAACGCAAGCAAAACAAGGAATTAATTCACTGCTTCAGCCATTTCCAGGAAAGCGTGGCCCCATCTCACATAATGGTTACTCGGGAAGACAAATGCCATCATTCCAAATGTATCTCCCCCTTTTTTCTTCTTGCCCCCAGCTTTATATACTGAGCTTGATGTTACATGATCTGGAATATCCCTTTGGTCAGTTGAGGTCATCTGTCCCAGCTGTGTCTCCTCCCAGGCACTCCCAGTCCCCTCACCAGCATGTCGGTATGAAAAGCAGAAAAGGCCTTGGCTCTGTGTAAGCCCTGCTCAGCAATAACAAGAACATCTCTATGTTACCAACTCTGTTCAGCACAAATCCAAAATATGTCCCATGCTCTCAGGACTGTGAACAAAATTGTTTCTACTCCAGCCAAAACGAGCACACCTCCCTGAAGAATAAATGCATGAAATCTGCTGACTTTTAGCACCGTGCCAGAGTAACAGGCTGTTTTAGGATATGCCTCAGAGATGGAGGACCAATGCAGAAGTCATTAAACTAAGCTCAAAAGTTGCTCAATATCTCTTGCTTAATATTGTCAGTGCTGACTTCAGGCTAACTCTCTCTTTAAAGGTGCCTTTTTTGCTTTGCAGCAACCCAAGTGAGCAGAGAGGTTTATTAGCTCAGATGAAATCAGATCTATAGATGTCACATAAAAAGGGAAGATCTCCTCAACCTCTAGTGTCAGATTAGTCTGTCAGTGCCCTGGGGAAGCTGAGACCTTTGTGCCCAACCAGCCCCTCAGCACTCTGTTACAGGGACCCTTCACTGAGCAGTCCTGCTGGATCAGAGGGTGGTTCGACAGCCTTGTTCGGGGACACACACCAACAGCGTAAGAGAGACCCCCTCGAGTGGGGCTTCCCACTTTATTTGAGTACATTACCCACTGCCAGTGACTGCCAGTGTCCATGAAGGACTCACTCTAACTGTGGAATGACATTCTTTATTAATAAGAGAAAATCGTGACAGGTTAAGGTTAGAGGCCTGCCAGTGATAGTTGCTGACTGCAGAAACATGTTCAGGCCAATAGACACACAAGATTTAATCCCTAATGAAGTGCACGTAGAGTAGGAGTCTTACCAACAGGTGTCCCTCTGGGGAAGAAGACAGATCACCTTGTTGGCTGATCCCAGAAGTTACAATGGAATCTTCCCTAGCTTTTCACCATTCCTGACTTACTTTTATACTATTCCATTATGTATAGTTGGAGCTTGAGTTACTGTACCTTTGCTACTGATTGGTGTAAAATCCTCTCACTTTGCTCTTAAAGATACAGTCAATCAAATGCAGAGTGCATGCTCAGTGAGGGGCGATCTTGCCTTGGAGGTGAGTAACTTGGGATTAGCTCAGTTGGTTAGAGCATGCTGCTAATAATGCCAGGGTTGTGGGTTTGATTCCTGTATGGGCTGTTCACTTAAGAGTTGGACTTGGTGATCCTTGTGTCTCCCTCCCAGCTGTGAATATTCTGTGATTCTGAACTTTGGGATGGAGGTCTGTGTTAGTATTACAATTAGATGATAATGAAGGGAGTTCATCCAAGGAGGGTGATTTCACCACAGCTGCTGGTTCAACAGCAAGACATCTTCTCCTATCTCCCTTGGTGGACAGGTGCTGTGTGGTTTATCAGATAGAAAGTACTCCTCCCTACGTGGATTTCAACCATGTGCCTGGCCATGATGTTTTGTCTCCACCCCCCATTTCATCCCCCTTAGCAGGTGCTTGAGGTTGCAGATTTTGCGTATGGGGAATCATTGTGGAATAGCTTTCAGTTGTGCTCACCACATTCCATCCAGAAGAAGCAACTGCACCTCACCCTATAATTCCTGCATCATTATAACTTCTGTTAGGATGTCAATGTAACTTCTCAGTTTCCTCTGATTTTACCCCCAGCCATTTTTCCACATAATCCACCCATGACTAGTCACTCAAGCTTCACAATATCCAAATAGAATTTGAGAACGTTTCACACTTTTATGCAGTGCGGATCATCTCATACGTTTCTAGTGTGTGGTTATCTGGTATTAGTGGGGGTAACCAACAGGCTAGTTGTTTCATAATCATCCAAACCTTAACATACAATATAATTATTAGAACAAAAAGCAAAAGAGTTACCATCAACAAAACGACAACAGGGTGACGCACTCTGTTGAGAATTCTGGTAGCTGTTAGTGACCATCCAAAAATGATGTCCCACCACTGGTGTTCTCCATCTTTCTTCACCTACTCCATCACATGATTTATTTCCTCCGCATCATGATGGACAGTAAATGAAGTCTGTTGTCCATTTTTTTGGGCTCGTTTTCAACAAGCAGCTCAGGTCTTCATGCCGTAACAATTTCTTTACCAGCATGAGATTCATACCAATGGGAGTAGGCTGCAATCTTGAATCAGAGTATAATTAGACTCTAATATTTTAATAGGATACAATAGGAACTGAATAACTAAAATTACATTCCATAATGTTGGCAAAGTTATAGCACAATGTTAGGGTGATTACTTGTATCTACAGTAATGTTATCCACAAATACAAAATCACAAGAGGGCTCTCATACAAGCTCATCCTTTACCAATATACACAGTTTCCAAGTTTTCATTAAGATGAACCTTGAAATGAGAAATATTTTGCTTGGTGTCAAGACAAATGTCTTGGGTTTTGATGGTGTTACATTTGCAAGTGTATCCTTGTTACTCTCATGCAATGCACATATTGGCATCAGTAGTCTTCCTTTTATTTCCCTCTTTTCCGGCCCATGCTCTATGCTTCAGAGGATGAGTATAGTTCTGTTGTGGTTTAATCCTAATGCATTGGCTGGGTATGTATCATATAGTGAAGCATTATGTATTGGTAACACAAAAGCTGTGGCTGTGCTGCTGATGGGATCATAGGTAAAATTGACTAAGTACCAGCAGAACTGGAATTTCTTTTGAAATTCAATTGTATTATCCCAAATTACCTCTCAAATTTCAATGGGTAATGGTTTCTTCACCTTCCCTTGTGATTGTAGCTGTCATCGATTGCATCCATAGTTGAGCTTGGATAGAAGTAAGAGCTAAAGAAACATTGGTTTAGACTATGCTAAGTGCATCTGTGATCAATTGATGGTCTTTTTCATTAACTCCCTCCCACTGAGGTGATATATCCATTTGAAACCATTGATTAGTTCCCAAACGTAAAAGGGAAGATCATAGAGGGTGTTGCAGTTTATTTAAGTCACTATTTATTGTGACTAGTTTTGTTCCTTAATAAGTCAGAGTCTATGCCATTTAGAACTCCCCATCCTGTTCCCAGGATGCCAGTCACATCCCTCCTGGTTTGCCTGGAGGAAGTGAGGGTTTGTTTATGCAAACAGACTGTCTGTCCTGCATAAGAGGTTTTCAGGAGCAGTGAGCAAGCTGGTTGGATTGTGGAAACATTAGTCTGCATCAACAGTTCAACTTATTTGAGAGACCATGTTGGGTTAAATAACATTTACTGTTGATCTGTTTTCTTGACTAAGTAGGAACCAATATCATATGTGGGAGGAGGCAGTTCGATAGAAAGCTGAGACTGAGTTGTTAAAAATGGCACTTCAGCAATTTTGAATTGAAGACCCTAGCTCAATCAAGAGTTTGGGTCTGTTCAAAGACAAATCACAAGTGTTGGATGGGATATTTTAAAAGTATGCCAACGCTCATGTTTAGAAGAACAAGTATGTATGTTTTTTTCCCTTCAGCATAATTCACTACACTTTGACATAGCTCACAACAGTGTGTTAAGACTGTTGTCATGCATTTAGTTGTTTTGAATTCAGCATCCTATTGAGAGGATGTGTCCTTTAATTCCCTCAGAGGTGAAAAGTGTTGATTTTCATCCTCATTTGTGATGACCCGCTCCTGCCTATAAAAGGCAGTGTTATGCAGCGCTGCTGTAGACAAATTTAGGCCAGGCATAGATGCGTCCAGAAGTACATACTCTTGTATCCATGGCAGTACCGAAGATCTACGTCTCTGTTTGCATGATACCCCTGCAATACTTACTGCTTGTGGAGGCCAGGGCACTTGAGAGGACAATGCAAAGGTAAGAACTGAAGCAAAGAAATCTCTTGAGCCCTTTTCTAGCTGCAGTTGAACTGTTTTGTCATAAGTACTGCATTTGGCTGGGATGGAGTTAATTTTCTTCATAGTGGTTTGTGTAGTACTATGTTTTGGACTTGTAACCAGTCTTGATAACACAGTGATGTTTTAGTGAGAGCTGAACAGTGCTTGGTAGTGTCAAGGCATTCACCATTCGTCATTCTGCCCCCTCAGGGGGTGGGCAGTAGGCTGTGAGGAAACACAGCTGAAACATCTGACTCAAATTGACCAGAGATGTATAGATATTCCGTACTGTAAAATGTCATGTGCAGCAGTTTAAGCCTATGGTGAGGGATTACTTTTGCATCACTTCACTGGTTGGGGTTTTGTTTTGTTTTGTTTTGTTTTCCTGGGGGAGTAGGGTTTGTTTTGATTTGTTCCATTTTACTTATTAAAATACGTTTATCTCAATCCACGACTTTTCACACCTTTGCCATGTGAATGCTCTCCCTCATCCCATTGCCGAAGGTAGAGTGAGCAAAGAGCTGGTTTTGGGCCCCTGAAGCTGGATCCATGTGAATCCAGCTCAGATATGAGTGGTCTGCCAGGTATTTGAAGGACATGTATTATTCAGAGCCTGGTCAGTTGAGTCCGTATCCTGGAGCTGTCAAGATTGGCTCTGCTGTCTGTTCTTTGTACCACAGTTAATTATTAATTATATTGTGTTCTGTAAATATCCACAGTTCAGTCAAAAGTTTCCTATTGTTCTTCCTCTTTCATTTCTGAATGCAAATATAAATGACTCTCAGTGACTTAGCCTACTGCTCTCTGGTGACTTTGGCAGATAGGGATTGCCAGTAACGGTGTAGCTGTAATTATTCGCTAATACTAATGAATTTTTTGAACTGTGTATGTGATTGTATTTTTCAGTGGATCCATTTCTAAGAAGCATAAATGGTTTGTAGCGTTAGGCTATCACATTTAACTTTGGATCTGTAAACAAGGCAACTTAAACATTTCAAAAGACATTTTCTGTGCTTCAGACTGAGTGTCTAGACATGTGCTACAGTTGCCATATTTTGAAAAGGTAATGATCTGTAGTTTCTTGAAATGAAGACTCTTCAAAGTAATTAGTCTTAGTTGAATGAGAATCAAGCCAACAAAAATATAGTTCTTGAAAACTTCAGGACAAATTAAAAAAAATGTTTCTGTTTTCAACTTGTCAAATACCAAGACAACTACAAGATGATTATCAAAACTCTAACCAGTTGGAATATTTTCATTGATTTTAGGAGTCATCCTGATGTACATAAATTCAGTGTGGAGACAGTCCAGTGGTATCCTCATGACACTGGCATGTTTACATCCAGCTCATTTGATAAAACCTTGAAAATATGGGATACAAATACTTTACAAGTAAGAGAGTTTCTACAGCTTGCAACCTTCTTTGTGTACATGTTACTCATTGCATGTCTGAAGTTCTCCCAGAGCTGAATAGGACTATGCATCCAGAAGATGAAAACCAGCCACCTGTTAGAACTGTGGGTGCAGCAGCAGGGTGGTGTGGTCCCGGCATTCGTGTACACCTTGGTGTGTACCTGCCCGTTTCTGAAGACCCGAATGTCTAAACTGTAGGAGAGCTTGGAAGCCTTGGGACAGTTCCTTTCTGCTTTTGCTGTGAACAGTAATGCAGCTAGTTGAATTTTTGCTGAGTAAACTTGTCCAGCAAGGTCTAGTCTGCAGTTCATTCTTGGGGACTGTTGAGTCTAACAGCAGTGTACAGCAGGGCGACTTATTTTTAATGACCAGCATCTAATCACCAGCCCTTTTGAAGGACTGGTGGTCTTCGCATGCAGGATCCAGGTCCAGAATTCTGCTGTTGTAAGCAGAATTATAGACACCATTACATGTAAGCAGAATGTATAGACACCATTTCTAAAAATCGGTAGAGAATGAGAGAAACCATTAAAATATGCTAACCAATGTAACTGGCATTAATAAGGTAAACAGACTATTTAGGAATTTATGTTGCTTTGACTCACTAATCCTCACATCTTGTGTTGAACTGTGAATTCATGACTACAGTTTGTCCTGTTCCCTATGAATGTATTAATGAATTTACATTGATACTACTTGACTGCTGTTTCAGACATAGTGAAATAGTTTTTTTTGAAAGGAAGTTTGTCATCCTAGGGACATAATAAAGAACAAAATTTTACCTCTTCTCGTTTTTGTTTCTTTTTTTTTGAGTTTTTTTGGGTTTTTTTGGTTTTGATTTTTTTTTGGTTTTTTGGGGGTTTTGTGAGATATGAAGCTATGCTTGCAGTTGCTAAATCTTCTCATAAACAGTTAAGTATCAAGTTTCCAGATAGTTCTGCAAGCATCCCTTGAAAGACACAGTGCACATGTAAAGGTTATTGAATGACCTGTTCTGCTACCAAATGGTGTTTTTGAAAGTACAGACAACTCAGTTTTAAGAGATTTTTCATATACAGTATTTTAGAATGAGACAACAAAAGCAGTTTACCTGGAAGCAATTGTACTTACTAAAGTAAATATTAAAATGTATGAAAGTAAATATGTTCCATTTATTTTAAACACTCATAAGGCAGATAATAATTTTATATGGAAGTGTTTTATTTTTTTTAGGAATTGAAAATAGTGTGTGATATTTGTGAATAGCACGGGGCTTTAAACTTAGTTTTAAGTGCTGTCTTCCTGTTGACTCTATTTCTATATTATAACCTTTTTGTTTACTTACTAGCTTTATTAATTTTTGAAAACGGTAATAATTTCCATTCATGCTTCTCATTAGCTAACTTTCTTGGTCTGTCTTTTGAGTTGTCTCTGAGCTCTAATGTTGTCCTACTGTTGGAAACAGACTTCGTGATGTTTGTGTGAGCTCGCTTCTAACCAGGAGAGTTATAATTACTGTGTAAATAGTAATATTTGTATTAACCTTACTTGTAGCTGTTACTTGAAAAATAATGGTGAGCATTTATATTCTGCTAATATACTTGCATTGTGATTAATTTAATGTCTTTATTATCAGCCTGCAGATATATTTCACTTTGAGGGAACAGTCTATAGCCATCACATGTCTCCAGTTGCCACAAAGCATTGTTTAATAGCAGGTATGTATCTGTTTTTAAGAAACAGATATATATATAGATATAGATAGATAAGGTTTATAGTAATAAGTAATATTCAGTTGGGGTTTTTTCACTTGCTCTGTCTTATTTTTACATAAATCAGGTCTTCGTAAGATGTAAGTTTACCGGTAAAATAAAATACTATCCATTAGTTGGATGATGTCAATGAGAGTATCATATTTGTTCTTCCAAAATAATGCATCAGTTCTCCTTACTGATAAAATTCTTAGCTATAATTAGATTCTTTCCTTACATAAGTTAGCATTTAAAGGTTATTAGATCTAAATATAGTAAATTGTGTAAATAGATCTGTGTATTGCTTACATGTACACAGTTTAACTATGTTTAGCAAAAAAATATTTGAGGAGGTATTTTTAAGTTTCCTGAGTACGGTCCTGTCCTCCAGTTTCTAAATTTTGTTTGTTACATGGTAAATTTGTTTGGTCTAAAAATGTAAATCTATTAATAGAAGCATTGCTCTGATTGAATGAGCAGTTACGCAGCTAGCATTTTTCTTCTATTTTTTTGTCATTGCTAAGATTTTTTTGTTGTTGTTCTCTCAAATGCAGGGGAGTTTTTTAGCTGTCTTTGTTTCTCTTGTTACAGTTGGTACCAAAAGCCCCAAAGTACAGCTCTGTGACTTGAAGTCTGGATCCAGTTCTCACATTCTGCAGGGTACTTTTTAGTCTGAAACATAAATGTTAAACAATAACTACTTTGAGTAAAAACAAGTCCTGTAAAGAAACACTGTATACAATGTATTCTTTGTCAGTAACATGACTAATTTATTTACAACAAGTTGTGAAAGTTACACAGTGGCAAAGGTTCTTCTGGGTGTTTTTCTGGTGCTAATGAATTGCAGAATACAAACATTAATCAATGAACAGTTAC
>VZTA01022372.1:6058-16762 GCA_013398855.1 Mohoua ochrocephala
CCCGCTGCTGTCACCCACTGCTGTCACCCGCTGCTGTCACCCACTGCTGTCACCCGCTGCTGTCACCTGCTGCTGTCCCCCGCTGTCCCCAGCCCTCTCACCCCAGGTAAGTGACCACAGAACCACGGAACAGCCTGGGTTGGAAGGGGCTGAAAGATCCTCTCATTCCAGCGACATTCCAGACTCTCCCGTGCCCAGCAGAGTCCCAGCGCCCCCGAAGCCCCGGGCTGCAGAGACCTTCCCGTAACACACACACTGTCTTTGGTTTTTGGTATTTCGGATCCATTTCATGCCCTTCCATTCGTCCTCAGTGAGAGCTGGGATCATCAGCCGGACACAGCAGCTGAGGTTACTCTCTGCCAGTGAATCCCTCCCTCGGCCAATCCTCCACCAGATCCCCAGCCCAGCAATTGGCACTTCTGGTGAAAATACTGGAAAAGAATACATTTATTATATTTATTTGAAAGTAGAACCAAGGGGTGGGGGGAAAAAACCCAATAACTATTTTTTTTTTTAAAGCCACCTTTTTTTTAAGGATGAAAAGTCAGTCATTCAGCCAACCTTCAAAGTGCTCGACTTAATCCGCGGGGGACTCGATCTCGCTTTTCTCAGCCCAGATTTTTCCCCCTTGTTCACACACCTTGAGACAAAGGCTGCAGGAAAGAGGCGGAGGGGGAGGCCAGGGGGGTGTTTTTTGTGAGGAGGGGGAGGCCAGGGGGGTGTTTTTTGTGCGGGATGCGGAGCAAATTTATTCCGGAGAGCGCCTGAAACGGCCTTCAGAAAATGGAGAGAGTGTCTTCCGCGAGAAAAGGCCCCTAAGTAAACTCCAGCGCCATTCAGGAGATTTGCTCTGGCACTTAACAAGTGGGGCAGGAAGAAAGGAAAAGCTGTTGTCAGGTTTGGGGTGTTTATCAGCTCCCCTCGAGACACTTGACCCGGAGTGGGACCCCCTAATCCCTGCTCTGCATGCGCGGCCCGGCCGGGCCCGGGGCACTTGTCCCGGTGCCCATTGTGTGCCACTCACCTCCTGCCGCCCCCCCCGGTGGCATTCTGCTCACAAACGCTCGAATAAGTTGTTTGGGCTGGATTCGGCGAGGGAATTGTGCTCCTAATGAAACAGTCTGGTCATTATACAGCGGCGGGAGGAGCCGCGGCTCCCGGCGGCCGGGCCCGGGCAGGCCGCGCTGGGGACGGGGACAAAGGGCTGAATGGCCGGGCCGGGGCTGGCACACAAACAGCTCCTCCTGTGTGCCCGCGGATTTAGGGGCTCCCTCAATGGCCCCACGTTTGTGAGGACAAATCCCTCCGGCTCCGGGGCCTTTGAGCTGTTTGTTTGCCGAAGGGGGAGAGCCACCCGAAAAATGAGTTTGTTTTAGGAGTTGTTTCCTTCCGAAGCAAGGGGTGGAGGGGGAAGCGCCTCCGCGGCCCCAAGGGTTTGGCCAGAACCCCTGAGCTGCTGCTCCCCTCTCTCTTTAGTGCCCAAAGCACTGAAATACCCCGATCGAGTTAATGCCCAAATCTCGGGGATTTGCGGCATTCATTTCAATGATTTTTAATACCTGCTGACTAAAACTGTTCGCAATATTTTTTTACATTTTTAATTGCATTAATCAGCAACTGTAATTATTTAGATTTAGGAGCTCCTTTGTTCAGCAGCTAAGCGCAAACTCGGTGGAAACAGCTTGATTTTCATAAGGCAGAGTGACTTATTTCACTCAATGTATTGAACTAAGCAGAAATCCCAGAGCCAGAGCGGGCTGGGAAATTTTTACCAGGTGATTTATCACCGGAGGGACACTTTAAATCTGGATCAGTTTTATTAAATCTGCCAGGCATTTATTAAAGCCGGAGCAGGAATAATAGCTGGCTGCAATATCACATAATGACCATCATTCCACAAAGCCCCAAAATAGCAGCTGAATATGGTTTGGAAGGAACAAACAAGGATAATCCCAGGACGTGTTTGAAATAACTTGCGAGCTCCGGCCCCACCCGAGTCAGGCTGGACTCCCAAGGACGGGGGCTGAAAAGCCCCTTCCCCACACAAGGGCAGGGACAAGGCTGGGCCTCGTGCTCAGCTTCTCCACCACAGCTCCTCTCTCCATCAAAATCCCCACCACGGCTCCTCTCTCCATCGAAATCCCCACCACAGCTCCTCTCTCCATCAAAATCCCCACCACGGCTCCTTATTCCCTCAAAACTGGGAGAGCTCCATGTGTGGAGAGAGCAGTGCCTGGGCTATTCCCCACCAGATCCCTCGGGAGCTGGGAAGGGTCTGGAGCCCCAGGAGCGGCTGAGGGAGCTGGGAAAGGGGCTCAGCCTGGAGCAAAGGAGGCTCAGGGGGGACCTTGTGGCTCTGCACAAGTCCCTGACAGGAGGGGGCAGCCGGGGGGGGTCGGGCTCTGCTCCCAGGGAACAGGGACAGGAGGAGAGGGAACGGTCCCTGACTCTGAGGAGGGAATTCACACCCACCAGGAATAAACCCCTTGCCAAGGTGCAAATCCTGCCAGTGGCCCTGACATCCCACAGCAGCCTGGGCCTTGTGGGAGCGGGGCAGAGCCTGCAGGTGTCGGGGATGGGGAGATGTTTGGTGCCAGCCCCTCCAGGATTCCACAGCAATTCCCAGGGCTGCTGGGAAAAGCCATCCCTGTTCCCCCTGTTCCCCCAGCAATGTGAGGGGACCACACTGCACAGGATCCCAGGATCCCTGAGGCTGGAGAAGCCCTGCCAGCCCAGCCAGGCCAAGCTGTGCCCGATGCCCACCTTGTCCCCAGCCCAGAGCACTGAGTGCCACGGCCAGGCCTTCCTTGGACACCTCCAGGGATGGGCACTCCAAACCTCCCTGGGCAGCTCTTGCCAAGGCCTGAGCTCCCTTTCCAGGAGGAAATTGCTCCTGGTGTCCAAGCCGAGCCTCCCCTGGCCCAGCCTGAGGCCGTTCCCTCTCCTCCTGGCCCTGTTCCCTGCGAGCAGAGCCCGACCCCCCCCGGCTGCCCCCTCCTGTCAGGGACTTGTGCAGAGCCACAAGGTCCCCCCTGAGCCTCCTTTGCTCCAGGCTCAGCCCCTTTCCCAGCTCCCTCAGCCACTCCTGGGGCTCCAGCCCCTTCCCCAGCTCCGTTCCCTGCCCTGGACACGCTCCAGCCCCTCCAGGGCTCTCCTGCAGGAGCCAGAACTGGACCCAGCCCTCGAGGGGTCTCAGCACAGGGGGACAATCCCAGCCCTGGTCACCACAACATTTGGGAACCATTTTCCATGCCAGTGCTGTTGAGCTTTTCACCTTTTAATTTACAGCTTTCAGACCATCTTGAAGTAAATTTCCCTTCTTGTTTGCAGCTCTCCAAGACCCTTAGGCAGCACCACCCCGACCTGGAACGTTTCTGTGCTGCTGAACCAGTCTGGAACCCTGTTCCCATTAAAAATGGAAAGGCAACACAGCCCAGGGATGTTTATTAGTGTGAGGAGGAAGGGAAATGGGGATTTTTATCCACTGCAGTTAAAGGTCCGTGCACAGGAGTTCAACAGTAAGAGTTTTAAAATTCAGAACGTAAGAAGGAGCAGCACTTCATTGCGGAGTTGAAGGATAATTGTGCAATTAACGGTACGAGGTCAATAATGCCAGAGCTGGATGCTTCTGACAGATAGGGATAATCAATCCAGCCTCCAAATGAAAGGCTCGGAGGCAGCAATGGAAAAATAACACAGTGCCAATGTTTCCGTGCCCTAATGAACACCAGAGAAGTCATTATTGACTGGATTTTACTTACTTTAAGTGCCAGAGCACGAGTATCTGCTTTGATTAAATGGAACTTTAGAATTTTGCCTGAACTTCAGTTCAGTTTCTGTCCTGATCTAAGCAAGGACATTAATTTGGGAATGCAGCAAAGTCTCCTCATGGCAGCTGCAGTGTCTGCTCAGGGAACTGCCAGGAAAATCCCCAGGAAAACGTCCCATCCTGGCTTGGTGTGGAGGGGAAGGGGATCATCCGAGCTCTCCTCGTGCTGGGCAACACCCAGGCTTGGCTGCACCAAAATCCCTTTAAACTTTGGCTCCGTCAGTGAGATTAAGCTGTGGCAGCAGAGGGAGAACGAATCCAGAGCAGGGATCAGCAACCACAGACCCAGGGAGAGGAACGTGGAGCCCTGAGGTGCCGAATGTGGGCAGAGACATCCCTTCCCTGCTTCGTTTTTCCTGTGGAGTCAGGAAAAGCCTCACGCCAGCATTTCAGCTGCAGTGCTCACCTGGAGAGGAGAAGGCTCCAGGGAGAGCTCAGAGCCCCTTCCAGGGCCTAAAGGGGCTCCAGGAGAGCTGGAGAGGGACTGGGGACAAGGCATGGAGGGACAGGAGCCAGGGAATGGCTTCCCAGTGCCAGAGGGCAGGGCTGGGTGGGATCTTGGGCAGGAATTGTTCCCTGGGAGGGTGGGCAGGCCCTGGCACAGGGTGCCCAGAGCAGCTGGGGCTGCCCCTGGATCCCTGGCAGTGTCCCAGGCCAGGCTGGACATTGGGGCTTGGAGCAGCCTGGGACAGTGGGAGGTGTCCCTGCCCATGGCAGGGGTGGCACTGGATGGGCTCTGAGGTCCCTCCCAGCCCAAACCATTCTGGGATTCCCTGATTCCATGAACAGCTCTGTGTAAGGATTTATCTCAGGCCGTTTTCTTCCTTCCTTCTCCGTTTCCCCTGCCCTCCCACAGGCACTTGGAGCCAGGAAGAGTTTCTGGATGTTGTCTGATCTTTCCATGGGACTGTCCAGATCCATCATTGGGGCTTGGAGCAGCCTGGGACAGTGGGAGGTGTCCCTGCCCATGGCAGGGGTGGCACTGGGTGGGCTTTGAGGTCCCTCCCAGCCCACTCCATTCCACGATTCCACGATGAACACGGGCAGTGATCGCAGTGACGAGCTGACACCGGTCCCGAGGCCTCGCTGTGCCTGTTCCCTGCGCTTTCCATGGCCAGGAGAGGCGGCAGAGGAGGAGCAGGAGCAGCCGCTCCACCTGCGGCCGGGGCTCGGCCGTTGGGCCCGGCCCGGCGGCGGCGGGCGATTAACGGGATTAATGCGGGGATGCCGCAATCAGCGCGGGCACGTGACTCATTAGCCATCAATTAGGGGGCTCATCCGCACACGGCTGATTAGGGGCCATCAGTGCCTCAAATTAAGCACGAAAAAGATGTTTTAACGCAACCATATGGTTGTGCTTCAGAAGCAGTTAGAGCACAAATGGAGCGCATTGACGGCTCCTAACTGGCGATGAATGAGGGCAGAGTGGCCCAAATTTGTTTAGAGAGTTCCCCCTCCACTTTTGCCGCGGTTTTTAATGTGATCTAATGAATAAGCAGAGTCAGCTTTAATTGCCCGCTCGCTCTCCCCGGTGAAAAAGAGCTTCCAAAAGCCCCTTTTCCTCCTCCTTCCCCGCTGGAAAAAAGGACCAGGGGAGATGATTTTTCCCCTGGGCCGAAGGTGAGGCCTTGGCTCGTCCTTTCCTTTGCTCCGAAATGCCCCATCCCAGCAGGAGCGGGGCTTTGCACACTCGGCCAGGGGAGAGGAGGGGTTTTGGCTGTGGTGGGGGGATCTCGGAGATGGGAGGGGCGGCAGGAGGGGATGGGAGTGGTGGCCACCTGCGATGGGCTGGTGGCTACTGGGGGAGATGGGATGGAGAAGCTCCCTGGAGGAGGGGGTGGGATTGCTGTGGTGGGACAGTCACCGTGTCCTGCAGGTGCCACAGGATCCCAGAGTCCCTGAGGCTGGAAAAGCCCTCCCAGCCCAGCCAGGCCAAGCTGTGCCCGATGCCCACCTTGTCCCCAGCCCAGAGCACTGAGTGCCACGGCCAGGCCTTCCTTGGACACCTCCAGGGATGGGCACTCCAAACCTCCCTGGGCAGCTCTTGCCAAGGCCTGAGCTCCCTTTCCAGGAGGAAATTGCTCCTGGTGTCCAAGCTGAATGCCAAAACAGAGAATTGTACTGGCCCAGGAGAGCCCAGAGCTCCCCCACTGCAGGAATGTTTGTGATTTGGGGCCACCACCACTCCCAGCCAGCTCAAGGCAAAGGGGAGATCCCGGCCGTCTTCTCCCCGTGCTGGGTCAGGCCCTTAACCCCCAGTACAGCCAAGGGGGAAGGACAAAATAAGAGATGAGGCTCCTACCCAGCTTTACCATCAGCCTGTTGGGGGCAGAGGGGGGTTGGCATTATAAATACTGACACTGCCTTCTTTGTTGGTTGTTTTCAGTGAAATCATAGAAATCACACAAGGTTTGGGCTGGGAGGGACCTCAGAGCCCACCCAGTGCCATCCCTGCCATGGCAGGGACACCTCCCACTGTCCCAGGCTGCTCCAAGCCCCAATGTCCAGCCTGGCCTGGGACACTGCCAGGGCTGGGACAATCTTTCCTTCTGTCCTGGAGTGAGGAGGGGACAATCCCTGAGTGCCAGATTTGACACCCCGGGGCTGAATGAGGAGGAGGAACAGAGGGATTTGGGGGAACCCTCTGGGATTCCCTGGGGCTGATCCCTGGCTGGGAAATGATCCCACTCACCTTTCACAGCAGAAGGAAGGGAACCAGCTGCTGATGTTCAGTTCCACCTGACAAACACCCAGTGCCACCCCCGGGCCGGGGGAGTTGGTGACACCGGTGACACTGGGGACGCTGCTCTTCCTGCCACGGTGGCCTTTGGGAAGTGCTGCTGCTGGATCCTTTCCATTACCTGGTTTAATTAACCCCTGGAGCCCTTTGTGTGGCCGCTGGTGTCAGTGGGGCCCTCAATAGGAGCCCCCTTGTCACAAAATTTGGGAACAAGCTCCTCTTGAATGGGCCCCGTGAGCAGGGGGGCCGTTCCCTCCTTAATCCCACATTTCAGAGCACGAGCTGGGGACAAAAGGCAGCTCCTCCAGCTTTCTGTGCCTTGATTCCCCGTGACACATCCCGCCCGCCTTTGTCCCGCCGGGAGGACGCTCCGGCCCCGCACGGGACACGCTCCTGGAGCCCCGGGAGGGGCCTGGGCCATCCCCTTGGAAAACCCGGATGCGCTGAGTCTGGTTGGGCTCCTTTTCCCTCCTTGCCCTCCTGTAAGGATGTGATTCCGCCCAAGAAGTCCAGGATTATCAGATTTCGCCATGGCAACGCGTTATTATAAATGCAAATGGGAGACTGGAGAAGGGGGGAAGCCTTTGGTGCTCCTGAGGAGATGACAAAAGGGGATAACAGGGAAATATTCCAGGGATAACAGTGAAATATTCCAGGGATAACAGGGAAATATTCCATGTACTTTGAAAGTGGAAAAATCCTCCTCTCCTCTGCCATCTTTTTTTTCTGGAGAGCTGCTCAAGAGCTTTTGGCTGGAGCCCGGGGAAGGAATAATTTGGTTTGATTTCATTTCTGTTTAGAGAGTGGTGGGGTTGACACTTCACCTGCACTGTTGGAAGGGCTGAGTGGCTGTGCTGGTTTGGGAATTTGCTCTCCAGAAGGACAAGGAAAAGATCAGTGGGAACATCACTCCTTTTAAAGGAGGGTTTCACAGTCTCTGACCTTGCATTGGTGTTTACAGCACCTGAGCCAGTCACACGCTCATTGGGTGTTTCCTGCATGTGGAATAGGGGAACTGATTGGGTTTAATTTTGACAAAGAGAAGCCTTAGCCTGCCTGCCTGGAGATGATTGAGGGTGAAATGCTGTGCGGGACCTTGTACAGAGAGCACCTGTAGCATCTTTTCATAAAATCGTCCATCAGTATTTCCCTCCTTGTGCAAAGAACTTGAAAGATTACCACGAAAACCAGCACTGAGCAGCCTCAGGGCCAGATCGCTCCCAGCTCAGGGGAAGAGGAGAAGTTTGAATTATTGCATGTGCCAATCCCAGCTAGTTTTCATGTAAAAGAAAGAAAAAAACCCCAAAGCCACTCCGAGGGCACCGCCTGGGTGCCGGCACCAATTCCCACCGTAAACAGCAGCGTGTGGGGACACTTCCCCTTTGGGACTCTCAAACAGATCCTGTTGGGACTCTCAAACAGATCCTGCTGGCACAGTGAGGAGCCTTTCCAGGGATTCCCGGTGGTTTAGGGCCGTTTTGGGGGTTACCAAAGCTGAAAGCAGCTGCTCCTCACTCCCCTGGTTTGTCTGCAAACCCCAGTCAGGCGTCCCCCCCCCATTCACGGAGCCTCTTTCAAGGTCCTTTAAAAATCCATTTCTTTAATGCTCCTGCAAACTCCCCCTGCCCGCCCAGCATTTTTTTTTTTTTGCTAATTTGATGAAGACCACACACATAAAATCAAATGCTTTTGTCATTTGCTTCTCATTGTCCCCACTGGGTGAAAGGAAGCATCGCCTGCGTCGTGTGATCATAAACATCGGAGTTCAGAGCTGGCACCTCTCCAAATGTTCATTTTTCAGGGCAGCATTTGGGATAATTGTGGGGCTTCGTGGTAACGATCAATTATGGGACTGGCTGGAAGCACCAGGACAGTTCTCGTGTGCTGAGAGGGTCCGGGGAAGGGAACGGAGCTGGGGAAGGGGCTGGAGCCCCAGGAGCGGCTGAGGGAGCTGGGAAAGGGGCTCAGCCTGGAGCAAAGGAGGCTCGGGGGAGACCTTGTGGCTCTGCACAAGTCCCTGACAGGAGGGGGCAGCCGGGGGGGGTCGGGCTCTGCTCCCAGGGAACAGGGCCAGGAGGAGAGGGAACGGCCTCAGGCTGGGCCAGGGGAGGCTCGGCTTGGACACCAGGAGCAATTTCCTCCTGGAAAGGGAGCTCAGGCCTTGGCAAGAGCTGCCCAGGGAGGTTTGGAGTGCCCATCCCTGGAGGTGTCCAAGGAAGGCCTGGCCGTGGCACTCAGTGCTCTGGGCTGGGGACAAGGTGGCCATCGGGCACAGCTCGGACCCACAGGTCTGGGTGCAATTCCCAGGGAATGATTTGAAAGAATAACAAATGTGAGAACCATCCTGACTCAAATCTCACACATTTCCTCCCAAATCCTCACAATCCACCGGTTTTGAGACAATCCCTGCTACTGGGTTGGGATCTATCCAGGTAAACAGGGAACAGATGAGATTTCATCTTGGAAAGGAAAAAAAGTCTTCAAATAAACATCAAATGAATCTGATGGGGTGAAAAGGAGAAGCTGTGTCCAAATGAGCAGCTGAGCTGATAAAGGCTCCAAAGAACTGATAAGACATTGCAGTGACAGCAGCAGGCTCCACGTGTGTCTCACCCCTGCAGGAGTTGTACCAAAGTCAGGATCATGTTCAGTCCTGAGGTGTTTTCCCAGGGCTTTTGAGTGATTTCACTCCTGCCAGACTCTGTGAACAACCCCCCGTGTTTGCACAATGTTTGTATTCACTTACAGTGGTTTATTCATTCTGCAGAAGGAATTTTCTCCAGAACTTATTCCCTCTGACTTCTGGGAATGACAGGCAGAGGTGAGGCCCCGCCAGCTGGGAACACTCCTGATCTCTGCAGATCCACCTGCTCCATGGAACACGGAGATCTCCCCCTTTTCAACCTGTATTTCAGCTCCTCCCTTTCTGCGCCAGGGGGATTTGCACCAGCAGCCTGGTGGGTGGGTTTGTTCTTTGGCTGGGAATCACCGCTGGAAGCACATTTGGGATCCAATAAACGGTAACAAACCTGAGCCTGTTCCTCTGAGTGCCTAGAAATGGTCACATCCAGAAAAAAAATTACACTTAAACTAAGAACATCAAGGCTTCCCCCCCAGTGTTTGCTGCTGGATATGTCAGAGGAGCAGACAGAGATCCCGGGATCCCTGAGGCTGGAAAAGCCCTCCCAGCCCAGCCAGGCCAAGCTGTGCCCGATGCCCACCTTGTCCCCAGCCCAGAGCACTGAGTGCCACGGCCAGGCCTTCCTTGGACACCTCCAGGGATGGGCACTCCAAACCTCCCTGGGCAGCTCTTGCCAAGGCCTGAGCTCCCTTTCCAGGAGGAAATTGCTCCTGGTGTCCAAGCCGAGCCTCCCCTGGCCCAGCCTGAGGCCGTTCCCTCTCCTCCTGGCCCTGTTCCCTGCGAGCAGAGCCCGACCCCCCCCGGCTGCCCCCTCCTGTCAGGGACTTGTGCAGAGCCACAAGGTCCCCCCTGAGCCTCCTTTGCTCCAGCCTGAGCCCCTTTCCCAGCTCCCTCAGCCGCTCCTGGGGCTCCAGACCCTGAATGTGTCTCCTGAAGACATTGAAGAAATGTCTTCATTAAATCCTACTTTTATTTTCCTTTTATTTTCATTCCCTGTTACTTCCAAGCACACAGACCCAAGCCAGCATCATCCCCGAGCCAGTAATTCCAAAGGCTCAGCCAGGGAGATCGGGAACAAGGTTCCCTCCCTTCGTGCCTCCCCGCCAAAAGCTCCCCTTACCCTGGGTGTGGGGGCTCTTCCCGGCTTCCCAAACCTCGTTCCCTGGGAGAACAAACGAGCGGAGGGAAGGAGAGGATGGCGAGCAGCAGTGCAGCCTGACGGCCACCGCGGTGCTCATCCCGGGAACCTGCAGGGCTGGAGCCGCCTCGCTGCGGGAACCCGGGCAGGGGTCCCTGGGGGGCTCCTGGGGAGTGCCTGGGGGGAACCCGCGAGAAGCTCCTGGCTCGGGAACTCCTCAGCATTTAGCCCAAGCCAGGCACAGCGAGTCCCGGGCCAGGAACCCCTGCCCGAGCCGGGACAGCCCCAGCGACTCCAGAGCCTGGGCACAAAGCTCCCAGGAATGCGCCACAGGGACCCCAGTGCCCTGTTCTGTC
>VZTA01022372.1:18363-29630 GCA_013398855.1 Mohoua ochrocephala
AATCGGGAGAGGAAAAGGGACAGGGACGGGGACAGGAACCGGGACAGGGGTTCGTGAGCTCGGGACAGAACTGGGACCAGGGTTTGTGTGTTCAGGACAGGGACAGGGACCGGGATTTGTGTGCTTGGGATAGAACCAGGACCAGGGATGGTGTGGCCTGAGGCCATTCCCTCTGATCCTGTCCCTGTTCCCTGGGAGCAGAGCCCAATTCCCCCCCGGCTGCCCCCTCCTGTCAGGGACTTGTGGAGAGGGACAATGTCTCTATGTCCCTGTGGAAAGCAGCACGGGAGCAACAACACAAAGCTGTTACCAGGGATGCTCATTTTTCATCCAAAAAAAGTGTTCCCAAGATAGCGCCACCCCTTCCTTCGACATTCCACGTTTTATTGAGTTTGGCTGGATTCGGGGTTGGTTGTGGTGCACGAGTTCAATAAATATTGCAGAACTGCCTGAAGCCCCGCTGAGTTCGAGCAGGGAGTGGGTACAGGAGCAGTAAATTGATAAGAGGTTTAAAAGATCTAAGAACTACCTGGGGTGGAGAAAGGGAGCTCCCTGAAAAGAGATGGCTGCTGACCTTCACCGGTGGCACGTGGCCCTCACAAGGTGGCACCTGACCTGTGGCCAAGGCCAGCACTGGCCCCCCTGCCAGGAAACTGCCTAGCAATTGGACTAAATCAGTGAATTTAATGCAGAATAAAACGCAGGGCAGCAGCTCTGCCTCTCCTGGCCCCACTGGAGAGGGACGTTCAGCCAGCGCCACGCTCTGCCCTGGCAGCCGAGGGAGAAGAGCAACTGCCCAGGAAGCAACAGCCCTTCCACCCGTCTGCTCCTCCCAAAGGCTTCCTGGAAGGGCCAGAGGAGGGGACAAGGAGAGGGAGCAGCAGCGGGAGGAGGCTCTGGCAGGGTGGGGACCCTCCAGGTGTGTCAGCTGGGCACAGCTGCTCCTGTGCCCTGGCAGACACTGATCACACCGACCCTGGGCGGGCTCCCAGCCAAGGAGAAGGCACCAGCCAGGTGTGCTGCCTCCTCTGGGACACGAGGAACAGTCTTTGGTGACCGCAAGGCACAGTCTGGAGTGCCCAGGAGAGCTGTAAGCGGCACCAGCACCTCCCTGTCCTCGGTCCCGCCCACAGGGTTCCGTGGAAGGCCACGCCAGAGCACTGACATTCCTGGGAAGCCCAGCTACTAAAGCAATGCTCACCCTACCCCCGGTGCCCCATCCCTGCAGATGGGGAAGCTACACTACCCCCCTCCCAGCCCCAGCCCTCTGCATCCTCACATTACTGCAGGTGCTCCCAGCCCAGCAGCTCCAGACAGGTGGAATGGCTCTGCCGGAGCCGTGGGCCTTCCCTTAGGAGCCGCACATCAGGCACTCCTCCCTGTTCTCCAGGGAGCACACCATGGCTGCCTTGTTCCTCTCCTTCTCCTCCTCCTCCCTGGAGGCCTTCTCCCGCTCCCGCAGCTTCTCCTTGTTGAGGGTGAACTGGATGGGGTTGGCGGCCGGCTTTGTCCGGAGGTAGTACATCCCAGTCTTCAGGCCCTGGGGACACGGCAGGAGCCTCAGGGCTGGGGGCAGCTGGAGCCCCCCGGCATGAACGGGAGCAGCAGGGCAGGCACCCCCAGCTCTGCTGCTCCGGAGACACTCCGGGGGAAAACCAGATTCTTGGAAGGAAAGAGCCACCTGCCCTCCCCAGAATCGGTGAGACCGACCTGCTGTGCCACGACTTATCCCGTGTGCCCAACTTAGCCAGCCCCATTTGTTGGGAACAAGCCCCGCCAGTCCCAGGTACAGCTCTTGTTTATTGAGAACAAACCCCCCAATCCCAAGTGCTGCCCCTATTTGTCAGGAACAACCCCCAGTCTCAGGCACTGCCCCCATTTGTCAGGAACAAGCCCCCAATCCCAGATAATGTCCTGGTTTTTGGGAACAACCCCCCAGCCCCAGCTAATGCCCCGTTTGTGGGGAAGAAGCCCCCAGCCCCAGCTAATGCCCCGTTTTTTGGGAACAACCCCCCAGTCCCAGCTAACGCCCCGTTTGTGGGAAAGCAGCCCCCAGCCCCAGCTAACACCCTCTTTTTTGGGAAGCAGCCCCCCAGCCGTACCTGCTTCCAGCCGTAGAAGTGCATGCTGGTGAGCTTCCCGTAGTTGGGCTCGGCGATGTGGATGTTCAGGGACTGGCTCTGGTCGATGAAGGCCCCTCTGTCCGCAGCCATCTTCAGGATGGTTTTTTGGGAGATCTCCCACACGGTCTTGTAGAGCTGCTTCAGGTCATCGGGGATCTCAGGGATGTTCTGCAAGGAACGGGAGGAGTTTTCCAGTGTGGAAAGCACCGACTGCCCAAATATCCCCATTTATAACATGGAATCCTTCGGTGACTGCCAGGGCTCCAGCAGCCCTGACTGCAACTGAGGCCTGTCCAGCTGAGCTCTGTCCCTGAATCCCAACACAGAATCCCAGAAGGCTTTGGGTTGGGAGGGACCTTGAAGTTCACCTCATCCCACCCCTGCCATGGGCAGGGACACCTCCCACTGTCCCAGGCTGCTCCAAGCCCCAATGTCCAGCCTGGCCTGGGACACTGCCAGGGATCCAGGGGCAGCCACAGCTGCTCTGGGCACCCTGTGCCAGGGCCTGCCCACCCTCCCAGGGAACAATTCCTGCCCAAGATCCCACCCAGCCCTGCCCTCTGGCACTGGGAAGCCATTCCCTGGCTCCTGTCCCTCCAGCCCTTCTAAACAGTCTCTCTCCATGTTTCCTCTTGGCTCCTTTAGGTCCTGGAAGGCCACAATGGGGTCACCCTGGAGCCTTCTCTTCTCCAGGCCGAACAATCCCAATTCCCTCAGCCCTTCCTTATAGGAGAGGTGCTCCATTCCTCTGATAGCCTGGTGGCCTCCTCTGGACATCCATGTCTGCAAGCACCAAGCCCACACGCAAACACCCTCAGCTCCCCCTCAGCAGTTACGTGTGGATAGGCTGCAGAGCAGGGAAAGGTTCTTCCCCCAGAGGGTGCTGGCACTGCCCAGGCTCCCCAGGGAATGGGCACGGCCCCGAGGCTGCCAGAGCTCCAGGAGCGTTTGGGCAGCGCTGCCAGGGATGCCCAGGGTGGGGTTGTTGAGGTGCAGGGCCAGGGCTTGGCCTGGGTGATCCCTGTGGGTCCCTTCCATGCTACTCCCTGCTATGAAATCACCCCATTATCATCTTTCTGACAAGTGGGAACCCAGAACTAGCAGGAGCTGCCTGGCAGGAATCCCTGCCCTGCTCCCCCTGTACCTGGATGGAGCCGTTGTGGGCGATGATCTGGTTCTTCATCTCCTCATTCCACAGGCCCCTCTCCGTGAGATCCTTCAGCAAGTGGGGATTCACAACCTGGGAGGGGCAGAAGCCAAAGGTTTTTAAATGATTGAACAAGATCCTGCACATTCCTGACAGACTCTCAGCCCTGGAAGTGTTCCAGGCCAGGCTGGACAGGGCTTGGAGCAACCTGGTGTAGTGGGAGGTGTCCATGCCCATGGCAGGGGTTGGAACTTCAGGATCTTTAAGGTCTCTCCAAACCATTCTGGGATTCTACTGGACATGGCAAATTAGAAGGGGGGTGTATGGAAGTGCCCTGCATGAGGGCACTTTTCCCAAAAGATGGGAAAAGGAGAGATCTCGCTGTCCCAGGGCCACTGGCCACAACCCGAGCTCCTAAAGAAGGGTGCAAACAATCAAGGTGATGTCAGGAGGGGAAAGAACAGAACAGGGGCAGGCTGAGTGTTGGGAAGAAAACACAGCCAGCTCTTCCTGCTGGGACTGGGGTCCCTGTCCCACAGCCCTCCCTGCCCTGCACAGGGAGGCACGGCAGTGATCCTCCTGTTCCACCTCCCCACTGCTGCCTGGGGTGATCCTGCAGCCGGGAGAAATGGAGAACATTGAGACACCCCAGAGGGGATGGACACACCTCCCAAGCATGGACAGACTCCCCTTGTCTCCAGAGGGGCCTTTGCTAACTCCAGTCTCCAGAACCTGACTTGTTTCACTCCCTCTCCTAACTGACAGAGCCCTCTGAGGCCTGTGGAGCTCTGCCATGGCCCCTTCAGACCTCTGAGTGCCTCACAGCTCATTCTCAGGACTGTGGTCTCAGCGACTCTTCCCATGCCCCTGCCATCACATCACCAACTCCCCCTCAGCAGTTATTCCTGCAGCCCATCTCGAGGCCCCACAAAGGTTCTTCCCAGACAAAAGCAGCACTTGTTTATAATTTCACCTGCTCCAGGGTGGCTGTGGAGCACACGAAGCTGGACTCCTGCAGCACCCAGTGCTCCAGGTGCCCTCGGTGCTTGGACACAACCATCCAGCTGAACTGAGCCCCCAGGTGTGAGGCCTCCCTTTGTCCTCCTTAGTCACAACAAACAAGGAAACAGCAAAGCTCTCCCCCAGAGCTCACCTGGAACTCCCCCGAGAGGACCCTGCGTGTGTAGATGTTGCTGGTGTAGGGCTCGATGGACTCGTTGTTGCCCAGGATCTGGGCGGTGGAAGCCGTTGGCATGGGGGAGATGAGGAGGCTGTTCCTGACACCGTACCTGGGGACAACAGGCAAAGTGAGGGAGCTGCAGCCCAGGGAGACAGGCCAGAGGCAGGAACAGCAGGGACTGGAAACCCAGGATAACCTGCAGAGCCTCGCATCACTTACAGGGAAAAGGGGAGCACGGCTGAACTGGCACTGCGGGTCAAGTGGAAGTGGAATCAGGGGCTTTGCTATTCTCATCTTTCATCAGAGGCTTTCCCAAATGGGATGGGGTGCAGGGGACACAATCTGCCAGGCACTGCACAACCCACAGCCCTGAGGCAGAACTGAACCAGCAGCCCATGAAGAGGCTGAAACCTCACCACACACAGGACAAGGGACAGATTGACCACATTTAAAAATTAGAGCCAGACAGACAGAGTCAGTCCATGACAAGCACTGCACACTTCAGTGATTCCTGTCTTCGGGATGTGCAAGGCTCAGCTTTTCCCTGGCAGCAGGGAAGAGCCCCCAGGCCCAGCTCATGGCTCACTCCTCACTGTTTGTTTAACGGGAACACCAATCCTCCTGCTGATGCATCCAAGATGGAACTGGAGCTCAGCTAAAGCAGAGCAGTGAGGGTGGGCTCCTCTGCCTTGGAAGGACAAAAATGAAAGAAAGCCACCCAAAAAACAGCTCTGAGGAAAGATCTGCTGGGGTGGGGGGAATACATGGGGCTGGTTTTACACTTGGACCCTGCCTTTCGCTCTCAGTAGACAGAACATACCAAATTCATAACCAAGGCCAGGCTGGACATTGGGGCTTGGAGCAGCCTGGGACAGTGGGAGGTGTCCCTGCCCATGGCAGGGGTGGCACTGGGTGGGCTTTGAGGTCCCTCCCACCCAACCCAGTCTGTGTTTTATCTGACAGCTACTGCAAACCGTGCAGGGTTACTCACTTGGCAATCTTCTCCTTCAGAGCCTTCCAGTCCCAAAGGTCAGAGGGGGTGACGTTCCACATGTCATACTGAAGGATCTGAGCAACACAGTTTGGTCCAAATTAGAGAGGGCACTCTTTTCTCCATGTTTTATAAATCCCATGGGAAATGGACCTGTTATTCCTATTAACTCTTCTCTCCAACTACATCTCAGTGAAGCTCCTGACCTGACCTGAGTATGACCTGACAAACACTCGATCTTGTGACTGCTCCAGGGCACAGCCAGCACAGGCTGAGTGTTGCTTGTCTTTTCAAATCAGAGAATCACAGAATATCCTGAGCTGGAAGGGATCCACAGGGATCACCCAGGCCAAGCCCTGGCCCTGCCCAGACCCCCCAACAACCCCACCCTGGGCATCCCTGGCAGCGCTGCCCAAACGCTCCTGGAGCTCTGGCAGCCTCGGGGCCGTGCCCATTCCCTGGGGAGCCTGGGCAGTGCCAGCACCCTCTGGGGGAAGAACCTTTCCCTGCTCTGCAGCCTGAGCCTGCCCTGGCCCAGCTCCAGCCGCTCCCCGGGTGCTGTCCCTGTCCCAGGAGCAGAGCTCGGAGCTGTCCCTGCGCTGCCCCTCGGGAGGAGCTGCAGTCCCGGGGAGCTCTGGCCTCAGGCTCCTCCAGGCTGAACTGACCAAGGGACCTCGTGGGGCCCCTCCAGACCCTTCCCCATCCTCCTGTCCCTCCTTTGGGCACTCTCTTGGGTCTCTCTACTATTGAGACACCCAGAACTGTCCCCAGCCCTGGAGCTGAGGCTGCCCCAGCCCAGAGCAGAGTGGGACAATCCTCTCCCTGGCCAGGCTGGCGATGCTGGGCCTGGTGTTCCCCAGGACAGGGATGTCCCTGTTGGCTCCAGGGCACAGCTGACTCAGTCACCACTTGCCATCAACCAGGTCCCTGCGGGTCTCTGCACCAGCCCAGGCACAGGATCAGCCTTGCAGAGCTTTTCCCAGGCGCAGTCCCTGGCACTCACCCCCTTGCTGACCGGAGAGCCCTCGTAGGTGTCGTAGGGGCCCTGCTCCCGGGCCAGCTCACAGCTGGCCTCCAGGGCCCCGTAGTAAATGGTCTCGAAGATGTGCTGGTTGAGGCGCTGGGCCTCGGCGCTCTCGAAGGGGAACCTCATGAGGATGAAGGCGTCGGCCAGGCCCTGCACGCCGATGCCGATGGGGCGGTGCCGGCGGTTGGAGCGCTCGGCCTGCAGGGATGGCACACACGGAGTTACCCCGGCACCGCTGCGGGGGGAACCGGGCTGGGACGGGGCTCTGGCAGCAAAACCTCCTGCTGCAGCGTGCCATGAGCTCTGCAGCAGCACGCCTCCCATCCTGCCAGGGCCCTGCTGTTTGCTGAGGGACAGACTGAGCTCCTTAGAACTCAGCACGGATTGTGATTGTTTGACCCAGCCAGGGTTTAGAAGTGAACGCTCAGCACATTCTGATAAATGAAGACATTTAACAGAGCAGAATCACACAATCGCTGAGGTTGGAAAATCCCTCTGAGCCCGCCGAGCCCAACTGCTCCCCAGCAGTGCCAAGGCCACCACTGACCATGTCCCCAGGTGCCACATCCACATGGATATTAAACCCCCCCAGGGATGAGGACTTCGCCACTGCCCCGGGCAGGCTGTGCCAGGGTTGGACAGCCCTTTCCATTATGAAATTTTTTCTAATGTTCAACTTAAACCTCCCCTGGCACAGGTTGAGGCCATTTCCTCTTGTCCCGTCCCTTGTTCTCTGGGAGCAGAGCCCGACCCCCACCTGGCTGCCCCCTCCTGTCAGGGAGTTGTAAAACCAACCAAAACGAGTTACACCTTCTCAGGATCTCTCCAGGATCCTTCTCTATGTTCCACTTCCCACTCTGTTCCTAGTGCTGGTCTGTGCTTTATGGAAATCCTCACACATGAAAAAATTCCAATGGCAGAACCGGAGTGGGAGGCTTTTCCTACAACTGCTTCAGTATGGAACTGCTCTGGCTGAACCTCAGGCAGGCACTGACAGGTCCCAGCTGGGAACAGGTGGCTAACAGAGCTCCCAGCAGGTCTGTGGGGCTCCCCTGGGACTGCTCTGGGCAGGATGCAGCCCTGCCCCAGCCCAGCACTCACCTCTGGCACAGGGTAGTAGTTGATATCGATGATTTTGTTGAGGTTTCGGACGATGACCTTGGTGACCTCAGCCAGCTTCTTGAAGTCGTAGGTGTGCTCGGGGGTCACGTACATGTTCAGGGCGATGGAGGCCAGGTTACACACGGCCACCTGCAGGCAGAGACAGGGAACCGTCGGGGATGGAGCAGCTCCCCAAGCCAAGAACACACAGCTCGGCTCCAGAGCAGCTCCCTGTCCACACTGCACGGAAACAACCCACCAGGGAACCTGGAACATGCACCCCTGGGTCCTCTGGCACCTCAGAAGTTGTGCAGAAGGTAACAACAATTCAGGACAGTTCAGTAGAAATTGGTATGACTAGAAAAATCCTGCCCTGGTCAGTTCTCCAGCCTGGAAACCATCCTCACACACAATCCCAGAAGGGTCTGGGTTGGAAGGAACTTTCAAGCCTGTCTTGTTCCTTGTCACTTTCCCTCTGAAAGGCGTCTTGTGTCATCCCAAACTCTCCACAGGACCCCACAGTCAGTGGAAGAGCTGTGAAGCTTCTCAGCTGCCCGTTCCCATCCTCAAGCAACAGTCAGACATATCCCAGAGAGCTGCCACAGGGGCACTCCCAGCTTCCCCCAGTGCTCTGAGCTCCCGCTCTGCACCCACTGTGGCAGTGACCCAGACTGGCTTGGGTGATTGGGAATGGGTTAATTTCACCGTGCCTGACTCTGCCTCTGAGGAAGAAGAGTCCACAGCAAAAAATTCTTAACCCCTGAGATCACCGGCCTGCCCCCCCTCAGTATTCCAGGGGCTCTCTCACAGGACAGAGTGTTTCAAGATTATCTTTAGCTGTTCTGTCATTTGTTAGCATAGGTTTGTTCCTCCCCTGAGATGTTCCTATTAGCTCACTGTTATTCATGTCATTCACTCACTTTGTGACCCTATAAAAACATGTAACCAAAGAACTAAGGGGTCTTTCTGCGAGCTCCCCTTCAAGAAAACAAACTTGGATTAAAGCTACAGAAATTCCAGCTCTTTCCTCCTTGTCTTTGCTCCTGCCAATGCAAAAGCTGAAAGACTGCTTGTTGCAAAGGGCGGCAGGCCAGGATAAGATCTTATCTCGACCAGACGCCGCTATCCTGTAAGGGTGGTAGCCTTCTATCCTGTAAGGGTGGTAGCCTTCTATCCTGTAAGGGTGGTAGACTATCCTGTAAGGGTGGTAGCCTTCTATCCTGTAAGGGTGGTAGCCTTCTATCCTGTAAGGGTGGTAGCCTTCTATCCTGTAAGGGTAGTAGCCTTCAGGCAGATTCGGCCGAGCCTAATCCAGGCAGACAGCGGCTACAACCCACCTCCTCCTTGCTGGTGTATTCCACGATCTCGGTGCACAGGTTGCTGCACTTGATGGTGCCCAGGTTCTGCTGGTTGCTCTTCCTGTTGCAGGAGTCCTTGTAGAGCATGTAGGGGGTGCCAGTCTCGGTCTGGGACTCGATGATGGCGTACCAGAGCTGCTGGGCCTTCACCACCCTGCGCACGCGGCCCTGCCGCTCGTAGCTGCAACACACACGGAGCCCTGTCAGCCCCAGAGCCCCCCAAACCCAGGGAAAGAGTCCTTTTAACTCCTCAGGGCCTGGGGCAGCCGAGGCCCTCCTCGCTGCTGAGCTCTGAACTAGCACGGGGAGCCCTCAGAGCAGGGCAGCAGCGCTGTCCTTGTGTAAGGGAAACAAATCTGTCACTACAGCAGCAACTCCACGCAGAGCCACGGAATGCTCCGAGCGGGGATGGCTCCAGGATGTGCCTCTAACAGGCTAAAACAGTCCCTCACACACAGCTCCACCCCGACAGGTCACAGTGTGAAGGACACATCCCCACCCTCACATGTTCATCAATCTCACAGTGAGCCCAGCGGCCACTTCTGAGCCCCTCCCACAAACCTGGGCCACAGCCCCAGAGCCCACGGGACACGGGCACCACTCAGGTCTGCTCACGCTTCCTACCTCTCATAGAGCTTCTCAAATTCCTCTCCCCAGACATCATCCAGGCCAGGACACTCATTCGGGCACATTAAGGACCAGTCCTGTAAGGAGGAAAAATATTCAGAGGAAATCTTCAGGCACTCTGTTAATTAAAGCTGTGGCTGCCCCTGGATCCCTGGCAGTGTCCCAGGCCAGGTTGGACATTGGGGCTTGGAGCAGCCTGGGACAGTGGAAGGTGTCCCTGCCCATGGCAGGGGTGGCACTGGGTGGGCTTTAGGGTCCCTCCCAAGCCAAACCAGTCTGGGATTCTGTGAAACACAAGCAGGCAGGGGAAGAACAATTTACTGAGAAAATGTTGGTGCTTTAAGGAAACCCCAGAGTCAAAACAGCCCAACAGCCCAAGAACATGTCATGGGCTGTAAGCTTAAGAGAAGTATCCCACTGGAGTTGTCCAGCTCCACTCTCTGCCTGCACAGCCAAGTTCTCAAACAAGGTGCAGCAGCTCTTCCAGGAAGGTCCTGGAAGGTACAAGGAGCAAAGCAACTCTGCAGCCCTTCCTGAGGCCCTTCCAGGGCTTCTCACCTGCTCCTCCACTATCAGACCCTTTCTGTGCCAGCCAAGTTCTCACCTGGTTGGTTTCCACTCGCTTCATGAAGAGATCAGGGATCCAGAGGGCAAAGAACAGGTCCCTGGCTCGCTGCTCTTCTTTCCCAGTGTTCTTCTTCAAGTCCAGGAACTCAAAGATGTCCAGGTGCCAGGGCTCCAGGTAGATGGCAAAAGCCCCAGGCCTCTGGGACACGGAACACAGCCCAGATCAGAACAAACTGGCCTCGGAAAGAAACCTCCTGCCTTGCTCCCGAGTGCACACAACACCCCAAACGAACTGGGAACTGGGGGGCAACACCAGGGGAACACCAGATACCCAACACAAGGGGAAAAATGCCCCTTTTTTGATTATGTGTCACCCACAACCACTCCATCGGCTCCCTGATGTTCATGGACAACCCTTCCCAGTGCGGAAGCTCTCCCATGACCCGAGGCTCCCTTCTGGACCCTCCTGAGAGGTACCTTGTTTCCACCTTGATCCACGTAACGGGCGGTGTTGTTGTAGACCCTCAGCATCGGAACGAGCCCGTTGGAGTTCCCGTTTGTCTGCAGAGGCACAGGAGAACCATCACTACTGAAAAGCAACTCCCTGCAGGGGCTGGCCTGTGTTTCCTGTGGGTCTTCCCTCACTCTGCAGAGCTCTCCTACTGATCACCACCCATTATTTCCAGTCCCTTCCCCATTTTCTGACAAAAATGTACATATCAGCTACATGACCCAGAGTATATAAAATGTCCCTCCTAACTTCTTTCCCCTAGGTTGTCACCTAAAGGCTTGCAGGGTCTACACACACTGAGACAAGAAACCCCAAACACACATCCACAGACGGTCTGGGGCAGTCAGAGACACGGAAAGGCAAAGGGCTCGTGCACGAGTCTCTGGGCACATTCCCAGGCTGCT
This sequence comes from Mohoua ochrocephala, assembly GCA_013398855.1. Taxonomy (NCBI): domain Eukaryota; kingdom Metazoa; phylum Chordata; class Aves; order Passeriformes; family Acanthizidae; genus Mohoua; species Mohoua ochrocephala. The sequence goes on from VZTA01022372.1 coordinate 29,400, forward strand.
AACAGATCAACATTGGAATTGTCTGACCCAAACAGTGGAATAAGATCCTCTTTCTGGAAGGATTTCTATCAGGAAGCCAAAACACCGAGGAAAAGCAACCTTCCTGCCTCAGGCCAAGGGACTACTGAGTGCTGTGTGAACTGAGGAGCAGCACTGGCTTGGCAGCCCGAGCGAAGGCATTCCCTGGGAGCAGCAGGAGTGGCCCTGAGCTGGACACTCACCCCAGCGATG
>VZTA01022373.1:7978-18064 GCA_013398855.1 Mohoua ochrocephala
GGGGCCGCCGCCGCCTCCATGTTGTGCCGCCGCAGCAGCTGCCGGAGCGCACGGAGCGTCTCAGGCAGGCTCCATGCTCGGGGCGCTGCGCTCGGCGAGGAGGGAGGCGGGGAAGGGGGGAGGCGCTGGAGCCGACCCTCCTCCTCCTCCTCCTCCTCCTCACGCCGCCGCCAGGGAGGGGGCTGGGATGGAGGATCCCGGCTCGCACCGCATCCCGGGGGCGGGCGGGGGCGCCCCGTCCCGCCGCGGCGCGTCCCACGCGTGGGAACACCTGGCCGCGCGGGGAGGGGTGGGGCTCCGGGGCTTTCTTCTTTATCTTGTTAACTCGTTCCTTCTGCTGCAAATACTCCAGAACCTGCCGGGAAAGGCCGGAGAAGACGGCTCGCTGCGTGTTCAAAAAAGCAACCTTTTGCTGGTGGATTTGGAAGTTAAAAGCCGGGGACGCCCGCCCCTTTTTCTGGCTCCAGGAAAAAGGGTGGTTGTTTTCTTCCCGAATGGAGGTTCGGTTTTGGCTTTCTCCTCCCACCAAAACAAACATTTTATTAAGTCACTCTTCCACAAAACACTAGTTTTCAAAGCAAAATGCATTCAACAACAGGCTTTTGTTGCCTTTCCCCCTCTCCCTGTTAAACATGCCACCTGCTCCTATAAACACATTACCACCAGGAAAGAGGCAGAAACTGCCTTCTGACATGGGGCTTGTGTGGTGCCGGGGCCAGGGAACAGAGGGCTGAGCAGCACCCGGCTCACACTGAAACATCCCGCACCTTTCACAGGCCAGATACTGCCCGCGCCTCCCTCATAGGGGTGAAAACAAACGGCATAAGTCAAGAATTTTCATTTAAGTGCTCGTTGACAATAAGAAGAAGGGTTGCTAGATGGCCTTGTATAGAGATGGAAATCACAAGGGTCCGCCTGGCATCCCCTTTAAACGATTTTTGCAAGTCTCAGAGCAGGAGCCATAAATCACAAGCAAGCAAATGGATGTTACATTTAATAGTTTCGTTACATTTCAGAGATGAGTGAGTTCCAGGTTTCCCCGTTGCCATGTATTAATTTATCTGCCTTGCTGTAGGTGCTACAGCGGCAGCTGGGATTTCTTCTCGGTGCCAAGATCAAGTATTCAGGAACTGGTTTAGGTCCTGTTGGTTACTCCACTGCAGACATCCCCTGCAAGGGAAAAGGCCGAGTGTTTTGAATGGGTTTGTTTCCAAAGTCAGCGATATTCAACTTTGCTCAGAAAGTTTAAAAATTCAAGGAGTTACAAAAGGCTTATAGTGACACATTAAAGATCACCTAAAAAGGTGATTTTCTTCTCTCTCCTGCTTCTGGTTTAACATATAGAGAACATGTTTTAAAGAGGGCTCATTTTAGGCAGCATTTAAAACCTAGAAAAATCTCAACTTCCTTGAAGGCAGGAAAAGCAGAAGTTGGTCTTTGGTGATAGATCTGTAACAAACTGGAACCCAAATCTAGGCTGCTGTAAATTATTAAAGGAAAAACTTTGTGTGAACACCAACTGAATAAGGGGTTTTTTTGCATCTGCTTAAAGAAATTGCCCAACACCAGACAAATAACTGGAAGAAAGATTCCTTTGTTGAAGACAGTGGTTAGACTTTACTTTTGATGGGTCTGACCTCCTGCATCGTGGAAATTACCCAGCAGTCCTGGCATCACAGTAACTGGGGTTAATTAGAGGCAGACAAAGGGCACACGAAGCAGTTGTACTTGCAGCAGGCAGTGGGAACAGTGGTGTACGTTTCCCATCCCAAACCCCAATCAGCTTGGGGGCCATATACAAAACTGCATTTCAGCAACCCAGGGAGAGCCGGGCTGTCCTATGATGGCCTCCAAGGCACCAGGGCAATCGGGTTCCCTGCCCTTCCTGCCCCTTGCCCTAACAGGATCAGGGATCAGCTGCTGAGATGACTTACCCATCCCTCCAAGGCCAGCTCCAAGCCATGTAGAGGGGGTGAGCCTGCCCACAGGCTGCTGGAGGGCAGCAGCAACTTCTCTTTCAGCTTGCAGTTGCTCCCAGCACTTGGCAACTTGGGTCCTGAGATCCCATACTAGGATGCAATAGGCCTGCTGCTACCCCTGCTCCATTGAAGAGTTGCTTATCCCCCTATCTGACCCTGTCAAACTGCATGGTCACGTTAGGAATGGCAGCAGTTTATACCAAAAGGGAGAGATAGCAGCAGTGAGCAATTAGCAGATTGGGTAATAGGCTGACTCAGGCTAAAACAAAACGAGGAGATCAGGCCATGGAGGCAGGCAACTAGGGAAGAGAATCTTACCAGAACACATCTTTGGGGCTTTGATCATAGCACCTCTACTAAAAAAACATTACAGGCATTCATCTAAAGCAATGGCAAATGCAGTAGCAGCCAGGAACAGAGTCTTTCTCCAACCCACAAGATGCCATCTTGAACTCACTTAATATATTTTAAGGGGAATTTGGAGGAAGTTAAAGTTGTGCAAATCTGAAGTCATGATCTGAGAAAGCTGTCTTCCACCTATTTTCCATCCCTGCAAAAATTCCTCCAGCAAAACTAGGGGAGGCAAAGCTGTGACATTCCTGAAATGTCTGATGTACATATTTTTGCAAGAAAGTAAAAAACAATGTAAAAATAAACAAACAAAACCACTTACCAGGATAGCACAACCATAGTTCTATCCTTCCTTTTAACTGAAGAAAGAGGGATCTCTTTCCATACTGCTGCATCTCAGTGCCCAAGTAAGAATGCAAAAAAAAAAAAAAAAAAAGCCAATACCCCATTCCGTCTAATATTTCTTGTTTAATTCTGGGCAAGTCACAGTCTAACATTTCCTCAGTTTCTCTTCCTACAGTAAAAGAGCAGAGGGAATAATTTGCCTAACTTTCATAATTTCTGTTTATAGTTTGACGTAAACTGCAGCAAGTTTGGAGCCTGATTGTGGGAAGCAGGAAAGGGAGGAAATCCAGACTGGGAGCCCAGTCCCCTGCCAAGGTGTAAAAGCAGATCTATTCCTGCATTCTTCCATTGCCACCCCTGATGGAGAAAGGAGGGACATGCAGAGATACAGGAGGGAAAACAAAGAGCTGTGTCTGAGCACCCAAAGGTGTTATCCAGGATAACGTAGCCATCCTGCCACAGCTGGGAAACTTGGTTTGACTGAAATGCTGCAGACGTTTCTACATGTTTACTCCTCCTGGATTTCTCCTTCCTACCCCAGTTTACAGTATCCTTCTCTGCCAGCTGCCAGAGCTGTCTGAGCTCCTTGTGGAGCTAGCGTTTAATGACAACTGCAGAAGGCCCTAAAGTGAATTTACTGTTTTACAACTGACACCCAGGTTTATTTCATGGTGAGTGTCAGCACCAAGACATGCATCTTTATTCCTCTGGAGCAGCGCAGTTTAGTCAAGATGAACTCACTAGACTCGGATAGACTGAGGCTGCTCTTTGGTGCTTTGCAAAGGAAAGGTAAAATGATCAGTAAAAAACAAAGATACCATCAAAACATTTTCCTTCTTTACTTCTCAGGCCATATGACAAAATGATTTTCCTCTACCCATGTCTCAAATGCACTTCTTCACCCTTTCGCTCCCAGCTTCCATCTAGAAAGCAGTCTCCACCTAATTATGTGTAGGGACCTCTATTCTTTATCACCCTTTATCAGAAGAGAAAATGTTTACAGGCAATCTAGAACAAGTCCGAAATTACAGCAGAAAGTATTATCTAGATACAGGTTCCCTCATCTCCTCAAAAAAGTAGATGCACTGAGAAAAACATATATATATGTATTCATCTGTAGTTAAAATTATCCCTCCTGAGCAGAAATCTGAAGTAATCTTGGTAAAGGGTGGGTTTGGTTCTGAGGCTGCATGGGGCATTTAGGTGTTGCTTTGTAAAAGGTGAGTTTTTAGGTGCCAAATAATACTTAACATTTACACCTAAATCACTGCACTGCCACTCATTAAGCTGCCTGAAAGGGTGGGAAAGTGTCACCATCACCACCTTCTTATCCATAAAGAAAATTACAATAAGAAAAATAATACCTTTGGTTTATATCATGCAGTTTCCCTGGCATTGCACAAGGAGAATAGCCTAATTTTTTCAAACTAATTATTCCCCAAAACATTTCAGCAACCCAACTTTGTGTGGCAGTTTTCTTCCCCTTCTGCTCCTTCCCCAGATCAACTCTGACATGAACTGAACAGTTAAACCACCAGAGTCTGCCATGCAGACACAGATTAAAATCAATGCTCTCTCAGCCTGTGGTTTGTAAGGTCCTTTTAAGGCAGTCCTAAAAGAAACAATGAAAAGGAAGTCAAACTTTAGTGCGTTTAAAATCTCTATACAGAACTCTTTATGCCTATTGGGAAATCTTAAAGGATTGAAAAAGCTTGGAAATCTTAGGATGCTCAGTGGAAGGATAAAATTAAATATCGAAGAAAACTACGCTTTTCAGGCAGCCATGGGAAAGAGCACAGGTGCATTACAGGTATAACTGGAGAGCATAATGCACATGATCATCTTACATTATATCACACATATAAGCTGGAGAACTTCCCTGCATAGAGAGGGCTCCAGTGCCACACCTGAACTGGAACCCCAGTGTTTCCAGTGCAGTGACCTCAGCGAGGGCGGTTATGGAGTCACAAACAGGACTGGGAGATCGCCAAAAAAAACTGTTTTGTCAAATAGTTATGGCACATTTTAAGGGAAGACGGTGCTGCAAGTAACCTAGGTGGGACCACAGAAAGAACTAGACAGAGAATGGCAATCTTTCGGCATTTGCCAGTGCTTGAGATTTCCCACAATACCCAGGGCCCATCTGCCAACAGTTTCTGCTCCAAGAGGGATAAACGGGACACACATGCCAGTAACTCAGATACAGGGAAATCAGGAGACACTGCAAGCCAAGGGATCAGAGTGCTGCAGGACAGAGGCTTCCTGGCAGAAATGAGTTTAAGGAGAGAGATGGCTTACATATGTTTGCAAGAGGAAAACTAATATTTAAAAAAAAAAGTCTGACAAATGTCCCACTGCTATCTCATTTCAAACAACATTTAAGTGAGATGGTGAGTGTAAAGAGCCTGTTCCCAAAGCCTCCTGCTGGCTAGCGATGTCAGGAACAGAGGGGCTGACACTGCTTGAGAAACATGTCACCATAAAAAGTTCTGAAAACATAAAAATAGTTCAGTGGGTTTTTTTGGTGGTGATTCTTGGACTCTGAATGCCTTTCTGGTTACAACTACACTCCCTGCTACAGCTACCAGAACAGCAGTCACCGCATTACCCTGCACTGTATGAGCTGAAGTTTTTCTTTAAAACCTCCATGACAGCTACATTTGCAAAGCTGCTTGCAAAATTAACCATTAGTCATCAAAGTTCTGTATCAAAAAGAGGAAATATTGTGAAGGGACACGGAAATTCACTTGCAGGGGAGGGAGAAGATGAACATCCTCAGTGTCTCAAAGTAGGAGTCCTCTTCTTTGCCCTGTAAAGGCAAAGTTGTGAAGGACCATCTTTTCTTACAAGCAACATCAATATTTCCGTAGCAAAAGCAACAGCAACAATGAAAGAAGTCATCACAGAGATAAATATTAAAGAAATACTAAAAAAATCTCTATGTGAATCATAGAATTATTTGGGTTGGAAGGGATCTTTTAAAAATTATCCAGTCCAATATCCCTGCAATGAGCAGGGATACCTTCAACTAGACCAGGTTGCTCAGAGCCCCGTCCAACCTGACCTTGAATGTTTCCAGGGATTGGGCATCCACTTCCCTGGGCAACCCGTTCCAATGTTTTATTACTCTCAATATAAAACATTTCTTCCTCATATTGTGGTGGTTTAACCCCAGCCTGCAACTAAGTACCACGCAGCTGCTCGCTCACTCCATCCCACCATGCCGCGGGGAGGAGAATCAAAGAACAAATAAAACTTATGGATTGAGAGAAGAACAGTTTAATAATTGAATTAAAACAAAACATTGTAATAATAACAATGATAATAACAATGACAACAGTAATAAATGCAATGAAAAGGAGAGAGAGGAGTAAACCCCAAGAAACACAGGTGATGCACAACACAACTGCTCACCACCTGCTGACCAATGCCCAGCCCATCCTCCAGCAGTGATTGGCGGCTCCAGGCCAACTCCTCCCAGTTTCTATACTGAGCCTGACATTTTGTGATACGAAACATCCCTGTGGCCAGTTTGGGTCAGCTGTCCTGGCCATGCTCCCTCCCTTCTTGTCCCTCACCTCCTCACTGGCAGAGCGTGGGAAACAAGCAAGTCCTTGAGTCAGCGTCACACTCTTCAGCAGCAGCTAAAATATCAGTGGTATCACACTGTTCTCACACTAAATCCAAAGCACAGCACTGTACCAGCTACTAGGAAGAAAATGAACTCTATGCCAGCTGAAACCAGGACCCTTATATCTAGTCAGAATCTATCCTCTGTTAGGTTAAAACCATTACCCCTTGTCCTATTGCAGCAGGCCCTGCTAAACAGACTGGCCCCATCTCTCTTAGAAGACCCCTTCAATATTGAAAGGCTGCAACAAGGTCTCCCCAGTCTTCTCTTCTCCAGGCTGAACAACCCCAATTCTCTCATCCTTTCCTCATAGCAGAGGTGCTTCAGCCCTTTAATAATTTTTGCAGCCCTCCTCTGGAGCCACTCCAGCAGGTCCAACAGCCTTTCCTGTGCTTGGGACCCCGGAGCTGGATGCAGTACCCCAGGCGGAGTCTCACCACAGCACAGGAAAAAGAGTAGCATGAGGAGCCTCCAAATGCAGTATTCATCAGACAGAACTGCCCTGAGGACACAAGAACAGATGCTGAATGGGTCATGGAAAATTGATGGGATTTAGGGTAGCATGCACTGCTCCAAACATCTCTGCACTGCACAAGTGTCTGGGTACTGAGGAGAGCAACAAGAGGTTTTTTTGAAGGAAGAATAAAGACAATTTGTATTCATACAACTGCCAGGTTCTGCCTCACTTTACATCCCAACCAGCTGCTGCTGATACACCCATGTAAAACAGTAGTGCATGACACGAGCATGTGACTGTCATATTCATTCCTACATTCAGTGACAAAGCTCGCTTCCACCATTAAAAGCATCAACCAAGTAGAACTGGAAGATGAAGAAAGAGTATCGGAACAACCTGGTGGTGGATGTGCTCCCTTAAATAGATTACTGACAAGGTCACAGACTGAGGTAGGTTTTTTGACCTTTTCAGCATTAGAAGTTTCTTTTGCTTTTGAAAGCTGCTCTTTTACTTTTGTGAACACAAAAATGTTGTAAGCAGGGGTAAAGCCATGCTCGACTAGTTACCACCTGACTAATTTTTGTGGGTGGTTAAGATGCCAGGCAAGACTTGCTCTGTCCCAGCAAGACGGAAATCTTTCCACTGTGTGCAGTGGGAAAGGCCCTTATGATATGGCTCAGTGCCATGACCATTTAGATACTAAAATGGTGGATGTCGAAACCAACCCTGAATGCAGTTACATCGATTCTACTTGCCATCTGCTCTCTGAGAATGCTGTGAGCAGTTCTTGCTGGGATTACACTGCATGCTCCTGGTGGCTGCCAAACAAAGGAGAAGTTAAGAGAGGGGGAAAAAAAAAAAAAAGAAAGTGACCTGTGGGGGAAAGTTGCAGACTAGTGTAACTAGGGGGGAAAAAAGCCCTGATAAAGTTTCCTACAAGATGTATGTGTTTCTAGATGTCAATGCACACAAAAATTAATTGCATTTAACGTTCTCTTGAACAGTACCTGGTCTGCACTTTGTAACAACTAAAAGTATATAAAATCATAGAATGGTGTGGGTTGGAAGGGACCTTAAAGGTAATTAGTACCAACCCCGCTGCCATGGGCAAGGACACCTTCCACTAGAACAAGTTACTCAGAGCCCTGTCCAGCCTGACAGGGATGGACATCCACAGCTTCTCTGGGCAATCTGTTCCAGTGCTTCACCACCCTCACAGTAAAAATTTTTCCCTAATAGCTGATCTAAACCTACTCTCTTTTAGTTTGGAGCCATTCCCCCTTGTCCTGTCACGACATGCTCTCATAAAAAGTCCCTCTCCCTCTTTCCTGTAGGCTCCCCTCAGGTACTGGAAGGCCTGAATTAGGTCACTCCAGAGCCTTCTCTTCTCCAGGCTGAGAAACCCCAATTCTCTCATCCTTTCCTCATAGGAAAGGTGCTCCATCCCTCCGATCAACTTGGTGACCACCCCTCTGGACTTGCTCCAACAGGCTGATGTCCTGTCTGTCCTGGGGCCCCAGGGCTGGATGCAGCACTGCCGGTGGGGTCTCACCAGAGCAGAGCAGAGCAGAGGGGCAGAGCCCCCTCCCTCGCCCTGCTGCCCACGCCGCTTTGGATGCAGCCCGGGACACGTTCGGCTTTCTGGGCTGTGAGTGCACACTGCCTATCCTGAGTTTGCCGTGTGCCGAATCCGACGGCTGAAACTCTGCCCGTAGAGCCAAGCGAAGTTCTTCCCGCGGCCGTGCCGCAGCGTGACGTGTTCCTGAAGGGCCGCACGGAGCTGGAGGACCTGCAGATGGCAGCCTTGGGGAGCGGCGCTCCTGCAGCCGCAGCCTCACGGAGCCCCGCCGGCGCCTGCGATTTCACAGCGAGGGCTTGAAGCACTTTTCCTTGCGGAACACAGGGGTTTTTTCACCATTAATTTGCTTTTCACGGTTTTTTATTATTAAATAATTAGTTTTTCCTCTCTCATCCCTGCTGGACAAAACACATTGAACCAAATCAGAGCTGTGTCAGCAGCTCGAGGGAGCTCTGGTCAGTGATAAGGCACACACTGCAATGGGCAGTATCCAGCTATAATAAGGATTGCTGCTACTCCTGGAAGAGTCATAATTCAAGGTAAGTTACGAGTCTAGTGATGCAAAACCTGAGCTCCTATTGGTCTGTCAACACTATTTAAAGAATGTTCATTTTCCTTTACAGTCCAGGATTAATTATAAAATTAACAAACTTTTGGTCACACAGAACTGCAAAACCTGTTCTCACTTCAGAGTTAATTTGACATTTGAACTCTCATGTGCCAGCAGGTGGCTGTTGAATTTGTGTTGTAAACAGCATGGGGGAACTGAGCACGTTGAACTGTATCCACAGTGACAAGCAAACACAACAGCACTATTTCTGTGAGCTTCTCTACCCTCTAACCATTAATTCTTACAAACTGGTTTTGGGGCTGGATTTTCTGCATCTGTTCAGTTCTTCACATAATTTGCACCTTACAAACCTATAGCATCCAGAAGAGAAGCTTAAAGTCATGATCAGGGCTATCATCCTGCTGGAGGACTTCAACAAATGGCATCTGCTGGAAAAGTAGCAGAGCAAGCTGTGGGTGATCCAGGAGACTCTTGGAATGCGTCGAGGGTAAATTCTTAAGCCAGGTAATAGACATCCCTTCCAAAGGAGATGTGACACCAGACCTGTCACTCCCCAGCACAAGTGAACTAATCGGTGACATCAAAACTGGAGTCAGCCTGGGCTGCAGTGATCCTGCATTGCTGGAGTTCATAGTCCTGGGGAATATGGGTCAGGCTGAGTAAAGTCAGGCCACTGAATTTTAGGGAAGCAAAATTCCTAGGTTCTAGTCAATAAGACCCCCTGGAAACCGCCCTCAGGGACAAGGGAGCAGAGCAGAGCTGGCAGATCTTTAAGGATCTCACTTTCCACAGAGCACAAGACTTCTCAATCCCCACACGTGAGAAATCAGGAAAGGATGGCAAGACACCACCATGGATGAGTCAAGACCTCCTGGTCAAAGTAAAAGGGTAAGAAGGAAATGCACAGGTGGCAGTGGAAACAGGGAGAGGTATCCTGGGAAGAATACAGGGATATTGCTTGTATGTGTAGAGATGGGGTCCGGAAGGCCAAGGTGTGGCTGGAGCTGAACTTGGCAAGGGATTTTAAGAATACTAAGAAGGGCCTCTATAGGTATACCTGCCAGAAAAGAATGTCAAAAAAATGCACTACTTCTGATAAATATGCCTGGCGAACTGGGAACAACAGACAAGGTACTCCATTTTTTGCCTCATCACTCTTCCCACACCTCTTGA
>VZTA01022380.1:10742-49830 GCA_013398855.1 Mohoua ochrocephala
CCAAGGGAGTCGTTGAGTCACCATTCCTAGAAGTGTTCAAAAAACATGCGGACATGGCATTTGAGGACATGGTTAAGTGGTGAACATGGTGGTGGTGTCAGGTTGATAGCTGAAATTGATGACCTTATAGGTCTTTCCTAACCTTAAGAATTCTAAAATTCTAATTTTTTTTCCTGAAAAAAACAGTCATCTCTTGAAGTTATTGCATTGTGTGACCTGGTACTGGATCCACAGTGAGATATAAACACCAAATCGAATTTTTTTCAAATTAGGTAATATAGACTTTCATTAATGATGTCACCAGTGTCTAGATCTTGATTTCTTACCAAAACTTCAATCCAATTTCTTCAATCCTGTTCCATGCTTCTCCCCCTTGACCATTTGACTATCTTTTAAAACACCCTATTTCCCCTGAAGATGAAGAAAATAGGGAAAAGAAGCCTCACGCAAGAAGAAACAAGACCTCATCTCTGATTGTTCCAGATTGTTCCCCCTTTCATACGTCTTCGTGCTGTACTGTACCTTCTCAGGAGCTGTCCTTGTGTTAGTTCACTCAATGGTCTATTAAAATCTGTACATTCAATCAAATCTGTACCAACACGTTGCTTCCATTACTTATTCTTTTCACAGCAATGCTAATGATCAGTAAGAGCTTCATCAGGATTCCAAAAGTATCGATTCATTCTCTAAATCAAAGGCAGTATTCAATTGTTTAAATACTTTTTAGGCCGTTCTTTTTAGCAATGGTAAGTTTTCGTATGTTTGATTCTAAAGACAGATAATGTATGTGAGGATTCAGACATGTTTTGCACACTCCAAATACATTCTGAAAAATAGAGTACGGAATTTTTTCCTGTTTCACTTGCCTGCAGCCCCCTCTTCTCAATCTCTCGCCTTCATACATTTTTTATTAGTGCTGTAATTTAAATATAAAATGAGCTTACCATTCACCTAGGCTAATCAGATCTGACTACACATGAATGATATTTGGGATTATGCCCTGCATGAGGATATTCACTAACTCCCTGAGGTCGTAATTTTTCTGTTGAGGTTTATGATCAGGAAGACTAATCAGTCTTGTGATGCACACTTCAGGATTTCATTGTTACGAGAATAAATTTTTTTCTCCAACTGTTGAAAGAAACTAGAAGTACAACTTTTATATCCATTTGATGGATTATTTCTTTTTTTTTTTTTACCTTACTCTGCTATAGGAACCAGAACTGTGTTCTAAGAAAAGAAAGAGGAAAAAATTTAAAAGATTTTACAAAGTGTAGAAAGTGCTCCAGCCTTTTTAATTGTGTGACACACACATAAGGCAAGAGTATAAGCCCACAAAATTTCACAATGGTAGCTCACAAGAATCTTCAACAGTACGTGAAGTGGGACAGTTTCTTGCCTGGCTACATTCTCAGGCGACCTACATTGAGAAATACTTGAAGAATCAAATTCTTTTCAAGGTCCCTGAAGTACAGAGATTTCATCCATGCACTCAGATGCACACAGTTTTGGAAAGAGGAAGCAAACAGCTTGCATTTTCTTCCCATGTCCTGTAGACTCTGAAAACAGACATAGGAATTACACAGTGGTTGGTCTCAATTTTCCTAACAAATTTACTTTCCTTTGTTATCGTGAGTCCAGTGTCCTCTTCCTCCATCTTTTCCAGTGAAAAATATACTTAATTGCGTAACGTCTTGTGGGTAAAGGGCTGGATGGGTAGCACACTTTCACATCCTAGGATTTTAATGGCTTTTAAGCATAGAAAGACCTCATGGCAGTGAAGTTCTGAATTCACGCTGACTTTTAAGTGGATGTCTGTTATCACAGCTTAGCACAACACATAACTATGCACTGAAACATGTATTGGACTGATTCCTAGCAGTGACATGCTTTACATGCTTGAAGGGTAGTCTGCTCACATGCCTTGCTGAATCTCATTTACTTATCTTTGGGGAAAAAAAATACTGTTTCAGGGTGCCACCTGAAGCGTCACTGGCAAAGATATTTAGCATATGTGAGCATACGTGGCCTATCTTCTCAGGGAGTAGAATGCATAAAAAGGTTCCACTTCCATGAACTTAACAAACAGGAGCCCTAGCCATGGATCAAGACTGTAGAACACAACAGAAAGACAGTCTCTCCTCCAAAAACCTTACTCTAACAGAATGAGAAAAGTGATAGAGATGAAAAAAAGGCCAGAAAATATTTCAGATGGTGATAAAAAGTGAAATTAATCTTCATCTGCTACACAGTTAGCAGTCTACCCACTGATGTTTTTTGCAGGTATCAGCAAGGACAAGTTTTGAAGAGAGCTGTGAAAAATAAAACACAGGGTGGCTTGGCTTTGCAAGTTTTACAGGGAGCTCTTCTCAACTGTATCCTGCAGCATTACTGGATAAACTTTGATTAGAAACATTAACAGCTGAAAAAGCCCTTTGCAGTGAAATTATGTAGGATGACCATCAGGGACTCTGCTTCCTTTCCTGATTAGCTATTAAAATGCTGATAGTCAGCACTATACAACACTTAAATTTATTACAATCACAAGGGAAATCATCAGAGAGGAAGAAATAATTTCTAAGATCCAGTTCCTGGGTAATTTTTGGTGTTTTTCCTGAATCTTTCAGTAACTTCCCTAATGTTTTCCTCATTTGATAATTTTTATTTACCTTTCCTTTCCTCTGTAGACGCAACGGAAAAGTCTAAAGTTCTACTTCTAACCAAGTAAGCAATCTAGCATTACTTTTGTTTTCAGTATTTTTAAGTGTAACTCAGCATGAGGTTTCTTGTAAAAAAATTTACAAAAGTTGTCTATAGAACTTTTATTCTTCAATATTCAAATAATTTAGCAGAAAAAAATTATTTCCTTCTGAGTCCTTTAGTACAGGCTGAATTCAGTGGCAGAAAGCAAGCAGCTAAAATTTACTTCAAGATAGTAAATGAAATATTTACTGTTAGTTCCAGAAATAATAATAAAAGTTTTCTTCATACACATTTTTTAATTAAAAACTGGTATCTTATTCCAAAAAATATTTTAAAACTGCGGACATCTCTATTTGAATTACCTCCAGGTTTATATTATGAAACACAGCTTGGCAGGTTTTTCTTTGATACAAATGATTTACAAATATGCCACATCAGCTCCAAGCTCCGTGTTTTAAAATTATTTATAGTTTTATAGCTCATACTTACAAAGTCATGCCAGTAGAAACGGCTTTCACCAAAGGGCTTAATTCTCTCCACACTTAGCATTAAGTCAGAAAAAGAGAGAAGAGCTCAATGGTTCCTCATATTTATGTATGCAAAGGCATCGAACATGTAAGTGTTTCTCACTTGAAAAGTGTTGCACAAAAGTAGTTGACAGAAAGGATGTGTAACGGGTCCCTGTTTTGCTCCTCTATCGGTCAGATCTGTAGTCTGTGGTGTCATGCCCAGCAGCTTTATTTGATTTCAGTGTGATTCATGCGCATGTAGGTATGAAGTTTGATAATACCAGGGTTTATTCTGAAATGTTCAACTGGATTTTACTTCAATGAGAAAGATGGAGAAAAAAAAATCAAGACTATCAAGAGTTGGCACAAGAAGGACTGCATATGCAAAACTACAAATATAATCGAAAGGCTGGATTCAAGCTCTTTTGAGCAGCAAAGCAGTTTAATCTGGAGGAATCTTGATCACATAATGGCAATTAATTCAAAAACTCATTCACTCCTAAGGATTATGGTAGAGGAAATTATTTGGGGCCAAGGGATCTTAGAGCGTGTGAGATTTTATCACCGTTAGTACGTACTATCCTCAGTAAGAACAGCAGGATTTAGTCAAATACAAAGAATCTCTCACAATGTTTTCTTAGCAAAATGTGGTATTTTTGAAAGGAAAAAAGCTTTGTACACCCAGGCAGTTTTGGAGATAGTAATCCTCACCCTAAACTCAACTCTTAAAAGTGCACGGAAAGATGGAATGCAGAGGCTGACAGGAAAGATTTAGAACCTCAAACAGGAAGGGAAACAAAGCAGTGCAAGAAAAGCAAAACAATTTCCACTGACTGATCACCATAGTCTAATTAGAGCACCAGCATTGTATCCAGTTCCCTCACCTAACAGCCACTGAGGCATAACGACATGAAAGAAATCACCGAGAGAGTAGGAAGGCAACGAGCAGTGGAAAGTTCCATGAAGTGTTCCTGCTGCGGATGGCTTACGAGGGTGCTCAGAAATGGACACTTCACATGTATTTTGGCATAAATACATCACTCAGGAGATCTGAATTAGAGTCAATGACATCTGTATTGAATGACTTTGACAGTAACGAACTACTCAGTAATTTTACGTTTAACATAGAAAATTATTTCCAAAGTACTTTTTGGACACCAGCTCAAAACTTTTTGAATTGTCTGACTAAGGTATACCTCTCACAGTGCATAATGCCAGTAAAACTGTTTTTCTGAAGTTAAGTCTTTGTTGTGACTGTTTCCCATTTTAATCTGTCTCCAGAGCATTTCATTTGTGATTAGTTTTTGGGCACTGGTCTAAATGTGCCTGCCCATATAGAGCCAGCCTAGAGCCGCGGTTTATAAAGAAGTGGAGTTCAGGTAGCAGCAGCTTTCATAAGTCTTCAGGTTGAGCTGCCATACAGTAGAACAGTTTTTACAATGGTAGAAGTATATAGGATTCAATTTTGAAGGCAAGATTTCTGTTTCTGCATGGCATATAGCTCTTGCTATTCTAGCCTTAACATCAGCTCATAATAACTTACCCTATTTTTAACATTCATGTAGAATTAATTTACTGGACTTATTTATTAAAGACGTATTATTAATTTCATTACTGAGGCTTATTATTTTTAATACTTGGAATTTGCTAATAAACAAGATCAAAATCTCCTAATTTTGGTGCTTTATAATGGGGGTATCAATGAAGACTTACACACATCAACACTCTTTCTAATCATGTATGCATAAAATAGATGAAGACAGACATGTATGTCCTCTGCATGTATGTATGTACATACACATACAAAAGGCACTGACAGATAAATAAATAAACAAATAAATGGTACATAAAGATATCAACAATTTCGGATCCTTACTTTGTCACCAGTAGGGTCAATTTCTAACAAAGCCAAGGAAAATCCCTTTGTCTCTAAACCGGCGTTTTATTTTCACATCTTATTGCAAAGAACCTTCCACTTAATACAGGAATAACATGTAAAATTAGGGTCAAACCACCTCTACAGGCTGATCTTTATTGCTTCATAAATGAACAAGTTGTTTACTATGACTAAATACAAGGAGAGAGATATGAGGAATGAAGACAGCAAGTCAAGTTGAAAAGAACAAGGTTATTATCCTAAACCACAGCATCACTGGAAAATTTTTCAAAATCATAATTATTGACTAATGTCTGTTTCCAGTGTGGTGTAGACAGAGAACACATTCCTGGAATAGAGGGATGTCTAACAGTGTCAGGAGTGGTAATTTCTTAGTAATACAGTATTAATGAGATCGTTGCTGAAACACAGGTGGCAGGGTCTCAGAAAAGAACTACAAGAATAGAAAATGGCCTGGCAATAGGTTTTTGCAGTGAGAGAGTAACTGAAGTGCTATTCATTTAGTTAATTAAGAAAGTGACTGGATCATATTCTTCAAATATCCACATGGGGAAGAGATTTTTGATAACAAGTCAATTTTCAGCACAGCAAAGGAAGGCATAGTAAGACCCAAAGGTTATATTTAAAATGGTAAATGGAGTTTTCCAGCCATCTAGTATTTTGATAAACAGAAATCAGGCTTCTCATAATCTCTATTTCCAGCTGACGAGTTCTCAGCTTACAACAACATTTTATATTTTCTCCATAGTACCCTTCTGAAATGCTTTTCAGCTCTTACTGCTGAATCTCAAGTGTAGTTCCCCGGGTTCTCAAGGCAATGCAGTTTTTTTCATTGACTGTGGTGACTACCTAAACTTCCCAATACTGTACTATCAGGACATTTCATTCTCACTTTTCTTTTATGACTATCAGGGAAAAGATTTATCTTAATACAGATGGTTCCTTTTCAATATTGGCCTAAATCACCTACCATGGTCATCTCAGAGTTGTGCTCTTAAATTCCACTTTCTCCAAGCAAGCAAGCAGTTTTCAGCAGCATAATGAGTGCATAGTAAAAGGACAGACAGAATATGCCCCCTTTATTTCCTTTCTCTAGAAGATGAAGTCATTATATTTAAGAGAAAAGGAAAAAAAAAAAAGAAAAAATAGAAAACATTAAGTTAGTTTGACACATCCTGCTTTGGTAAACCAATATTCCACTTCCCTTTTATCTGTAGCTTTAATGGTCTTTCCCTTCCATGTTTTAAAACTACATGCATTACTGAGCCAGACTCACAAGTATGCAGTTGCACACAGCTGCTTCCTCTTACACACAGGCAAAGCACTTGTCTTTGGACCTAGTACTATCACTAATTCAGTAAGCTTGATTTACAATAGTTACTACTAGATCTGTATTTTGGCACAAATTCTCTAACAAACCCACTCTAACAAACCCCTCTAACAAACCCACTGCTGGGTTTGTTACCCTTTTATGAAAATCACCTGTAATTGGTTTTTTAATTCTGTTATAGTTATTTCCATTATTTCATTCTCATTTACACTTCATTTTTCTCCTGTAGCCAGTAATCGTCAACTTACTGAAAAACAGAGCAAATTACTCTTTCATTTTGTGTCAATAGCTATGGTTTCTTTAACCTCTTTACCATTCAGCTAATTATTTTAGGTCTTTAGGTTATCTTCATCTCTAGGTGTCTCTATCCTTCCGTTTGTGCCTGAACACAGTGAAGAATTGCTGCAGAGTAATCATCTTTTTAACCTATAGTTTGTCAGCTGCTTCTCTGTGGTCATCTATGCCCATCTGGTGGTTAAATGCAAGGCAGCTGATTACTTTCAGTGAGGCTTGAGCTGGTGTGTTTTTTCATGATTGAGGTGTGTTTACAGATAATTTCTGTGCTTCAGATGACAGGTGGTCACTTGTAGAGCTGTTGCTACTCATCAAATCCATGTTCTGTACCCACAACTTACCAAACTCTGGCCTTTTGAAATACTAAATCCACCTACAGGTCTAAATTTCTGCATCCTTCTAATTGAATTCCCAATTGCCCAGTCTAAAGTTATTTTTTATAATGCCTTCCTCAAATGCAAACTGTTCCAACTACTTACAAGCTTATTAACTCTTTCAAGTGCTCTCCAGTTGTGTCAGAAATTGTTAGTGAAGAAATGTGTGTGCAGTAACAGCACAGAGATGTAACTCTGTCTTCAGAACGGGATTTTCTATAATACAACTAAATGAAATGTTAAATGAAAGTCTGTCATAATGACATATTCTGACCAAAAATATCTTTCTCTAGTATAAGCAATCAAGAACCAGATTCTTTGAGTAAGCAATTATATTTTTCTGCAGGTAAGAGTGGTAAAAAAGCATGATTCCTTGCACTTTTATTTAAAACTGTGGGAAATGTGAAAAAACCCTCAGACTGTTGGGGAAATGGTTGACTTGCATTCAGTTTTCCAATCGTTTTGACCCCAGCAGTGTCCAGGAGGCACCACATTGCACTGAATAATGAACACAAACTATCATCCACTCTAGAAGCTGCCTCCTTTTAGTAGTTACTTCCTTTTGTCACCTTTGCATGCTTATGTGTGGAGTCTGTGGAACTCAAAACTCTTAAGGTTTGGACTAAAATTCCTGTCTCTTGTGATGTCTTCATTATCTCCCTGCCTTTTACTTAAGTGAAGTGATTCCAGAACAAAAGCCAAACAAACTTTCTACCCTTTTTGACTGTGGAAGGCAAAACACATACTGTGGGCTGCAATTTTTAAGCATAACCTTGATACTGGCTCCTGTTTATTTCCAGAACTAAAAGAACTGCTTAAAAAACTAACTATAAAATTTTATTAGCTTTTCTCAGTTATTGACTACTACTCTCCCCAGGCATGCATTTTCTCATCCTTTGACAAAAGTACCTACCTGAGTGAAACCGTGGGCCTTTTGATGTCAAAGACAAAACTCAATTTCATGACTGGATTTTACCCTCTGGGTTATATTTTCAAAATATACCTTTCAACAGTATAAAATGTCCTGGAAGTCCCATGCCAACACAACCAGCACCACACACAGTAGAACATTTTTGCATTGGCATGAATAACGCTGGCACCTCCCTTCCTGTGGTTTTTGCTTTTTCTGTAAGTAGGCATTTAGTTTTAAATTTTGGGAGAAAATGTTATTTATACTTGTATCTACATAACATCAGTATAAACAACACTGGTAATAAATAACAATACAACTATGCTTGGTTTGCTTTTTACATCGCCTTTATGTTAGCCCTAACTAATGCTGTATTGATTTTACATTTCTTAAGTGTTTTTCTATTTTAAAGTCCTTAGCAGTGCAGGCCTTTATTACAGCAGAGTGGTTCTTGACCCCCATCAGAATGGGCATGTTCTCAATACCAGCAGCCTTTCCGGCACTCTCACCGGAGTAGAGTGCTCGTGATACATTTACTGCAGTGTGGTGACTAATGCACATTTAGAATTTGGTTTACTCCATTACATTTCACATCACTGTAAAACCCATCAGAAGTAAGTAAAGTACTTTTTAATGGAAACTGTATTGTTTCTATAATGTACATCTTTCTCGAGAACAGATTATCTCTTTACCCTGTTAGACTGAAGGGCTCCTTTTGATCACAGTTCGCTCTTGATTTGACTGACTGCAGACCCCTACTTACCAAAAATTCTCATGGACTTGGCTCACCACAATATCAGAGAACACAAGCTTTCTTCAACGCATTAAAGATACCAAGGAATAATAAAATGCAATTCAGAGAGGAAAAATTACAGGTTTTAACACAAGGATCACATAAAGATAGCCCCAGAGAATCAGGGATGATGGACCAGTGCTCTTTCTCCAGTCTTTTCTTTTTGACAGAATCCTTCTACTTAGCAACAGCAATACACATTTTATGAAAACAAAAAAAAAGCTTTTATTCTATCAGAATGATTTATTGTCATAAATATAAGTTGAATAACAGGTAACTATGTTTCTTAAAGAAAAAACAGTGTTTGAAAATTATTCTAAAATAACCTCCTGTGGTAAGAGACCCTCATAAAACTAGTCACGAACCACAGGCACAAGAGCTTTTGGCATAGATAGAACATACTTATAGGAGCAGCACTGCAAGGATTACTTGGCTTTTGGGAAAACTTGTCCCTTGCAAGCATAGATAATCCTCACCAGACTTGAACAATAGAAAATTTTATTTAATATGCAATCCATGTTTCATATGTTTTAAAATGTTACCTTTTTTTACAGATCGCCTTGAGTGAGCATGAATATATGGAAAAGTATAGATGGAAAATGTAAAAACTGAAACTGAAGATTAAACTAATCCAGCTTTTATAACAAACAAATAAACAAACAAAAAATTATACATGGGATTTAAACAGATGTCTTACATGTGGAGACTGCTCATATTTTCCCATTCCCTATAGTGTTTCTGTACGTAGTTTTACAGCATGATATACAATTCTAAAATGCCAGAGAACTGTCATACACTACACTTGTTTTCATTAGGTGAGCAACCTGTGCCAGAGCTCCTTGATCAACCACCGTTCAACAGCCACACAAAAATCTATTAAACAGAACAGAAAAAACTTTGCTATCAACACTCACAGTTACTATAAATATTATCTTCTTACTCAACTGATCTGCTTCCTCTGTGATTATTAGGTTTGTATCTACTGACTTTATTGACATAAAAACCTTTGCTTAACTTTATTTCTATAAGCCCCACAAACCAAAAAGGTGCTTATTACTACATTTATTCACATTTGTGCAAAACTAAAGAGTTGCTTGTTTGTTCTAAATCAGACTTACGTTTTTCAATCCTATTAAGAAAATAGAATTAAATGGAAATCTCCAAGAGACTAACTTACCCACATTTTTATAACTGGTGAGAAAATGTCAAGAAAGATCTCAGTTTCATTGTTTACTCTCACAATTTGCAGCTTTGGCAGTTTACACAACACTCTTTTTTTACTTTATAAACTGAGCTCTTTTATTTTTGGACTGTTGAGACTCAGCAAACATGGAACATAAGGATATCAGTTTTATTCACTTTTCAGATTAAAAGCTTTAACTGTTCTTGAAAATCCATTCCCAATTCTATGGTTCATGAAGCACAAACTGCCCCACCATGTGAGCTGTGCCTTCATGCACACCTGACCTACTCCAGTTTCCTGGCCTATCTTCACAGCTCAAAGAGAATTACAGAAGATAAGTTCTGATGCAGTCGAGTGGCTACAGGGTACTGAAAGCAACATTAAATAAATGAACTATTGTTAGCTATCAGTTTGACTCTCTGCCAACCAGCTAAATGAATCACTTTGAAAAATTAAACAAAAAGAGGTTTAATTTGACATGACTGCTGTTTGACTTTCCGCTTTTTTGTTTTAGTGGGGACCCAAGGCTGATGCCATGCCACGCTAGGCAGAGAACAAGCGCCATATATTTGTCCATTACCAACCCATAACTAATGCATTAAACCCTCTTGTTTTTCACTGCTATTGTTTGCTATTAGAAATCCGCAGTGCAGACCCATAAGTCTACAATAAAGCCTCTGGATATTTTACAACTAAAACTTCTCTATCCTCTTAAAATATTCCGCTGGTTTTCTTTGCTCTTTATGTAGTAAATAAGCCTGTAGGGATACTGAATACAGATGGCTAAACAATTTTGGGTGTTTTAGCAGTTTATGTGTGCCCTTCAATCTCTTAGAAAAGGCAGAGAGGCAGGGTTGCTGCAATAAAATGTTTTACACAGTGAATTTGGCTTGGTTGCGTAAAATGTTAATGTTGGAGTAAACCACCAGTTTGGCAAACAAAGTTAGCATGAGGCCTGTTGCCTGGCCATTTACAGTTTTGTGTTTCTTCCCTTCAATAGGTTTCTTTTCCTTGTTGCTACTTACAATAAACACTCTGGGCCAAATTTTCCACCCTGCTACAGCATGTGACTACATTGGCACTAATTCGGTAACACTGGTGTAACTGAGGCAGAAGAATTTTCACATTTTTAGTCTGCCTTTCATCTGAGGATATCAAAGAGCGATCCTGACCAAAATCAGGTTCCAAGATCTAAACCCTCCAAAGCTTTGTGAGAGTGTAGAGCCAGCCTTTGCAGCCAGATCCATTTCTGATCCATATTTAAGGTACTTCTGCCTCGATCTGAGAGATGCAATTAGTTGCAACACTCCCTACACAGAATGAGAACCTGAAGGGAACATTGAGAATTACTAAAACCTGTGGCTTGTTTCAAAATCAACTTCTTGTTTAGAGACATAATTGTGGTTCTAGAGGGCTTAAGCCCAAAAGAGTTCTGAATATTTTATTTTCTGCTTAGTGCAAACCCAATTGCATGAATAGTGTTGCCTGAAAGAAAAAAAAGCCTATCTAAGGAATTTGAAAACTTAGTTCAAGTTGCCTGCGGAAAGAATTAAACAAAATAAACTGTTACTATGAAACACATTATTCCATGCCTTCTAATCAAAACAGCAGAAAACCATTTCAGTTCCTTCAGTCAATCAATCAATTCAGTAAATGTGATACATTTCCTGCAGTGTTCAGAAACTAAAAAGTAAAAAATACAAAAGTTTGATCACTATAGAAGAGAAATAATTCATAATTTTAGAAGAACCTGCAGTAGGGGTCATTTGGACTGAGTTGGCTTCCATTACAAGGGTTTCTTTAAAACGTGCCCTGTCCTGCGTAGGGACCCTGACTTTGCCAGACACAGAATTCACCTGGGTAGATGGCTGGGCTGCTCTGAAGACAACACAGCCTGTTTCAGCCTGTGGGCATAACTCTTTCTCCCTCCTTGCAGAGAAAGCCAGGGGAGGTCAGTGAAGTTTCCTATGACCTTGTTCATGAGCAGACGCTAAACCCACAATTTTTTCAAGCTACTATCAATTGTATTTATTTAAAAAAAAAAAAAAAAAGGAAATTGTAAAGATGAACACAGGCTAGGGAATGACTCGGTAGAAGTAAATCTTGGACTGAATTAACTGCCTTTAATTTTTCTCACTGATTTCTAAAAGCTGAGGGGTGCAGGGGGGTGGAAAGGGAAGAATGAAATTTAAACACCCCAGCCTTAGCATGGCACAACACCCCTTCTCGACACAGAATTCAGCTGTGGGGCAGATGAGAGCAAAACAACATTTCAAAAAGCTGTAAGTCTGCTTATGTTGTCCTAAAGTATGACCAGAATGCTAATGGGGCAGAGCCAGGCTCTGTTTCATGGGCCTCCCACTGAGTTTATGCTTCACGCACTACACAGAAAGACAAGTTTTGCATGTTAGACTAAAATTAACTCTTCCTTTTCTTCCCTCTAAATGAAGAAAAGAGGCACTATGCATGATGCTGCTGTGGGTCTGGAAATCCAGCTCCCTCGGCTGCTCTCAACACCATCGGCCAGACCGTGAGGGGCAGCCCAGCTATCAAGAGCTGCTTCTCTGCCCTCAGTGCTGCAAGCTAAGTAGTCCTTCCAGCAAAACGATTTCCAGTCACGGGATTTCTGTCTGCCTAGATCACCCCTGTGAGCTGCTGTGGAAAGCTGTGTCAGAGATGAGTTTTCTGGCACAGGTTTTTATGGGTATACAACTGACAAGTCCTCTCGACTTCACATTAAAGTGAATTTTAATTTTGGATAGAAATGAATGGATGTAAACCAACAGAAGTATCAGACACACTCCTCTCTCAGAATGAAAAAAGGCACCTATCTTTTTGCAGTCTTTTCTATGACTCAAATATCTGTTCCTTTACTATTTGGATTTTACAGGCTGGAATTTTACATTGAATAGCTGCCAACACACAACTATTAATTTTTATTTACCTAATCTACCTTTTAATTTTCTGTGTTTTATAAAATGAACCTGAGCCATAAGCTCTTAAACTCAAATCAGCTACTTTCACAATTTCAGTGTTTAGAATTTGAGAGCAACCTAAAAGGTTGATGATGGCTGAGTCATGCTTTAGTGCCCTTGACAGACTAACTGCAGGTTCTCTGCTTTGAAATGAGGGAGAGGTTTATAAGAAGTTTTAGAAGCAAGAATATTATTTTCAAGTTACTGAATGTAACGCATTTCCCATTTTAAGTTATATACATATAATTTTGAATATTAGTAATACAATTTTTACTTGAAGTTTCCATGAGAAACTACAGAACTATTGTATTCACCTTTTAGAACATTTCTTCTAACAAAAGAAATATGTGTACACAGCTTCTAGGTCAACATCATTCAAAAGAAGGTCCCCATGTATTTTTGTAACAACTGCTCTTTCTTTTCATTTCATTTGCACTACAAATCTCAGACTAGTAAATGCTAAGAAGTGGGGATTTTGTGGTATTTGAGATTAGATTAATTAGCTCTGAAAAATCTAATTTACACGCACAAAACACATATTATACACTCTTCTAACTTATACCTTACTTCACAAAAGCAATAATGAGACCTAGCAAAATCATATTGGGGAAACCAAAATACTCCAAACACTTTCTTTGGAGTAGCTGAACCCTAAGAGTAGGGAAAGGAAAAAACTAATTACATTTGAGATCTGTACAGACCACCATGAACCTATCAGGTTTTTCTTACTCAAAAGTGAAAAAGGGACAACACATACCATAGGACAGAGCCTGAGAAAGACTAAAGAATATCATCTTTTCCTCAGGGCCTCAGTGCAAAAGCACTTGTGAACAGAGGCACTTTCTCTAAAGCCTTTGTGCTGTATCCAGGAAGGATGCAGACACTTAAAGCAAGACTGAAGTTGGAACTGAGACCTTGAGACTAAAACTGGAATCCAAATAAGACTCATCAACTGTTGCCTAATCTTGAAGTTGCTTAAATTTACCCTGATTGATTCAGCGCTTTTTCTGATATTTCCACCCTATTTATGGTCAGGATCCAGAAAAAAACATGTTCCACTAGCTTAAAACCTCTGAGTAACTGAATGTAACAGACATTCAGAGAGACATTTAACACATATTCATGGAACTGGGCTTTCCAGAGGCAGGAGTTGTGAGCCATCACGTTTGGGTTTTTTTTAACAACCAGAGGTGGGTGCACTCCTTTTCAAAGAAGATATTACACCATTTAGGAGGGTAGAAATGCAAATTCAGCAACTTAAGGACTTAATTTGAGGGCACTCGGATTGTGCCCCTGGAGCTGTTGGCTAACACGGGGATTATCACGGGTACAAAGACCAGTTGCCATACAGCAATTTCCAGCACAGAGAATGTTTCTGAGTGGTAGCAATGCAGACCACCTGCCAACCAGATGGAGCATTCTGGGTTCTGGTATTTGCTCCTGGGGCTGGAATAAGGACATATAAATAGGAAGCATACAAACAGCTTTCTTCTTGTCTTTTTTTGGATCAATGAATCTTGAATGCTTTTCTGGATGGAGTCACAAGTTCAACAGTATAGGCAAGGTGTAGTTTAAAGGCATTTTGTGGGAAGTAAGAAATTATCATTTCCTGCCCTTGGTTATATGGAATTCTTGAATCTCAGTAAATGCTTCACCACATCAACAACCCAAAGTGGAACAAACTGCAGCTCTACACCATCACCTCCATGTCCCCTTGGCAGAACGAAACTAATGAGTACAGCCTGAACTCAAAGCCTCTGTGTGTTATGGCCAAATTCCTGACGAGATCATAGAGAGACCAAGACTGCAATGTTCATTTCAGAGTCCACTTGCCTGCATGCAGATTTGCCCCTCAAGACAATGGCTGTGATCCCAACTCTTTCAAGTCCTCAGATTGTTATTCCTTAAGCTGTCAGACAATTAAGAGAAGCAGATGGCTGTCACACTATCAATAAATGTGTAATCAAATATGCTGAAATTTAAAGGTCTTTCATGAAAAGGGTTCTAGACAGGCATCCAAGGTTAAAAATAGAAACCCTTTGAAGGTGCAAGTCAGATTTGTTCCTTCAGCAGAGAATCAAGACTCCTAATGTTTCTTTCTGGCCCTCTGCAGAAAGTTGCCCGTACAGGTCTCTTGCAGATGTTTGTTCGGTTTATCCTCTCCCCATGCTTAGCACACCTAACCCTAGCACTTAGCACGGGATGTGGGATACAGTCTAGAGCGCCTAATTTTTAAGCAACCTTTACAGGGGCTAGCCCTTAGTCTCTGGACTGAGAACCAATTATTAACTCCTATGAAAGTGTAAGTGTGTTCAAAGACGCTCTTTAAATAACAGTCTGTGAATAAATTCTATGCTCTTCTGTTTTGGCTCAGCTAGGTAGTGTCTGCAGTACTCTGTGAGACTTCTTATACAAAAAGCTCTGAAAACCTTGCTGTTTCAGGTCAGTAAGTCAGGAATACTTAAACTAAGGGAAACATCCTCACAGAGTGCTTTACTGAAATCTATTTTAAAATTTAAGTTAAACCAATGCAACTTGTTTCTACAAGTTCAGGGCGTGCTGCCCTGCATTTATTCTGCATATACAGACTCCTCCAAAGAGAGCACAGGGCATAAGATCCCAGGCTGGAGAACAGTCCATTCCATATAATCCTGAATTAACTTGCAAAAAGGCCATCCAGTGTTGGTTAATACCATTCTGGCTACAGGTTTAGTACATGCTGTTCCCTCTAATACCTCATTGCTCTACATTCTTAATTCACTTGAGCACTGTGCGTGCTCAGTTTTGGTGCAACATTCATATTTCACCTATCATGCAAAATTCCTCCTGCTATCACTAGCAGGCCTACCAGGAGATCTGGAGCTATTATAGCCCTTATTCATAGTTCTAACAAAAGGCAGCTTGGTTTACTGCTCTGTCCCTAGCAAAGTCTTTACATTCAAAGCCATTATGTGCCAGGAAGCAGGCCCAAAGTAGACTGCCTTTATTTCTCATGGCTGCTAAAAACCAAAGAAAAGGCGGCTATATGAGAAGGGAACTAAGGTAGATACAGCAAAGGACACATCCTCTTCTATGTGTCACCAGTTGTCTATGCTTGCATGATCTGAAACCCAAATTTTAAGAAAGATGAAGGTTTAGAAAAAAAAATCTGCTCACTTTTTAACTGAAAATGAACTCATGTTTCATGTGTGGAATTAGGAGACTTTCATAAAGCCTTGTCTGGCCTTGGATGATTCTGAGGTATTTTTGTTGGGCCCCAAACTCTATAAACTAGCCACTACTAACAGCTTCCTTCTGTGAAAGGCTCTGGTTCAAACTACAGCAAAACTCAAAAGCTGAGTCCAAAATAAACAGTTCCTGTAAAAGTAAATTGATAAATAGCTCCCCCGTAATCATATAATTAGTGGTACAATGTGCTAACCACTTTTGTGAAAGCAATTTTAATGCTTGCCATTCACATTGTCAAAAATATCGTTGACCCAGTTGCTTAAAAACAATTGCTGAAATGAATGTTGGTCTCTGCTGTGGTTATTAATGCTGGGGCAGATCTTGCTGTATATAGACAGCAACAGACCCTTCACTGGTACACAGCCACGCTGTGTTTTTTTATTATTTCCTAAGAAAATTTGGAGATTGAGGCCGGGTGGCAAGGATCCACATCTGGCCTGCTCACTTATCCCCGGTCATTGGATCCACTAGCAAAACTTCCTACATACTGAGGATCAGTAGCTGGTAGGAAAAATTGTACGGCAACAGATTCAAAACTTTTGATATCTAAAGCTTCAGTAATACAATCACACTTCACAGGATATAGATGTGATCCCCTCCCTAAAGGCTTTCTTACCACAGGGAGACTCTTACATTTACAAATCAGGTAAAACTCAGGATGACAAGAGAGACTTTAAGGAAATTTTGCACCCCTTACTGGGAAATAGAGACCGAGATGTTCAGAGCTAAGTACAATTAGGTCTAAAGAAATGTTGGAATTCAATCAATAGAAGTAAATACCCTCATTTTAACTTTATCCAAGATCATCATTAAGACTGCAAAGTTTCTGCAGTCTGCAAAATGTTTTATCTTTGTAAAATGCCTAGTCCTTATGTGTGAAAAGAGTTTTCCACTTGCCTACCATTAAGTCAGTAATTATAGAACAACATTTCTCAAGATGTAGAACATTCCTTAGGAAATAGACTAATTTTGGTGGGCAACTTTCCTAACAGAGTCTAAGAAGCCATTATTAAAAATCAAAGCTCTAACTCTCATGGTTGTGAAAGGTGGCTGCAAAAAAAGGGAGCAATTGACTCAGAAGGGTCTTCCTGCAGATCTTACTCTTAGACATGCACTAAATCCACCAAATGCAAGAGGTGCTGCTGCCAGTACTGCTCACTGTTTCACTACTAATGCAAGTACAAAGGAAAAAGTGCCTTCGAAGGAATCCTTAACCCAGCGGTTCTGAGTGTAAACAGTAAAAAAAGGCATATAATAAGGAAAACCAGAATATACATATGCTACGGTGTTTGAAGTAAAAAGCTCATGAAAAAACA
Source organism: Mohoua ochrocephala (assembly GCA_013398855.1). Lineage (NCBI taxonomy): Eukaryota > Metazoa > Chordata > Aves > Passeriformes > Acanthizidae > Mohoua > Mohoua ochrocephala. Next base: position 28,255 of record VZTA01022380.1, read on the forward strand.
ATGGGTTTGATTGATTTCACTTTGGAAATGAGCTCAGCTTTTAAAAGACTGAGAAGTACTATTACAGGAAGATGTAAAGATTTTACAGTAACAACAGATGCCCAAATAGCAACAAAGCACTACACACAAAACTCCTGACTTGCAAGTAAACAGCTGTGCAACCCATGCCTATTATTCTCAACCCTCAATTTTCAACTCCTTGCCTCCTGAGTTTAAAAGAAAATTCTTTACTAATAAACCAATAAACCTACCTATAAATATTATCTTCCATTCAAATGTCATTTAGCCATAGTTTGACCCAGATAAGTGACTCCCAAGCTTTCTTTATCAGCACACTTAGTTTCAGGACAATGAACTCAATTCTGGCTGATCACACTCCATGAACGCTACAGTTTCCCTGTCTGGGAAACACTGGCTTTGACTGTAAGACTTATAGAAGAACAAGCAGAAATGTCAGCACTTTCAGAAATAGGTATATAGACAACATGCCTTTCACTTTGAGTTCTCAGTATAAATACAGACACACTCAGACATACACAGGTACACAAGTGTTCATTCAGCCAATCTATAAACCAAAGAAGTGCTTTTTCCTGCACCCTGAACAAAGTAAAAGGAAAAAAGGAGAAGCTTATATTGTTACAGATATTTTTATTTCTAAATACTCAGGAAGAACTTTGATACTTCAGTGATGGACTAGATGGACTGTAGAAATAATTGTGCAAAAAATCATATCCAGGGCAACAGCATCAGGGTTTGATGTCTAAATAAAACAGTATCCTGGCACGTGCAGCTCCTGTAATGGACTTGGAAGAAGACAAACCAAATTTCAAAGGAATAGAAAGCCAAACCTATTAAATATAGACATGGTGTTGAAGCCAGTCATTCAGTCGTCACTAGTTCCAATGGTCTTCCATACCAATAGGGCTTGGAACCTAAGTCATAGCAAAGAAGGCCATTTAGCATCAGTGGTGGAAATAAGGAAAATTAAGAGTAGACCTGTAAAAGCAAATGGGAAAATGTGATGCAGGATCAGGACTGCCATGTGCTGTTTGTTGTGGAAAACAACCTAGAAAGTAACTTGGTCTATAAAATGGACAGTATATAAACTTTTACAGGAAAGACATTTTAAAAATAGCTCTAAATCAACAGGAAACTCTGAGAAGGCTGGAATTTGTATTCCTATTCAGCCCTTCAATGAGTTCCATGAGTTCCATTCTGCAATTATTCTTATTAAGAACAACTCCTTTTCTACACATCCATACTATTAAAAAGCATGATGACTTCCCAAGACCATCACCTGGAGGCTGGGTGTCAGCTCCACTCACAGATCATGCCATGCAAACACTGCAATTTCCACCCAGTCTCGAGAAATGCAGCTTAGCACAGGCCTAGGAATAGATGCTAGAGGCAAAACTAACACACTGTTACATCAAGCAGGTAGTATTTCTGCTTGTTTGCTTTCTACTCCTTTTCTCACTTTGAGCACAGACTGCCTTTTGAAAAAGTAGAATTAGGATCTACTCAATCTTCATATTTTTGTACTTTTAACAGAAAACAAAAGTTAAATCCTTTCATGGCACAGCTGTGTAGAACAGAGTACATGAAAACTTGATCATGTTGGGGAAGGCATGGGGGGAAGAGGAGGCAGTAGACTTTCATTGCATTGTTCCGGACATGCAGGAAGAAAGACAAAATGCAAGGGATGTGGTTTATTTTGGCTGCAGCTTTATTAACTCAGCTCCTCTGGGAACCACCATCAATAACTTGTACAGTGCAGGTCGTCATTCTTTCCATAATCATTCCCACCTGCTGGAGAGCCACAGTTGGCCTCCTTTCTCCCATCACTCCTCCCCTCACTCCTCCCACCCCCACCTCCACAGCTGGTCACCAGCTCGCTACTGACCCCCATATCTCCCCCAAAAGAGAGTAAAGGGGCTGGAAGAGGCAATTGATTCCTTACTGTTACAGACTTTAGCAATTCTTACTCTCTCTCTCAGCTTTTTACCTTTCTCCAATTCTTCCTTCAGTTCCATTTTATCATAAATTCAGATATTTGTGGAACAAATGCCTATACTGCACATCTGCCTAATGGAGGTGGCAGCAACTAGCTCAGCTGAGTTTGTCCATCCCTCCATCCTGTTTCCCAGAGACTTACCACTGCAGATTTGTGGCTAAGCTTAAAGCTGCTATCAAACTGTGTGTATACAGACTCAGCAAAGTGCCTCAAATAGAAATAAACACCTTTTATCCAGAATTCTGATTATCGTGACATTCACAATTGCTGTAACAATTTGAAAACACCATTTTAAACAGCAAAGGAAGTGGGTTTTTACACTGGTCAGAGAAAGCGAGAAGCAGAGAACAATCTAATTTCCACGATTTTTATATACACATCAGAAGATCTGTTGACTTGCACGTTCTCAACTTCATTCTTTGGGTCTAAGAAAGGACGTGATACCTGCAAAGACAGAGACCAAAGGGCTTGGAATGAGGAGGACAATGTGTTTCACAAGTGTCAAGACTGCATCTAAGGCGGGATGTGCATATTGACTATCTGCACACACAATCGATCCCTTGGGCTGTTCACACATCAGGCTTACACGAAATGTGTGTCTGCATGTAGACCTGGTGTCCATGTTTTCTGGCCGGAAGATGGGTCCTGTGTGTGCAAATTCCGTGTGGAGGAATGAAAGATGAATAAATGCAGCAAGAGTTACCCTCCCATCAAAAGTCTGTCTTTTAAGAAAATAGCAAATATATCATCAAAAGCACACACAGAAAAGCTTTTCTGTTATAATGCCAGCCATTTATCAGGTAAAAGCCACAAAAGTGTCTATGGAAAATTCCATCTGGTATTCCAATGTTATGACCACTGCATCTTAAAAAGCAATCAGTCTATTTTTGTACTTCTGTTCGTCTAAGATTTTTTGTATTTGTCTTGGCAATGTATCCACATTTTCTATGAATTATCAGTGAATGTGGGAAAGGCTTTCTAGGACCTTCAGTGCAACAAATGTGTTTGGAAATACTTACATTTCTTAAGCCATTAAAATGCAGTTGCAAGCAGTAGCTATGCTATCACTGCCATGTCATTTTAGATAATTATCTCCCTTCTACAAATAACAGCCAGTGCAGACCCACTGGCCCTGCTCCCTTCTGAACTAATTCTCTTTTCTCCTCTCTTACTGCTTCAGTAACCAAATTGAAATAATTAAAAGCTATACCAGTTTTAGAGGCAGTGTAAGACCAGAAATGGAGCTATTCCCATTGACTTTAGAGAAAATGGGACATCAGTATGCATGATGCTGGCTCCAGGAATACAGAATTAGGAGGGCTTTGCATTTCTGCTTTCATATTTATTTATTTTTCACACACAATTCATCAGTAAAAGCAACTGCATAAAGGAAAAATGCATTAATAAAAATGGAACACATTTTCATCTGGGTTTTATATTTTCTAAATTAATTCCCTTGAAAATGAAATACATAATTGAAACAGAAATTCCATATTTATTACTCACAAAAATAGATCATGCGCAAGATGTTGAATGTTGAACTACTTAGAGAAATTTACTCCTTTGCATTTTTCACATGAAGTTGCATTATGGGAATTGATGGATCTTTTCTGGAATCGAGGACATTTGTCTCTGTTCCCAAATGCAGAAGAATGGAAATATAGTATTCTATCATTATGCTGTGCTTGGTCCAGGTCCATTCAATTTTTTTCCTCATGTTTTGGAAACATACAGACATGAAAACCAATGTCTGCCGGGCCCAGCAGGAGATAGTAAAATACTTCACAAACACCAGATGGGATTTTAACAATGTTTGTAAAACATAAAACGCTTGAAGCATTCTCTGCAAACCGAAAAACTGAACATGTTTCATCTCATTATAAGTCTTTTTTTTCACCTAGTGGATTTTTTAACATTTTTATTATAAGACTGACGCTAACAGATCTCTGATGTTTAAAAGGAGACCTAAAACCAATTACTTTGGAAACTAATATTGATACAGATACTTGTGTGATGCCACCAGTGCAAATACTATGTTATCTTTATAATATGGCTGCATGGTCTCAATGCTGGGAAAAAAAACAAACTATATTTTTGTTTCATTCTTCTATTAAATAACAAAGGCATTTGTGGGTTTCAAGATATTGTATTATGTTTATGTTTCTAACCATCAGATAACATTTTAAAAGTACAAAAGTAGACTGCCTATCCATCATCACATCGGAAGAAATAATAATGAGCTCCTACTCCTCCAGGATTAGGAATGCTGCTGAATGGAAAATTTAAGAAAGCTGTTTTTACCACAAGATACAAAGTGATTTAAACTGAAATTGTCTGGGGGAGATGAGCCAAAGGCACTGAATTTCTTATTAAAAAGGGGAAACATTTCAAAAGCATTGAGAAAAGTTATTTAGACTATTTTTTAACTAATTTTCTGTTAGTTCAGTTTTCCTTTCAAAGCTATCATCTGAAAATGTATGGCAGCAATAGCTGAAATAATACCCTTCAAAATGGAATTGTATATTTAGCAACAATCAAAAAGAGCAATTCATGTCAAAGTAATAGTTAAGTTCACGACCATTCTGAAATTTCAGCATAGTGCCCTGATAATGGATGAACAGAACCATCAAAATCTTGAAAGTCTTCCCAGGATGGAAAATCATTTTAAGCTATATGAAACAATTAAGTTAATTTTCATGCAATATAATGTAATATAATTCTCTAAAAGGAGAGACTACTTGTTCTCTTAAAGCCAAACAGAATTTGAATTAACTGAATAGTTGAAAGCATACTGTACAGAAGTATTCTCATTGCCCTTGTTAAACATTGCTGCTTGTACGGTATCTGCTCTTTCCCAAACAAAGGATATGCAGCTCTTGTATCATTTGACAATTTGCCGCCTCCGTCAGACAAAGCAGGTACTCCAAGCCTAGATCTGTGGCTAGCATTAACAGGCTCCCCTGAGGTGTGTGCTCCCCTGATCCAGGAGACCTGGTCTCCCCAACTTGGTAAGCTGCAAAGTCACGCTTCATGGCTCCCCTTGGATGCAGTCTCTCGCATCCCCAGCAGCACAGCGATCTGAGTTTAACAAAGGGGCTCTCTTTTTGTCATGCACTGAAGATGGAGCTGCTGCACTCCCAGGGGAAGTGACAGCCAGTGACTCCAGAGAGCCTGGAGTTCCTCTTTCCCACCTCCTGGCAGAACACTGAGAGCAAACAGGACAGCAGCACTGGCGTTGCTCTAGAAGACAAGAGGTCAGGGTGTGACCACTGAGTGCAAATGGAAGGGTGGTTTTGTATCAGGCAGGAATTCCAAAGTCCTGCAAGCCAGCAGAACTCAGATGGGGCAAACTCTTACCATGGGGGGCACGTCTGCATGGGCCTGGTGGCAACTTCAAGGGCAATCAGGGTCACACTGAAAAAGTATTAAGCAGCACAAGATGTAATGGAGATAATGGTGGAAAATAGCTTTTTTGGCGGCTTCTTCAAGAATTAGGCACCTCATTTAATGCAGTTTCAGCAATCTTCAGCTTAGGGAACTAAGTGGTGGTAATGCAAAATAGCTTAGCTTAGAAAGATTTAATTCCAGACATGCCTATTGCCATCTGAAGGTACTTAGGAGAGTGTGGCAGAGCCTAGATATTTTTACATCAGGTTTACCAGATTCTCTCAGTTGCATTTATACTTATCATATAATTTTAAAGAGGTGTCAAAGGAATTGTGGCCCCCTAGAATATGCCCCTTTTAGTTGTGACTCTTGGATGACTTTAGGCATAAAAGGGCAGGGTGTTGAATGAAGTAAAGCCACAAATGAGCTATGCATGGTCATCTTTAAACCAGAAGAGTATTTAGTGCCTTTAAGTTTCCCTATCCCTTTGCACTGCAGGCCAGATTTTCATAAGGTGAAGCTTGATAGCCATATATTTTATGAGCCTAACTTCTGCATCAGAAAATGCCACAATTGCATCCTTCAACACAGCTTTATGTCGAGAAAACACATGGATATTTGTGTGACTAAAGGACCAGTGAGGTCTTACTGAATTCAGTATGAACCTTTCCACCAACTTCAGTGGGATTAACGTCAACAGTAAAATCATATTTTTATTAAGAAACGAAAGATTTCTGTAGACAGTTGCATAAAACAAACAACAAAAGGACGGAGTCAGATATATCAGGATGTCTGGATTGCTTTGTGAAAATCTTACACTGAAGGTCATCCAAGAATGATTTCAGGAGAGGCAGTGCTGGCATAACATTTTTGTTGTGTTTTTTGTAGAGTTGGTTGTTCTATTAATTTCATAGACGATACTGCTATAGCAACTGAAATGTTATGAATTATTAATTGATTATTTTCACTCTCTTTTCCTGTGGTGAATTATTGTACTTTCTGAGGGTTTGATGTGAAGTGCAGTTTGTGCATTTTGGTTAAATATTTTTAAACCAGTAACACTATCAAGATAAAGAAAAGCCAAAATAAATTCGACTCATGAAAATTTTATTTTGCTTAAGTAATGTATATATATGTACACATGCTGCACATTTGGCTGCATCCATTTACAGACAAAATCTGCCTTCATAGAAATTTATGTGCTGAAACAAGGGACAAACTTTAAAAGCTGGAACACTTCAATAGAGATCTTTTTATAACAATCCTATAATTTGAGTTACTCAGTTCCACATGTGGCACCCCCTTGACAACTACAGCAATTGTGAGTCTACAGTCACAGACTTAGGAATATAGCGTATATTCCTTAGTGATAAAGATATAAACAGTCAGTGTCCTGAAGGAATTCACAGGATAAATCATATCTCACTGTGCAGTTCTTTACTAAAACACTCCCTGTAAAACTCTGGTCTTTGACTGCTTTTATTTCACAAAGACTTCATACATTTTGTATCAATTTTATTCAGTTTACAAGTTTAAATATGTTTCTGCTTCCTTTTGTAAATGGCACCCCTCCAAACTAGGCCTGAAATGTAAAAGTCAAAATAGATTTTCTCAAGTTTATACTCATCAGTATCACCAGGAGAAGATGCTTCACAGCTGAAGCTCCATTAGAACTGCTATTGTGCAAGACTGAGAATAAATCAAATCCCTCTCACTAAATTCGTTGGCTCTTCAGAAAAAAAAAAAATAGCAGCTAAAACATACTGGCAAGGGCTGTGCTACCTTTGGAACAGCTGCAAGCACCGCTGTTCACACATGGCTGTAGAAGGATCTGCTGCAGGCTGCTTCCCAGGGCCTGCCTGGTGGTGCCTCAGCTTGTCTTCTGTCCTGCACTGGCTTGCTTCCTGTGCCATTTTAGGCTTCAGGGTTCCTTAACCGGTGCTTCAGTGCCTTCATGAACCCTGAGGAAGCCCATAACCGTAGAGCATGAGTCTTGTGGCCCTCTGGCTTACATGAGAATGACCCTCTAGGGACCACACTCATCCTCAACGTCAGCACAGCGAGCTGGCAAAGCTCACCAGATAATAGAGGCAAACAATCAGAGGAAAAATGAATCATTTTTAGCGCACAATTACTGTGAATCTGAGTTTATTCACAGTAATTTTCCTCAGAATTGCTAACACCCAGAGGAGTAGGCTCTGAATTTCAGTGAGAAATGGGAAGCTGTGTCTCCCTTTGCCTCCTTTGAAAATGGCTCTCTCAACATTAGTTTGGATGCAGCAAGAAAAAAACGTCAGATTGAAAGAACTCTTTTTTTCCAATTTCTTTTTGGCCGTAGAACAGAACTGTCGATTACTTTTGCTGTGTGTGTATGTGTCCAGATGCTGCTTTTCAAGTAACACATCCTACCCAAGCTCCACATTATGACTCCATCCATGCCTAGACCCTTCAACTGTACTAAATTCTCATTCCCGTCTTCCCTTTCTCATCCAAAAGAGAGCATGAGGCTGCATGAGTCCTGAACTACATCACTTTTAATGAACCCAAATGCTAACTGCCCTTTCTGCATTTAAAAATTTACATCTGGAAACAATAATAAAGTGACTTTGCGTGTAAGTAACTCTATCCATGCTACTTACAACTTAAAGAACATTTTACTTTTATTTCTATTTAAATAATTTGAGTAAGGTATCTCTGCGATGCTGGCTGGTTCTCCCTGTCTTGGCTGGAGGATGCAGTGCACCCTTTCAACTTCCAACTGTGGTCTTTCTGTCTCTTCTAAAAGAAGTTACTAAGGAAAGCCAGTGATGTTGGTTCACCTGCCTTCTTCCCTAAAACCTATTATTCATAATTTGGAACACGTACTTGATGACTGTAAAGGCACAAGCTACTGGCTGGGATTCAGAACATTTCAGCAAACATTATCCCATGTTACTATTACAGCAGACAAACATAATGTGCAGAAGAAATTATTTCAAAAGAATCTACGATTGCAAAGCAGATACACCTAATATAAAATGAAGCCAGAAAAACCCCTAGATTTCATAGAATGTATACTGTATTTTAATGAACAGTGCATGCTTCTCACGGGATTTTTTTCAGGTAGCATATGGTATACTTTTTTCTTTCGCATTTTGTGGTAGGATCAAATATGCTAAAACACAGATAGGACTGAGAGTAGGGTAATCATATTCATATTTTTACACCCCATCTTGAAAACCTAGGCATTCATGTCAACAGAGTATTGTGTTCTCCAGTACATTGAAAATGTGCTAGAAAATAAAAGGCCTAATAAATCTAATGGCTAAAACTGTGCTCCTTTTTTTGGTTTCAGAAAGCAATGTCTTTGATTCTTCAAGTGCATCTCTACTCTGCAGAACTATTTAATGCAGCCACTTGGCAATTCACACAACTTGTGGATGTGGTGCTCGGGGACGTGGTTTCGTGGGACTTGGCAGTGTTAGGTTAATGGTTGGACTCAATGACCTTAAGAGTGTTTTGCAACCTAAATGATTCCGCGATTCTATGGCATGAGCTAGCTCAGCTTTGCATGTGTCCTGAAAGATTTATCTGCTCAAAGCCAGCTCAGGTATTTCAATATAGAAATACAGAGGCATGCAAACATCCCTATTCTGTGTCACAATATAGCCCTTGTAAGTCAAAATTTCCACTGATTTAAATTAAAATTAGCCTAATAGAGTATGGACTGAAAGATTAGTACCTACAGTTATAGGGTTAAGACAACTGTGGAAGGAAATGAGTCCCTGAACTTATACTTGTCTCAGTGTGAGCTCTACCATTCATAACTATATCCTACCACAATTGTTAGATTTTTTTTTCTTTGGTGACAGAAAACCCAAACCTTGAAACCTCACTCTTCAAATTCCACTATTTTCCATTGTGTGTCTCAAAGCCAGGTACAATGGCAGAGGAGTATCTAAGGTGAGGATGCTTTCAAAGCCGTTTTATTTTCTCCATTCATTGCCTGCATAGAGCTCAGAGTGGTAAATGGTGCCTTATTGGTTTGAATCTAAGTGAATCATGTACAGTTATCTAATAAATGCTGTTTATATGGGAAGCTTCTAAGATAATCACATAACAGCAGTGAGTTCTAAAAATCTGCAGTTTATTAAATCCATATACATACACATATATATTTTTTTAAAATATATATATATAAAAAAAAATATGAAGACTATCTATATCTATATTCTGTTGTCCTGGCAACATCTGGGTGACTGCTGAAATACTGAAGATGCAGGTGGTTCACAAACCTGAAGGAATATTGTCTGGTTTCTGTGTACTATCTACTACTATTATGCCCATTTAAGTATCACAAGGATAAAAAACTTACAGATGTGCTATTATAACTAAAATTTTTTTTAACTGCTTTTACATTATACTACAAAGTAAATCTAAGAGCTGTTGTGACAGGTGTTTCAACAGCATCTGGAAATGATAATAGCAGCTGCACACCTTTCTTCACTCTTCTGATAGGCTCCAATGGCCAGCACTACCATCAATCCCTTGGACTACATTGTAAGTTCAGCATTTTCAGCAAGTATCCCTGAACAAAGCAACCTGTAAAACATACACTGACTTCAAAGCCAGTTTTACAAATGACATTTGTAATGCCAGTTCCTCCGGGTGAATAGAGGAGCAACTTGCAAAAATAATCACATGAGGCTTCTCCAAGTTACCTCTGTAGCTTCTGACAGTGATTTTTTTTTTCTATTTTCTGAAAAAACATCTAGAAAATAGAGGGTATTGTGACCAGGCTACCTGAGGATACAGAGTTCTCATCAAGACTATCATCATAGAACTATCAGGATGGTTTTTTAACCTTCCTTCTCATATCTGCTTACCTTGTAGCTGGGTGCATCACTGCTAACATGCGACAGATTTAGTCATCCTGTTTCTTAAAAAGTTCAGAGGGTTCCTTCAGAATTGCCCCTTATATATTGGGTTTTAGTAACTCCCCAAAAAAGCCCATCTTGAAATATATCTCATAATAATTCTGGCATCATGTTTGTAAAGGCAGTTTTCCAGAAGATTAGTAGAAAAAGCTCATCCTTTCGTTGACAGTCACCTTTAACGGCAGTCACAGCACAGGCCCAAACACACCTGTAGCCTGACATGGTCATGGCAGGATGACGGGAATCAGCTGTGTCAAGATGATCTCACTGCTTTTTCACATATAATTCAAAGTCATCAGGTGAAAAACTCCATATCCATCCACAGCCTAAAGAAATGAGAAAATCACACTGGACACTGGAGTGAGAGAAGGGAAGGAAACATTCACAAAGGTTAAGTTTAGCCTTCAAAGACCAGACTTTCAAACTAATTCCATTGTTAATAGAAGGAGGTAAGCTGTCCTCGAGGGAAATATCAAGAATGCCCAGTTGATGGCTTCTACTCTGTACCATCCTCTCACTCTTGGAGTATTGTATGTTGCCCTGCTTTCCTCTGACACTGGAAACCTCTTTCAAACAAACTATGTGCTTCTGTTCACTATTTTGGGGAAGTAAGGAGAGTTCCCATTCATCTACTCTCTCTCCCGTGCAGTGAACTGTTGTGTCAAGCAGCTCTGTGATAACTGTTGGTCACACTGAAGAGTGTTAAAACCATTCCCTTTCGTCTAGCCTGCGATGCCTTTCCTCCGTGTAGAGGCATGTCAGAGACCATTACCTCAGTCCTCTGTCTAAGACGTAACGTGCAAGATTGCTTTTGAAATGAGCTGTGTGTGGTTTTCCACAGCTTTATTAACAGGTAGTAGTCAGTACAGGGGGCATGCAGCCATTTTCCTTAATGCCCGAGGAGGTGCCCAATCCACAGCCTTGTCCTCTGCACCTGTAGCTATCACACCTCTCCTCTAGCAAAGGCCTGCTGGTAAGTAAAGGGTCAAAGTGCAGAAAAGGGAACCCAGGCTTCTCTCTTTACACAAGCAGAATACCATTTTCTACCTTGAAATCTAAATGGCCTTTCAAGATGAACGTGGGGTTAAAGGCTATACTATACAAACTCTCGTTCAGAAGTTTAACCTTTCTCTCACATATAGAACAGAAACACAAAGCAAGGTATGCTGGAGGGACTTAAAGAGGTTACCTCGTTTCATCTCCAGCTCAAGGACCAAATTTAGATTAGGTGCCTCATGGCTTATTCAGTTGAGATCTAAAAAAAAATCAATGGATCTCGAGATAAATTATCCCCAGAATCTAGGGGTGCCTAAAAGGAAGCGAGAGGGGGAATATTAGTTTAGTACTGAGTTTTACAGAAGAGCTAGGAATAGTTAGTCTGCATCCTCACTTCTCCACTTCTTGCTCTTCTCTTTTAATACCTGAAATCACAGAAAGTAAAAACTTGTTTCTGTCTACTCTTTTCTTTTCTGGTCTATCTGATGCTCTTTCACCATAAAACTACTATTACTTCAGAGTGCCTGAGCATTTGAAATGCAAGTTTTATATTTCTGATGCATTTTAAAGCTTATATTTAATCTATTTTAACAGACACTTGATTATATTTTTGCCTCAAAGTGTAATTGGTTGCAAAAAGCTGCAACTCGTGTCTTTTCAATTCCACTGCCGGGAGCGCCTGGAGGCGAAGGGCTCAGAGCTCCAGCAGCAACCAGGAGAGGGAGCCCATGCTTTTAGCTTGGTCTTGTCACACCGACGGCGGGAGCAGTGCGAAAAGGCAACACCGAGCGTACAGATTCTGAACAAATAAACTCAGGTTTTGATAAGAGATGGTAGCCAAATTACTTTTTAATTCAAGCAGAAGTAACTGTCTCTTGGGTGTGTGTGCTTTTGGCAAAACAATAAATAAAATCCACACCTTCCAGTAATAAGCTGTTAAAAAAAATTAATTGGTATGAATAGACAAATATATGGGAAACCATTCAACTTCTTCACGGATAAGCTTGCAGATATGGTTGGAATCTATTAATTAGCCCTTGGCCTCATATGCCTTTTCATCTGTCACTTCTTTTTCAAAAGTCAAACTATTGACTTCGGCTACTGCTTCATCTTTGTCAGTTCAACCACAGCTTTAGACTCCAGTGCTACAAGCAAATCTATGCACCTATTTTGTCCATATGAGGATTCCCAAAGAAGTCATACAATGTACAAGAAATAGATTTATAATATATACCGGTGACTTTTCCAAAAACTAGTACATCCTTTTAATGTCTTAATGAAATCTAATTGCTTGTATTGATTGGTTTTAAGTTTGGTTGTTTTTTTTCAAATAGCTCTTTTGCAACACAGTCTTTCTGTGGAAGCAACAATAAGAGTTCTTACTACATAGAAGAAGCTTCTCTTTAAAAATGCCGTGGGAAAAACTTTGCTGATATACTGCTGGACAACTCTAAAACAGGAGGAAATTCTAAACATTAAAGCTCCAAAGTAAAATGTAGCATAAATAATCGCATTCAATCAGCACAGCAAATCTGAAATTAGGATTTCAAAATACCCTTACGTAGTCTAACTTTTGAAACTCCTTTTAAGTTGTTCTCAATTTTTAATAAAGTTGTTCAAAGTTAGAAAGCAAAAACTGCTTGTGTCAAAAATTAGCAGTGAGATTTTGAAAGTGCAAATAAATAGAAAAACCACATCTTGAAGATTTCTGAGCACAAACGAGCATTACTAAAAAGTGGTATCTGATTTGACAACTGTATTCACCTGGAAATTCACCCGTAAATAGCATGCTTCTGCCCTAAATAAAGCTTAATGCAACGTTAATGTATACACATATTATAATGCATAATCCGACAACTCATCCTTGACCTCTGACACTGTAGAGAAGAGGCAAACTTTGCTCTCTGTTACAAGTGGGTCAAGCTGTAAGTTGTTGAGAGGGTAGAAGTCTGAAGCAAAATAAGAGGACAGTTGAATTCTGTTGCATGGCCACAAGCAACACAACATCCCTCATGCAGTCTTCCTCTGCTTCCAAATCATTTCAGTTGTGTTAAGTGCCCATATCCAAAGAAATACTCCCTAAGATCATCAGCCAACAGACCTAACATTTCTTACTTTATCTGTAATAAGATTTTCTAAAATTCTGGATGGGAAATACTAGTAGTAGTAGTTGTTGTTGTTGTTGTTGTTGTTGTTATCATTATTACCATTAAGTGCATTATGTGTGTGTTTGTTTTACAGATGAAGATGTGTTCCCTGAAAAGGAAAGCCTATAGCGGAAATGAAAGTGAGAACATACAAATACATTGGTTTTGACTTGTTGCATTTGAAATCCATTCCAAGGGGCCAAATTGAAAAGTAATTATTTTTCAATACGATGCATTGCTTTCTCCTTTTGTCATTTTCTTTCTCTTCTTAAATTTTCAATTCCATCTGTTTTTACCATAGTTCACAGAAATATTTCAGAGAAACATTGAACTTGACCAAGTGCTCCTTTCTATACCGCTGCTGCTTCTGCCAGGTTCCAAATGGCATCAGACCAAAATGATAAGTACCGATTTACTTTCAGTCTTGTGTTTCACCAGTCTCAGGGGCTCATGTATTGAGCCAAATGCAGATCAAAAAATGTTCCTAAACAGAACATACTAAACCTGACCTTTTCATATTAGTCCTTGCTGTTTGCCAGCGTTTCCTGTATGTAACTTCTCAGGGTTCTGATCTATTGCAGCAGCAACACTAATTGTAATCAATGCCAGGACACTTGTGCATAGCAGCCCTGATTTAACTATCCACAAATACATTAAATCATTACTGTAGGTGCTTTGAACCACCTTCTGGAGGAGTCTATTACACTTAATCAGCTTCAGAAAGATGCCTGGGAGATTAAATTTGGGTGGTATAAACATTCTCTCCTCATATCCTACTGTCTCCATTAATTGCTAAAGAAATGCAGCCAAACCCTCAGAGGCCCAAGTTGTTAACAGATATAAATACACTGGCTTCCATGGTCCAGGTCCATATAAATTTGGATTTCTTTCAGGCAGTCTTTTAAAACAAAATTCCTGCAGCAACTATGCATTTGGAAATTTCAGTTCTCCTGACAGCAATTGGAGGGATATCCCAACCATCCAGCATGGGAAACTGTATCAGATGAAGAGGCTGCGAGGTTCCCTGGGAGATCTCAATGGACAGAGAAAAGTTCTCCCAGCTTGATGCCAGAAGCCAGCAGCTGCCTTGAGCAGGTACCTCTCTATCTTCAATGATGACAGAAAAGCTAAATGAAGCAACACTCTGCGCCCTGTTTTGTAAAGAGGTTAGTGTCATGGGTCTGTGCTGGCACTCTGTTGAGATGGGATTTATAAATACAAAACTCTCTCAAATAAGTACCTTGCTTCAAAGACAAACACACCCCAAAACAAGTGTGCCTGCCCTAAAGTCAGCTAACCAGCCTTGCCAAGGAACAGAAGAGCGATGCAACGCAATGCATGTTATAAACATGTTAACGTTATGTAAGGCCCTGATTCTGACATTCAGTCCAGAAATATATCTCTACATCTTTCCAAAAAATTTAGCACAAATACATAGCAATTCACAGAGTATTAACACTATCGGAGCAGTGTTCGTTGAAGAAAGAGCGTAGAAACTTGAGAGTCGTGTATTTCAACTGGCTGAATTTTTTGCGTGTACCAAGACCTCTTGCCTCTTTCTCTTGCAAGTGTTTTGTGGGCCACCTTCTCTCCTCTTCTCTGTAAAGACCTCCCTGTCATTTCCCTGCTCTAAAACTCCTATTTTCTCTGACTGTCCCCATTCTCTTTTTCCGAATACAACGGCTCATCCAACTCACTCTCATCTTCCTATGAACATCTGTGTTGCAACCATTCTTCCTCCCTTTGCTTCACGCACCCCTGCATAAGGCTCCTTCTCTCTTCAGCTCCTTTGCAGCTGTAGAGATCCCACTTTTCCTTTCTGATGGTTGCTCTATCCAAGTTCTTGACCAGTTCCCTTCCTCCACCTACAGTAAGGGCTTTGCATGATTGCCAGCCATGCAGAAGAAATAGCATTTCTTATACATCCATGTGTCTCTGGCGGGCACTGGTGGAAGCCTTGTGGATGTGTTGAAGGTCACAGATCTCTATTTTGCTCCTTCCCTCCCTTTGTGTCATTTTACGTTACTGCAGATGGGACTGCATCAACTTCAGAGACTCCACAGAGGTGTATCCTGGCAGTTTATCACCATGGTACAAAGCGTGGAGGAAGCATGTGAGCCACAGAAACAAGGACACTCCAACAACTGTTCTGATTAACTATAAAGCTTTGGGAATTAATTTTGCACCGGGCAGTATGCAAACAGTTTTCAAGAACTTCTTGAAAAATTAAGTCCCATAAGGCATTTCCCATGTGATTTATCCCAAAGTTCTAGTCAATAATAGGAAAAGCTCTGCTGTCAAGAGGACAGAGATGTTTGAAATGTTTTGGTCTTAGCAAACAAAAAATCTTGACTTCCCTCTCCACAAAGGAATTTGCTTTTTCTGTGCTGACACCTCAGATGACAAATACACAGAGAAAGAAGTAAAAATACAGGCCCCTCCCTCCTTCTGGAGGGGAATTTATAGGAAAACAAGGTATTACACCACATACAAAGCCTTCTGACAATTTGTCACGATTAGGTGATTCTTTCTCACATACGTTTCTTCCTTTTGCATGGCAGCTGATCCCAGAATGACTAAAGCTGTTACAACCACCACAAAAAAAGAAAGAGAAGTACAAAAAATATTATTGTGACCTCCTTCAAACAACTACAAAACAATGTAATCACTCATTATACAGTATCATGCAAATACACTTCAAAACCACAGGAACCCCAGGGTGTTTGCCACACAGACACAGTGGGAGAAGGAGGAAAGAATTGGACAGAATTTCTATAGGTGCTGCTCAATCAAGAAATTACTCTATTCATGTACATGGTGGGTATAAACTCTTGTCTTTTAGCCAGAGCAGAATGCAGATTAACACAGGACATACAGGACACAGAAATACATCCTGCCTCTCCACACGCATACATATTCAAAGGTTTGACATTTTACAAGCCTTTAAGGAAAACAAAAACAACCCTGCAACTCTCTGTGAACTGGAGTTAACTTCCTCGCAGAAGTGGCGGTACTGACTTTCCACGGAAGTGATGAACTTTTTTGTTGCATTAAGTGAACAATATTTTGAAGAGCTCCCTCAAAGTCCCACTGACAAACACCACAGAATGCAGTGCCCTCTGAAATCAACTACAGTGCTAAAATGCACAGTACTGCATTTCTAAATGCTTGGTTCTGACACCTGCTATTATATGGAAGGTAGTTATATTGATTACTTCTGTAGGGTGAGAAAGTAGAGACCCAAGGCTATGCCATACAGGAAACAGTCAAAGGGATTCATCCACCACAACATACCCTTCCAAAATTCACATCCTTCTCTCAGTCCTTTCAGAGAAATATTTGAGCCCACTTGGCATTTGGATTCAAACCTACTAAGTGTTCTTCTGTCCATGAAAAAACAGGACAAATCAGTTCAGAGACCTGCTGCAACGATTTACTGGCTATCAGGAGGCACAGTTAAAACGATGACATAAACACCTGACGAGAGGAAGGCAACAGTTGATTTGACCTGCCTTGTTGCCACACTCCCAGTTCTGCACCTTTCTGAAGAAACTGTATCTTAGCTGTGGATGTGATTGTCTGGGGCTACAAGCAAGATAAACTTCGAATAGTTAGATATAGTTAGAGTTAGATGTATCTTGAGAAAATAAGACTTAGTGAGCCAAAAAGAAAGCTCTTGTCTGTTTTCAAAGTTTAGTTGCTCTGATAAAAACCTTGTTCCTCATTTAGTGCCCAACCATTCTTCATGCATCTTTAGACATAGCTTAGTTGCTCTCCTTTTTCCTCTTCTGACTTTATCTGAGACACACAAGGGATAAGGTAATAGGCTAGTAAATGTTAGAGTTTAAACATTTCATTTATTGTAAAGTTTAAAGCACATAGTTTCTGTGTTGGTGAAATACTCACTTAATGTTTTTGCAGCCTGGCTGTGATTCTCTGAATGAGGTCACATCCCCCCCTACTCTTTGGAGGTTCTCTTCATATACCTTATTTTCACATTTTCTCCCTAACACATGGATTTTACTTCCTAAACAGAGAATTACTGTAACAATCTGCTTTCATTTCCTCCAAAAAAAATTCAGTAAATCTGCAGCCTACATATTTACATTTTCCCCTTGTTTCTTTCCCAAATTTCTAACTATTAAAATGTGCCTGGGTAATCCTGACTTTTGCACTAACGTTGCCAACTTAACAATCAGATATTTTCAGACTAAAAATAATGTTCACGCCAGCATTTGCTTCAAAATTATATGTATAAGCCAACCGTCGCCTCATGAATTTTTTTCTATTTGTGTCCCTTCTCCCCATCAGAAACTTGACTATTGAAGCACATTTCAAAAGAATCCAGGTAAATCTTAGCTGTCAGATATTTCACCTCAGTCCCACCATCACACTGACTGCGGAACTGCTGAGGGAAGCGTGCAGCTAGATGGCACTGTGCCAAACTAAAGAATCAATACGAAATTGACTATTTCTAATAATGCATGGCATAGCATGCCTTAAATAGCATGAAAAACTAAAAAAAAAAATATCCATAATGATAAAATAAAACCGTCCATAATATTATTTTGACTAAAAAGCTGGAGCCAGGTGGTAAATTGAGCCAGGGCAATTAAAAATGTTGTATTTCATTCTGGTTCAAAGAGTGACTCTACCCTAACCATCCTACATTTCAGGTACCAGCTCTTATCACTATGTAAAACAGAAACAGTGCAATCTGCCTTGGTTTGAAGAACATTGTATGGCTTAATAAAGGGATGTAAATACTCCTGTTAGCTCAAGGTCCTCTGTGAAATGGGACAGATAACGTGATGCAAATGAATGTGAATATACACCAGTAGGTAAATGTGGAACCAAATGAACACAGCATATCAATAGCTTTCTACTCTATGTATAAAAAGCCTGTATAGTGATAAATCTTAAGGCATGCACCATTCTCTTAGGCTAGCTGGGATAAAAGGACAAACCAGGTGTCATGTAAGGAGGAAAGGATCCTTCTGCTCACACCACTGGCCAGTTGCTGTACTGCTCTCCAGCAGAACAGCCTCAGCCTCCAGCTGAACTTGCCCACTGAACCCTTTCAATGTAAGGACTTCAACACATCCAACGAAGAATTTCTTATCCCAATAGGAAGAAAAAGGATTCTCACTGTGCACAGGATCTTTGTTTTCTCCACAGTCTAAACACACAGTTGTACTTACTGCCTTCTAGGAACCCACCCTTCATCCATAGGCAGGAAAAGAAAGGAAAAAACATGCTACAGTCAACTATAAACTATCTTGTCCTCTGCTGCTATGCTTTTTACTTTGGTCTGTATTGGACTTACCTTAATATTTAAACTAGCTGCTACCTTTGCTAGTGCAGGATCTGTTAACACTCCCACTTCAAACTCCATTTTGGCTGGGACAACTGATCATTTCAGGATTAAGCATAATTTTCCATTGTCAAATGTCTTAGCCACACTTTTTAAAAATAATTCTATTCGGTTTAAGTTTACAAAACAGAAACAGCAGTGAATATTTTAGATAGGCAGTTTTCTTTTTACAGTCCTATATTTTAACCCCAAATTTCACATAAAGTCTAAAATTTGTCATGCTGAAATGATCTAAAAGATTCGTGTTAAATATATATATATAATATATATATATGAATATATATATATATGCTGTGCATTCTTGACATATGAATTGTGTGCTAAGAATACATAATACAACGTATAATTTTGTTTACTTGTAGGTAACATTTCATAAAGACACCTTTTATACTGGTAGACCTTAGGCTGGAGCATCATCACATCATATATCATATTCAAAAGATTGGGGGTTTTGCCTGAGCATCAGGAAGACAGATCCAAGAGAGCATTCTGCTGAGATCCCTGAGGGATTTTGTTTATTGCCTCGATGAAAGCTGAAGACCATTGATGGCTGTACCATGGATGTCACTTCAACATTATGGGACATTATGGTGAGATGTTAGAACCTGCAGGAAATCTGACAGTCCCAATGGCCTTTTGGAACAGTAACAGCACCTCCCAGAGATGTTACCAAACAGACTGTCGTTTTTCCTTTTCCCTTTACGGAGAACCAGAGACCTATGAGAAATATGAAAAGGAAAAAACTGTACAGCCTAGTTTGAAAGTACAAAGGTAGGAATTATCCATATCTGTTCCTACAAAATCCTTCTTTTAATCTTCAAGCTACTTTGCTTTCAAAAAATCTTTAAGTAAAATTGTATAGAAGTACATTAAACACTTTAAAGAAAGTCACTAGCTCAACACATGTATTTATGCAAAATAAACAACATACAGAGGAGGACTTTTACAGTTGAGCCCTCACTACTAATTAATCTATATCTGTCTAACTTCAGGTGCAAGCTGATAAATCCTCAACAGAAAATGAAGAAACAATAGACTCCTGGCTTTCTAGAACAAAAAAAAAAAATGTATAAAAGGCTTGGGTTACATAAAAACTGTTTCACTACACTTATGAAAAATATAAACTTACAGACATGGGCAAAAGACAGCCAGAACTTTTGGGGAAAGAGGTCTTCTGGACACATATCATGGCACAGAATGAAAAATCCTCTTCCTGGAGAATTTTTCTCTTTGGGCATTTCTCAAGGACACTTTATGCTTTCAACCACTGTTGTGGTTGTTATTAGCTTAGGATAAACTTGGGGAAAAGTTTCACAGCAGCCCAGTAGGCCAAAACATTCTGGCCTGTCCAACTAGCCAGACAGCAGATTCCTTTTTTATTATTTCAAATAAAACACTTGAGTTTCAGTAAAAGATCCTTCTGTAGCTCAGATTATACCAGAATATGGTCCAGAGGTGAAAACAGGTGTTACAAACTGGGTAGAATATAAAAGCACGTATTTTGCTGGCCTTTTCATTAGGCTCTCATTTCAGACTTAATTGTAGATTCAAAGAGAGTGTAGCAGAAAACCTTTAACTAATGTTCTCCAATGCATATTGAGTAGCCTGACCAACAATTTAGTTACCAGTCTAAACAGGAATTGGGCTGGGACAGAGTTCTTAAACTCGCAGCTAGTCTCAAATCTGGAGCTTGTGGCCAACTTTGTTCACACTGAAAACTGATTTGGAGGAAGAAGGTTTTAAAAAAACTTGCCATCCTTACCTTTCCCTCACTCAGTCACAGAAGTGTAGCACAAAGGCAACTTTGTGCACTACCTGAGGAGAACCCCTGGCAAGAAGATGGGTGAGGGACATCTCAAGAGCTTTCAATGGCAGCCTCACTGTGAACTCAGTTTCCCTCTGCAGCCAGTCTCCTTTAGAAAATTGTTGCCTGTTGGCAAGCCTGTGATTCAACCATGTGGTGAGGGAAGCAAGTGGATCCCCATCATTGACCAGGAGCATGGCCTTAGAGGTTAGTTCTCCCTAGCAGCCCACTGGAGCACCCAAGCCTTGTCCCATCTCCCCAGAGACCCAGCCCTCACCCCATGGCCTCAGGACCTTATCCCCACTTCCACAACTGCCTGTTCTCCCACCTTCCAGTAATGTCCACCACGTGCATCCCTGCCCTGAGGGGACATTCCCCCTCAAGAAGAAAGGACTGAGAGGGGACCTCATTAATCGGTATAAATACCCAAAGAGGGGGAGGAAGGTCCAAGAAGGTGAAGTTGGGCTTGTCTCAGCGGTGCCAACCACTAGAACACAAGGCAATGGGCAGAAGTTGGACAATGCTGTCATGCACATGGTGAGATTCTTGGGTGTCCTGTGCAGGGCCAGGATTTGGCCTCGATGATCCTGATGGGTCCCTTCCAACTCAGCTTGTTCTATGGTGCTATGATTGTATCATGAACAGAAGTTCCACCTGATTATGAGGAAGAACTTCTTTACTGAGCGGGTGACCACGCATCGGAAAAGGTTGTGGAGTCTCCCTCACTGGAGGTATTCAGGAACTGCCTGGATGCAGTCCTGTGCAGTGTGCTCTGGGGTGACTGCTTAAGCAGGGAGGTCGGACCAGATGCCCCACTGCGGTCCCCTCCAGCCTGCCCCACTGTGCGAACGTGTGAGCTCACGGCCCGAGGCGAGCGCCGAGGCGCGGCCGCCGCCCGCACGGAGGGCCAGCGGAAGGCGGTGTTCCCCCGCTGCCTC
>VZTA01022380.1:50377-75216 GCA_013398855.1 Mohoua ochrocephala
GCTCGGGCCGGCCCCCGGCGCTGACAGGCGGCGCTCCGTGCCCGGAGAGACCAGCCGACTTCAAATAAGTTTCTAATCGCTTTTTAATCAGCGGGCGCGTTGTAAAGCGTTTACAGGTATCTGGCTATCGCGGTGCCCGGTCCGGCGCCCGGAGGATCGCTGTGTGATGTGCCGTTTGGAGGGTAATTAAAAGCGATTGCAACAGCAGAAATTCGATGCGATCCGCAGGGACGTTATCTTCACCTTTGCTTCCCGGGACAGGGCTTTGAACTGCGGCCGCCGCTGATTTAATCGTTAACAGATCTCCCCTCGGGTGGAGCAAAGGCAGTGAATAAAGCGCGCTCCCGGGAGGCGGGCAGCGCTCGGGGACCGGAGTGCCTGTGGCCAGACACAGGTGCCTGTGTCCAGATCTGGGCTCGGGCCGGCGCACCCCGCCCCTCCGGAGGCTTCCCCGGGCCTCACAGTGCCCGCCTGACGGGGCATCCCCGCCGGGACGGGCTGCGGTGCTTGCGAACTGCGCTGCATCTCGGGCGCTCTGAGCTACAGCGTGTAGGGACAGAGCCGGCGAGAACGGAGAAACTTTGTATTAACAAAAAAACCCACCAAAACTGTGGTGAAACGTTCTTTGTTTCCTTATTTTTGGCGCAATGTTCGTCGTTTAGCCTCTCGTGGTTTCGTGTGTTGAAAGTGCTGGTGCTCTAAGTGTTCCTTTGGTGTTCTCCTTACTGATTCCATAGTTTTTCTGTGGTTGCATGGCCAGTAGGTTAATTTACTGCTTATTCTTCGTATCCAGCAGAAAGTATGTCTGTTTTCAAACGTGTTTGTCCAGTGTCCGTATTTTGACATGCTGTTAACATGCTTGCTTCTGTAGTTACTGTGAAGATGCTTTCATAGCGTTGTGTGTGTGGGGTACTAAAGTGATCATTCTGAGCACACTTCTCTGTTAATACCATACTTCAAAAGACGTAAAACATATCTTACACCTGAAAAAATAGAATAAAGTAAGCTATAAATGGACTTCTAAGAGAAGTATAAACATGACAACATAGACAAGGTGGAAATTAAGTGCAACCAACCAAATCTAAGTATGTATTAGGGGAAAGCCTAATTTAATGAAAATAGCATTAATTTATAAGGAGGATGAGCAGCTGAAAGACTTTTTTATATATTATGCATGTAAATACGATTCTGAAACTTTTCTTAAGATCAGTTTTAGCTTATTTTATCAGAAACATTTCAAAGTCAAAGCTATTAATAATGTTAGGAGGCAGGAGTCAGCAGTCAGCATTACTGAACAACCACTTAGAGTAGAGCAAAACTTTGGCTATGTGTAATAAAGTTACAATCCTTAAGACACATACAAGGTCTGCCACTAGTTCCAAAAGTAGCAGGTCAGGATTTCGGGTATGCATAAGATACTATGTTTTCTGGTGCTTTGGAAAGCAGAAAGGTAGGTAGTGATGGTATAAAGGTATACTTAAGCTGCACATATCCTGTGTTAAGTGGAGACCCTAAATTCTTCACTGCTTGGAGGAATGCTAAAACGAAAAACATGAGCGAATTCACTGTTTGAATGTTTTATGAAGAAGAAGACAGCATGTGCATGATGATGTCAAAATACCATTGCTGGGGTTCTTCTGCCTCTGGTAACCTGCTTCTTGGGAGGATTGTGATCTAGTCTGCCCTTTTGTTTTTAAATCCTTCTGGCCTTCAGAAGGAATGTCTTTCTCCAGTCAAAAATCCTCTGTTGTTCAGTAACACGCACCCTGAAGTGAAAAAATGTTATTTGGACAGGCAGACTTCTAAATGACCAAGACTGCGTGCAGGCAGTATAAAGTATAAAAGACTAGTTCATACACATAGGCAGCTACACTTACCGTTTCCAAATCTACAAGGTTGCTATCCTTGGATTGATTAATTATTGCCTAATTATGCAGAATCGTAGCTCCTGCCTGCCTTCCGTAAAGAACTGTCAAGTCTCATTGTCTGTAGATGGCTAAGCAATGGCAAATTTTAAAACATGCCTGCTTGCTATAGGCATGTTTGTCTCCCTGAGCTTGGTAATGGCCAACCAGCTGCTCCTTGATTATTCTTCTTTCTGGTTTGGGTTTGTTTTTTTCACCCAAAACCCAAAAATGTCTTTTTCTGCTGTGAAAATTTTTACCTCAGATCAAAGGAGGAGATTAAAATTGTGTACTCACATTTAATCTCTTTCCAGAAAAAAAAAAATCTTCGTTAGTCGATTCTGTTCTTGCACCATAGATGTCCGACCAAAACCAGTGTGTAGTACTACCTTGTATTAAGTTTGAGCTTTTAAAGCTTTGGGGTTTTTTCCTAAATATCTGACATTTTTATCTTAGTTTAACACTTGCATAGGAGAAAAAGGTAACTGTTTTCTTGGTGTGCACTGGAGATGGTGTGAAAAGCTGACATGCTGAGGCCATTAAAGGTTTGTTTTATTTTGGGACAAATGTCTACAGAGCATGATATATTATGGTGACTGAATTTTGCATGTACCATCATTTTTTTTATGATGGTGCTTTTGCAGCAGAGCTAAATGTACTCTGCAGATGGACCTGCTACCATTTTCTCCATTCTCATTTATAATCCCAGGCAGCAATTCTTGCCTCCTATCAAAAATATTTTTATTTATGATTATGTGTCTGCTGCCATGAACTGTTAGGCTTTTTAAGAGCAGGCAAGGAGAATCCATGAGTTTCTTTCCATTCCTTTTTCTTCATTTACTTTTAGGCTAAGTAATGTATTCAGTGTATTCAAGGCAACTCCTGTTGACATAAATGAGAATTCCATGTGCTGATGAAGGGCAGCACTGGGTCTCTGTTTCAAATTAAGAACAGGTCACTTTCCTATCAGTTCCGAGTGGAAAGAAGCAGCCACAATCTGCAGGTCTTTTGCACATGGGACGCTCATTAATTCTCAAACCAAACCCATGAGTAAGTGAAATATTGTTACTATTTGCTGTGATGTGGAAAACTGAAGTGGAGAAGGGCTTGCTCAAAGAGAGAGGTAAAGTTTATGACAAAGCCAGTCATTAAAGAAAAAGCACCTTATCCTAACTCCATTGTTTAACCACAGGCTTGTCCTACTTTACCTAAATAATTACTCGTTAAAAATTGTGTAAAATCTGGAATCTCCTGTTCAAGCGTATTTAGTATTACAAGTAACGAAAACAGATTTTCTTTTCAATCTCATGTGATGACAATATAGAAGACAGCACTTACAGATTTTGAGGTTCTTTGTTATGGGCCTGGACAATACAAAAAAGTAAATTTATTATAAATGCCAGGGCTGTCTAAAAATTCATATGCTGTGTTTGAGATCAACACCTGTCAATGATAAGCAGAATGTTTGCAAAATATTGCCATCATAGATTGACAGAGACATGCATGAATACAAATATTGCAGCATGTTGCCTTTTACATTATAGATTACTTTAAAAGTTTAAATTTAAGTACATTGCGAATATGTATGCTAACACTTCACTTCATGAAATATGATCCATATAATTTTTGATTTTTCATAGAAATAATTTATTAAGAAAAAATTATTTCTCAAAACTTTGATAACATTGATATTATTACAGTAGAACCTATGAAGAAGAAATCAGTGCATATTATAAGGTTCCAAACATATCCATCTTCAAGTAAATTTTGACCTTCCACTTCATTCATTGCTATACTATTGTATTTGATGATAACTATTCCCGTAGAGCACAGTCAAAACCCTGTAGGGTATCTGAAAGTGTTTAAGACTACTAAACATAAAAAATGAAAAGAAAAAAAAAATACAACAAACCTCAGAGAAAAAATTACTTACTATTTTAAAGGTAAAGAAGCCTGTTCCTAGAAATTAACAATGCTTCTGAAACAAGAAATATAGTCATTTCTGTGTCAGGAATACCAAAAATCATTAAGACCAACCCTTTGGGGTAAATTTGCACCCTTTCAGTCATTCTGATCTCACAGTGCGAACTCAAGTCTGTGTCTTCATCAGAGGTATTTTGGCAATGCCCATGTTTTTTCAAAGAGATCAAACAGCAGTGTATCCTCTTACAAAGAAGTGAGATTTATAAAGTCTCCTACACCTTCCAGATCCCTTGACAAGATTTAGGAGTTAGGTATTTCATAAAATGTGTGTCTTTTCTTAGACAGTACTTCTTTACATAGCTACAAACTCTGTAGACCTTAAATTAGCTGATTGTCATGTGGTTTCAGTTAGTAATCTGAATCTTGTCCCGATTGAGGATGAAGGTGCATCCAGGTTCTGGATTTAGAATTTAGTGCTAAATCTCCCTTTTGAAAAGGAGACATAACATTTCCTCTCTGCTCGTGGTGATGGCATCTACGCAAAGGTGAAATATACACGTAGATAAATTAGAGGTAAAGGAAAACTGAAGAAGTAACAAACTATGTAAAGTTCACATTTGCCAGTTTTCAAGAGATTTGCTTTAAATTTCAAAACATAGTGTGTCAAGTCACAGTTAGTTTCTTTGAGAAAAATTTGGGTTGAAAATATATTTTGAAATGTCATTCTTCTCACTTGAGAATGCAGTGCTAAAAATAACTCTTTACACTGCTTCCTAAAGAGCCTTTTGCTGCTCAGAAGAGAAAAAAAAGGGCTCTCACACATTACCTCTCTCCTTTAGCATTTGCTCTATGGAAACACTGCATATATCGACAGGGAAAAGGAAGCTGTCTTTAAACTGGTGGAATATAAGGCGCTGACAGAGTGAAGGCACCTTCAATTTGGTTGGTATCTCAAGTGCATAGGACAATTGGCCGGGCAGAGGGAGCCTGACTCCAGCTGAGAACGCGTGCACCGGGCTGACCTTCCCAGTCAGCATGCCAGCGGAGATTAGGCTTTCCTCAAGTGCTCCCTTGTTAACCCAGTCTTTCCTGCGATGTCATTTGTCTTTCAAATGCTTAAAATTGCTACCAATTTTTCAGTAGTCCAGATCACTTTCTTTTTTTCTGTTTGTTGGCCAAGATAATATTTCATCTGCATGCACCGCTTTCTTAATTCTCTGTTGGCTATTTAAATGGTCATGATTCATACAATTTATGGTGTTTCCCCTGACTTCCTTATTTGAACTGTCCAGCAGATCTGATTCTTTTCCCAGTAAAAATCATGGTAAATAAGGTGTGGTTCCTTTGGCTCCAAGTAAACTGATTGAAGGCAGAACATGATGTGGTGTTTTTGACATACCAGAACAGCTTTAGACTTCAGTTAGAAGAATGTACCCTAACATCTTTAAAAAAAATAAGATGTGATCAAAGCATGCTTACTCCTCAGAGATTTAGCAATTCATGTGGCAAATCCATATGCTATACGCTATACTGTTTGCTGAGAAAACCTGAGAATCTCCTGTGCAATTTTACTGATCAGATGTGAGAAATTTATTGCCTGGAGAACCATAAAAGAAATAAATGTGGTTGGGGAGGGGTCAGGCCTGAAATGACGTTGCTGACACTTGTTGAAGGAGTGCTACCTCCTTCTGTCTCTCGGAATTGAGGTTTAAATACAAAATATGCAAAACTAAGATAGTGAACTGTTTCCACTGTATAGGACAGCAGCTCATGGTACCCTGAGCTAGTCCTTGTGCTTTTTTTCCCCCTGAAAGTCTACAGGCAATAGCTTGTAATTTTTGAATTAGAGACCTTAGAATGAGTATTAAAGCAGCAGCGTGCAAATGGAAATACTGTCCTGGAATGTCTTTGCCGTTTAGATGAAAAAGACCCCCAGCCAGCTCATATTATACTAAGCACCAGCAATCCCTGGAACTCTAGGCAGGAATGAAATGGGATTGCAATGCAAGTCCCCAGGAACTGGTGCGGTTTTATGTGACTTCACTCGGACAGTACATTCTGTATCACCTTCCAGTTTTATTATTTTGCTGTGTTTTACTAATTTTTAGCTATGAGCTTTGGGTTTTGGAGGCCGTGGCCACAGCACTGAGGTCATTCCCCGAAAGGACAAATTGTATTTTCATGTCTAGTCACTGCTGCAAAAAATAATTAATCTGAAGTGTAGTGTTACCCAACAATGATAATTATAATAATCAGCCACTCCCAAACTGGGATTTAATTGGTAATAAATGGACTCTTAGTTTGGGTCCAATTGTATGATTTGGCTTCGGTCCTGCAAATACTTATCCAGATACTTAACTCTAGTGTCAGGAATGGTTCCACTGAAATCACATGTGCAAATGTTTGTTGATCAAGGCCTTCAATCATTCTAAAACAATTATCCCTTTCCCAAGTATCAGTTCGTTTGTGGGGAGTAGTTTCTTTAAGCTGTTCTGCTCTACTGTCTCATTGCACGGCCTAAAGCACCATGTATATCATAAATCATTTAATACCAATTGTTTTCAAAAATTTTCAAAATCTTACACTGATTTGAATATTTAGTTTTATCTGGACTGCCCTGTCTTCCAACAGTATTAAGTTACGTAGTTGCAGTGAAATAATTTTAAGGATGTGTTTTGATTAAAATTTGCTAAAACATTTTGCATTATATTTCAGAAGTATAGTCAGTTTGGTACAGGTGATATGATACTGTGTGCATGGAGATGTGTGCGTGTAGACAGACTTTGGACAAATTAAAAAAAGAATATATCAGTCTAAAGCGGCACAAACAACTATAACTCCCACCACACAAAATCTCTCCCCTCTTTTGATGACACTTGATTAAATGGTTTCCTTTTTATTGAGAATAACCATGCTTAGCGAAATTATTCAACTTAAGCATTAATTACTTTCGTAATGCAGAAGTAGTTTTTGGATTGGGACTTAATGTGTATGATTGTGAATAAACTTAACCCTTTTTTTTGGTTCTTGTGTCATACAGATTTTCCCACGAAAAGTGTACAATAATTTGATATTGATATTTATGAAGGGGGTGGGTAGGAGGTAGAAGAGTAAAGCGGATGTTTGGTACTACTACTTCTCTATTATGTTGGGTTTTTTTTGCTGTTAGTTTCTTTACCTAACACTTCAGCTTGCTTTGTTTGAGGATAGAACAGTTAAAGCACTGATATTACACAGAAATAGGACTCTCCTAGCCCTCGTTTCTGCAGCAGTAGGCATCTTATGATGCCAGTTATACCATGTCTTCTGGATCCTGTGATAATAAAAATGCTAGTGTAAGTGAATGAAAGAACAGATGTGTGGTGATGTCAGCATCAAGGGGAGTGTAGCTGCACTGATTTGGCATTCACTGAGTTTGTAAATGAGTCTCTGTGTACCCTGAGGGGAGGAGTAGGTCATAGCTGGCAAAGGAAGCAAGTAAGATAAGACAAAGCTCTCTCTCATCCACGATTGAAAGTTACCTGTTCTGAACTACCTTGATGAGTAACTTGCCTTTGAGCTTGATCCTTAATCAGTTGGTGATCCTTAATCAGAGGCTGCCGCAGAAATCAAATATTTCTCCTGTTGGTCTCGCATATGATGAGGCTGCATTGATGTTTGTGATGGAGGGCGAGACCAAGTTCTCCAGTGTCCAGAAATAAGATTCATCCTTCTGAAGGCATAGAAACCAAAGTTTCTTAAACACCCTGATTCACAGAGATTGTCATTTTGGAAGCATGAGAAAAGGGCAGAAACTGCTTCTGGGAACAGGGACTATTACCAGTTAGCCATAACTGGGATTCAGGTAGAGAGACTTGTAAGTTCTGCTCCTGGATATAGTAATTTACCAATTCAAGTAAATCCTGCAACTTTTCTCTAGTCTTACTCTACATATGTGGTGGCTGGGACAACTACCTACATCCGAATTTGACTAATTTGGTGGTAGCTGAAAAAAGCTGGAGATCTGCAGATTAAGAATACTTAATTAGGTGCTAATTATGAGTATGACATGGTAAAACAAGGAAGTCCCAAGGAATTTTCTTCTCTTCACAAGGATGTATGTTTGCCTTTCAGTTTTGCTCCTGGTTGTCTAGGTGAGCTGAACCCTGTGATATATGAGATTCTTATTGGAATGAGTAAGGTCTATGCAGGCATCTGAGAGTAATATTTGACCTGCTGACAAGAAAATACAGGATCCATATGCTTGGTGCAATATGGAAGTATTGCCTGCACTTGTGCTGAAGTTGTGCAAAGACAAGGGTTTGGAAGCAGTCCAAAAGGGTGCAGGTTCAACCTTGTGACCTGACAAGGGTCTCAGGGAGTACATTCCTGTCCTAGAGTGTCCCTGCATAAAGCCTCTCTGTATTGACTGTAACCTGCGACAGGCACGCACAATTACAGGAAGGTTAACAGAGCAACAAAAAGTGCCTGGAGAACAAAGAGAAAGCAGGTTGCTTGGGAATCCGCCTATATCGGTGCCACAGAGTAGTGAAATGTACCTCTCATCAGGCAGCTCAACCAATTTTAAACATTTTAAACCCTCAGGAGAAGTGGCACTCTAGTCTAGCACTAAATGCTGAATTCGCATTTGTGCCATGTGTATGCAGTAAGACTTTGTAGCGTACAGTTACTGTGGCAGAGTTTTTACCAGAAACATTTGTTTCTTTAGTGGAGATAAGACCTGAGGATATAGTTGTGGTGGGGTGAAGAGTAAGGACGTGCAGTACTGCTGATAGGTGTTTTTAAAACTTAAGCGTGAGGCACTGTGGAAGAGTAATTGGTAGCAGGAAAAGGGTTTCATGTGGTCTTTTTTAGGCCTAGCACTGAAAAGGGACAATGTGAAAGCTCTTGATCAGAGAATAGCATCTGGGAAGACTGTGAGTTCCCCAGCATATGGAGGCTTCACGTTGCCTCTTACCTCTTGCCTGCACATATGTAAAGTAGTGTGAACTGTCAAGTGCCAGAGCTTTACTTCCTTCTGGCCAAGGCAGAAGATGTGAAAAGAAGGACCAGGACAAGCACTTTGGAACATCCTAAGTACCTGAAGGCCAGAGACAGTACAGAACATAGCTAAACACATCCTTAAAATCTTGAGGTACATTTTTTAGAATAAAAAAATATTTACTGAATGTGCACTATCATCTCAGAAATGCTTGTTAGCCCTCAGCCTCGATGAACAGCACCTGGGCTAACCTCCTTTTGTTCTTATCAGAAACCCTGTCTGCTCTCAGGAACTAGTTCTGTCTAACGAGCTCCTGCTTTTTAATGAACAGACATGGAAACTTATTTTTCTTGCTTGAATGACAATCCAAGTGGAACAACATTTTTGTTATCAAACTTTCAAAGAAAGTTACTGACCCGAATTGTGACCACGATGGAAAATTACTATGACTAAAGCCAACTCCCTTGCGACCCTATAAACCCTTTGAGCTCTCCTGGTTCACAGCAGGCTGTGACCAGGAATCTCCCTCAGAGGGGGACACCTCTCAGAGCCAGCGAACTCTCAAGTTTGCTGTACTTGTAGGATCACTGCCAAATGCCACCCCTGGAACCTGGGTCAATATCCCCACTCCTTGAGACTCAAACCTTCACCTTCAGTAGAGAAGATGCACGGGCATCTGAGATGAGTACTGCACTTAAAGGGGAATTTTTCACAGATCTGTACCTTATACATACTCCTTTAGGTGTTGGTGTGAGTGTGACCATGCTGTAGCAAATGTGCTGCAAATGTTTCTCTCTTAGATTTTTAAGTAGGTTAGGTTCATAAGGTAGCTCTATAGAGGAGTTGCTATTGCGCTTTTAGTAAATTCTATTGAATGTTTTGACAAATTGTCTAAGTTAGGCTATTGATTAAGTGCTGCTAAGTTTAAATGTGGTTAAAATCTTCAGGCTTAAGCCATTGGTCAAGTCTAGGGCTCAGTTTGGCAGTCTGATTTACACTAAACTTTGTAACTAAGTGGAAGAGTCTCTCTCACTCCTGTTAACCCTTACCCTGTTTTTCATGCCCAGCCTCCACAGAGATCATTTTTGTCGAATTTTAGATTTTAGTCTGATTTTTATCTGTGTGCTTTAATCATGTAGTAAGTAGTAGAGTGAACCTTGCCAATGAGCTTTGTCACACTTTCACGTTAATACTAAACCTGCTTTTTCCAGTGATTCTTTGAGCAACCTAAGACACCCACTCGTGACACAGATCCATCTCTGCATGCTATTCCATGTATGTGAATTAATAGATTTATGCCAAGGAAGACTTCACATAGTTTCTGCTGTGCTTGTACTAATGGAACTAACTTAATTGTGTGGAATCAGTACTGCTAAAATAAATCAATTTTGAAAAATTTGAAGATTTTTGAAAAGTATTAGTGAATATAATTAAATCGAAGCATCTGCTTTGGTTTTAAAGTGCCAGCTCTTGACAGAAAAGCTTCTATTATGTCATTAGTATGCACAGTGTCTGTCTTTTTGAAATAAATAAAAGTCAATTTTTTCTTTTGAAAACAAGATTTTAGGCATACAACCAAGTGATCATCATTATTGCCTTGTTTGTGTCAGGATGCAGACTCTGGCAGGTGAGTTATGTTGTGTCAGGGAGTTGTGTCAACTGTACAGATTTTTCAGGAGTTTGAGGAAGGAAGGAATTTATTTTGGTTTTCAGTCCTTTTGTGGCCATTGTTGATAGCATTCAGTGAACAGAGCAACAGGTTTTACTACAGCGCTGTGGTACATTCATTCCACTTATCATAGGCAGAAACAACTGTCATACCAAATAGAGTTATCAAAATCACATTTTTGAACATATTGGTGCCTCAGCTGTTCTGCCTTCAATAGCTGTCTCTGGTCAATTTGTGAAGAATCCTGTAAACCTGAAGCCAGATGTGGTCTGTTTTCTACATTTATCATCAATCATGGATACGGCATCTCGTAGTCATGCAGCTCTATGTTCCTGCCTGTCTTTCCATAATGCAGTGCTGGAAGAGCATCAGATTTCACAAGGAATTTGTAATATCCAGATTTACTGGATGGTATCATTTGCAGCGTTGTATCTCTGTGTGGGAAGTCTGTAAGGAAATGCTGCCTGCTCTCAATGTGCTGCTAGTTTAATCCCTTCTGATAAGGGTTTGTGAAAACTAATTGTGAGCCAGTTTGGTTCCCAATGAAGCTAGAACTGAAACTCCTTTCAATGATGTGGATTGAACCCCTGGTATGTCACAGTTAGTTTTATTGTAGGATTCTGTAGAGGATTCTGTTGGGACGTGATGAATTTAATCTGAGGGAAATTACTCACTCTTTATCCAAATATCTCCGTATGTTGAGTACACAAGCAGATATTTTTTAGTATTTGGTGAATGAGTAATTACCTAAGTAGCAATGATAGTAATTAATTGTTAATGACATTCATTAGTGGTTTGGATTATCTTAGCATGAAGAGTTTCCATTAAGTTGTGTTCACAGTTATTATACAGCAGTATTAAGGTGGCTGTTCAAAAATGACCAAATGAAAATAAGAAATCTGTGTATCATCATGTAACTATGAATTTGGTAAATGGATGGATGTCCCAGCCACAGGAGAATTATAGCAGAAAGACATAAAGGAAAAAAAATACGCCTTACCAGCAAAGCATTATGTGTATATTCTTTCAGTTAGCAATATCACTATTAGTATTAAAGATAAATGGTTTTTCTCTATCTGTAAAATGGTGTTGCTTATCAGAAAAAATTCCAGTAATTAAAAGACTTAGTAATTTAACATTTAGACATTAACTGAGTGTTCCTCTCTGCTGCTGAGTCTGTTTACAATGAAATGCCTGGGGCCAGCATTAACCAACGGGACACTAGAAGGTGGGTCTAAGGAGTGGACCAAGCCACTGCTGTATCTGTACACTGTTTATCTCTCGGAGCAGCTCCTGGCTCTTTGGGCAAACTGAAGTCTTCAAGCAGAGTGAGAAGCAAATGCCCAAGTCAGTCCCCTCAGGTGCAGTTAGAGCAGGCCTGTTGCTCCTGCGGTGACCCTGGGTGCACTTTGGGACCGCGCGGTCCGAGGCTGTGCAAGCTGACCTGAAACAAACAAGTGGAAGAATGACAGAGGACAAAGGGAGTTCAAAATTTTTCTTTATACACTATGGCACAATTATTGATGAAGACGATAAATGAAGTGGAATTTCTCAGCAGTTAGAGTACGAGATAGAAGCTTTGAAATTGCATCATAAGATGATTCTGCAGTGCAGCTTCAGAGCATATAACTCATTCTTGAGTTAGTGTTTTAATGATGTACTATATGTATGCTTTCACTTCTAGTTAACAAAGACAAGTTTTGAATATTTTGTTCTGTGTCAGGGGAAGTATAAAGAAAGAACTGTGCACAGAGATTGATTTCAGTAACACAGGGTTTTAAAAGTAGAGAAAGAAACCCCAACAACATTCAGATATTTATGTTCCCTTTAATGTCATCATCCACCAAAAGAGATAATGAAGATCGTGTAAAATCAAGAGTTTTATTTCCTTTGAATATTGGTTTTATTTCTTTTTTTTTCATAATAATCTTGTTCATGCAGTTGTCTCTGACTGCCAGGTTTAGTAAAAATACATAATTAAATGTTTTGGTAAGCAAGAGGATGGTTAGATTTGCTGATGGCATGACATCTTAAGTTAACTTTAAAATTATTATCAAGCACTCGGATAATAAATTGCATTAACATAATATTTTGAGTATTAACTTATTAATTAACATGAGACACAGTATTGATGGATAAAAATTCAAACTGGACAAATGAAAGTGCACGTTAGACCAGTGGAGTAATACCTTCAAACATATGACATTAACTAGACTTGCAGTTTTCTATGAATAAAATCCTGCTGGAGAGAAACAAGTCTGGGATGTCACTGGGTAAGTATATACATAAGGGTGAGTGATATTAAAATGAATAAAAGGTTGATTGCCAGTTTGAATACCTGTTCTGTCCCTCATGCTACTCTGTCAGTGTTTCACAGAGCACGTGGTGCCATTGACTGCGCTGCTTACTAAGAAGAATTCAGTAAGAGATATTGGAGCGGAGTTCATGCTGCTTCTAAAATTCAGGAGCACAGGTGGCTAGAGGTATATTTTGCTATGTTAAAATATTTTCCTTTGTAGGTTACTTGAGACAGCAATACAGCTCACAAAGAAAGGCTTCTTAGAAAAGCAGTCAGCTCATGTATATATAGGGAATTGTTCCACTGGTCGGAACTGTCAGGCAGAGAATGTACAATGTCTTTGTCTGGCTTCTGAGGAGGCTTGCCATATACCACTGTCTCGTCCCAAGAGAGCTACTTACAGGCAAATGAGGACTGTTCAGACTGATCCACTCTTCCTCAGTTCTGTTAAAAATGATGATCTGTCAGAACTGTAAGTTTAGTTTAGTAGTTCAAATCATTGGCTTTTCTTGGATCTTAAAAGAAATTTACATCTATGTTCTTAAACTGTCACATGCAGAAGACATGACAATGTAACTACAAGCTTTGCTAGCTCTCAGTAAAGCTTGCCAGTAAAATTATTTGATTTATTTTACATATTATGTTTTCTGGGGACATAACCAAGTGTAGGCTAATGCCAATGTGTGCATCTTCAGGGCAATGATTTCAGCTGCAGTGCTTCTCTATAGTGCAGTGCCTCCACACACCCTTCAAGTCCTACCTTTCAAGTGTTAAGTATGTTAAGATATAAAAATTAGTGTATCTTTTTCTCAGTATCTGAATCCTTCATTCTGTCTAAGGGGAAATACTAGTCAGCTGTACATTAAATTTTTCCTTGGATACCAAGATATCCTGTGTTCATGGGAGTCTGGCAGTTACATTATTTTGGATACAGCTGTTGACCTAGCTGGTTTCTGGAAGGAAAGACGGATTGTGCTGTGGCTGGGGTGACATCAGGCACTCAGCTGTGGAGACTATTACCTCCGTATCTTCTGCCCGGTGCCGGCTCCCTTCCTAGTGTGTCTGTGTTTGCCATCTGCATCTCTAAGTGCCTACACAGCTTTTAAGACCTTTATCCTTACATCTTTAATGCCTTACACCAGAAAACAAAGCTTTTTCAAGCTTCTTAGATTACTATTCCAGATCTAGGAAGAGACCTTTCCTAAGATTTTTGTAGCTATTGAATTTGAATTACATGTCTCATTTTTTGTAGACATTACCTGATAAGATAAAGAAGACTATTTCCTTTCTAAGTTGCACTTGTCGCAATACATAGAGATATTGTATGCGCCTGTAAACAGGCTGGGAGAGAGCTGCTTGGCGTATGCTTGAGCCTTATAATATTTATTGTGCTGTATGCGCTTATGGTGAGTTGTTTGGGATTTTTAAAATTCCATTAAATTAAAGTTCTCAAAATAAATTGTGAATGTCTAGTGAATACAATTTTTAAAAAAAATTATTTACTTACCGAAATGAAAAAAATACAGAGTAATTGAAATCAGTGCCACCATTGCAGAAGCTACCTTTGAGAGCCAGTTTGTTCTCTGCTCTAATTACTCTGCCTGAAAGGACAACAGAATGAAGACACTGTGGACATGTAGGGTTCAGTCCAAGGATTGTACTTGAGGGTGTGTAATGAAATCTTACAACATTAGTGCTTGAGTGAAAGAGGGCAGGAAAAGCTTCATTTGTATGCTTTATTTTCTGATAGGTTTAATCTATACACTTTCACTTTTGGTCCCACAAGCACAGAATTTCGTCTTTCAAAAGCAGAAGAAACCAAAATGGGCTCTTTCTCCAAGCTGTGAAAGGAAACAGATTTAGGACTGGCTAGATCCATGAGGAAAAACAACTTAGGAAAAGTAGACCACCAAAAGTGAACTTCCAAGGTGCCAGCATGTGTGCTGACTCCTGAGAGTCCTGGCTCAAGCACAGCTGATGATTTTGCTTAGCAGGGCAGGGCACTGGGAAAAGAACTTGCTTTCTGCAGCAGAATTCCCCGTGTAGGAGTTGCTTGTCTTTGCTAGTTAAGTTTCTGAATTCACAGAATTGGAAGAAGATAGTGCTCAAAAGTTTCTGGAAGGTTGGAGTTGGAATAGGAAACTCAGGAAAAAAAAGTGCTTCCATGTTAAGAGTCCCTCTGAAACACAGACATGTTTAGATGTCCATATTGGCCTTTCCCTCCCCTTGGAGCCAGTTGTTCCCACTCTCCTGCTCCAGGCTCCATCTCTCTTTCAGCTGTGCTGACTCAGCTCTTTGTTGGACTGTGCTCCTAAACAGTTCTGTGAAATAATCTAGTTTAAAAAGAAACACATTTCTGGTTGGAAAGTATGTGTCTCATTTCACTGATATGCTCTAGAATGTAGCCACAGAAACAGCCAAACCAGCAGGGCTGAAGGGACAGGGACAACAGATTGGGAGTTCACTGAGCAGATGAAGAGGATCAGAAAACTTTTCAAGTGCCTTTGCACCATTGCAGATTCCTATGCAAAAATGACCCTACAGAAAACCATAAGGATGGGATTTCTTATCTTTGATTTAGTTGTAGTCATGTGCTCATTAGCAAAAGTCTTTTCCCTTGATTAATTTGGTATAGTTGATAACAATATTTTGTAAAAATTTCATTGGCAATGCTTATAACAGACACAGTATAAATTCTTTAGAGTATTCCGGATGAATCTGGAATTCAGCAAAACTGAGCAGCTAAACCTTCTTGGAGAATCTGAGTTCATTTATAGTGCTTCAATTTAGTAGTCAATGGAGAGAAAAATTTTCACCAAAGTTTCAACAAAATTAATAGGTTATCATCTCATATTATCCCTTTACAAAAAAAGAAAAAAAGGCAAACGTTTGGTTTTTTTAAAAAAACATAAATCTTCCTGTTTTATATTTTGCTTTTCTAAAATTCAGGAATGTAAGAAATGGTACACTTGAGGCGCTAAAGAAAATGTACTTTTATAACTGAATCATCTCTTTGTGAGTCTCCTACAGTAGCCAGAAACTGCACTTTACATGAGACATACAGCATGATGACAACATTCATCAGAACTACTTTTTTTTGCTAAGATTTGGATTTTAACATATTCAAGGCTGTTCTGTATTTCTGGATTATCAAATATCAAAACCCTCACATAAATTTTAGAATCACCCTCTGTATACACTTAACATTATAAGAAACTATATTAAATGTATAGCCAGGTAGGTAGAGCTGCATTTTAGACTCTTGTTTCTCTAATGTGGTGTTTAAGGCAAAGAAAACTCATATATATAGTTCTGTAAAAAGTGTTTATTAAAATTGACTTTGTTTTACAGTTTAGCAAACTCTGCAGGTAACCTTAAGAGCCTGCTCAATTCATTATCATTAAATCAACAACCAGATCTTCTTTCTGCCATTCCCTGGAAGGATTAATGGATTTTGGCATGATTTGTGTATTTAACAGTGAAAGCTCTTGCTGGGTAAGCTAGCAAGCTTGACTAATTCTCAGTTGTGCTAACTTCATAAACCTATTTTAAGGTTTTAACTCTGACTAAAGATTAAAGATAGTGACCCATGCTGCTACCTTTGAATGTCTCTAACATGATTGTGGTTAATAAGTGTAACTAAAACATCAAATGTATATTGTATGGTACATGCGAATATATGTTTGTTACAGGTATTTTTCAGCATTTTGAGGTTTAAAGTGAGATTCCACAAAACGATTGATGTACTAATATTAAAACACCTGCATATGTTTAAATGCTTGAAATATTAAATGATAGTTTTTAATTACAGAATTACTAAACTCTACAACAGGAACAGATCATTTGTATTTCAAAATAACTTACACCTGCATAGAAAAATGAGCAATTATTATTTTATGTGATCTAAAGCTGGTTTGCTCAGCAAACCAATCTTAACCCGTCAAGCATTCCAGTTTCTATCATTTTTTTCACCCTTCCAGACAATCCTGGAATCGGTATTCAGAAAAGCCTGAAGAAAGGAGAAAAGAGAGGAAAAAATATTTTCAGCCTGTCTGACGAGACTACATAAAAAGCTTGTGATCAAAGGATCTTAAATACACGTTACTGGTGTGACAAACAACATTTTTGTCCCTTTATTAGATTTATTTTCCTTCTGAAAACTGGAATGGCCAGAGTATAGTTTGTGAAAGAAAGCTGGCAGGGTTGTATTCTTTGATTCCTAATTAACACCTTCAGTCTCAAAAGAGAACTAACAGAAATACCATAAAATGTTGCAGCTGCATTGTTATTCCGCTTGGTTGGTTTGTTAAAAGTCGGCTGGGCATTGGCAGCTGCAATAAAGGAAAAGCTCAATGGATGTTTTGTATTGTGCCCACTGAAGTGAAAGAAGGCAACCATTTTATTTTCAAATGGGCAGCTGCATAGTGATGTTTAAATGGAGCTAAATGTGAGATTTACTGTTAATTTATAGTAATTGGTTATAAATAAAGTAGCAGTATAGCTTGGCTTTCATCTATTAAAGCCATAGAACACAAATTGAGAGGGAATGAGTTATGAAGGGTAAAAAGTGAAGGGTAAAATACTAGAGTGATAGAAAATGCTGTTACTTAGAAGGAGTAGTGGTATTCAGTTTTGCAGTGTAATGCAGCAGCCACCTTGGGAGCAAGTAGTCAAGCCTTCTTTAGATAGTGCTTTGAGAAGTAAAGGTAGACATCTCTTTGTCCCGGCGTAGAGGAAACCAACATTTTAATGCTGGGATTAGAACCAAGTGCAACTGTGCCTGGAGAGCATAGGTTTGTATTTTCAGTGGTATAATAAAGGAGGCATTTAACTCTGGTCAGATAAATCTCACTCACATTCAAAAAATGCAATTAGGGAAATATGTAAATCTAGATGTTTCATCAAATGCTAGCTAAGGGGTTACCAGTTCTTTCCTTGCACAATGACTGAACTAAAGAACTTCAGTGTCTGTGTAAGAACCATTGTCCCAGCCCCAGAGCCCGTTGGAAACCGAGTCCAGACTGGCCGTGGGAAATACCTACATATTTGACACAGGCCCCATTTCTGAGAGGAAAGGGGGTGGAATAGAAAGTATGGAGATTTTACTGTTGCATTCTAATCAGCCATGATCTGCCTAATTTGCTTTGATCGGGAAGATAAACTAATTTTCCTATAGGCTAGATAAAAGTAATTAGCAATCCAATGCTTTCATGCTTTTGTCAAGGGTAAAGAAAAGAATAGCAGAAATTGTAATGGTGGGAGCAAAGTACCCTTTTCGGCTCATCTGAAAGCATTGTTAATTGAAAATAGGATGGTGCCATAGGAGAGAGGCCCTGATTAAGGTGCTTTTTTGGGCCGGGGTATCATTGTTCACCATGGTCTATAATGTTACACAGCTAAATGTTTCTGAAGACTAATTTCACATGAGTTTTAGTATATTTAGCTTCTGTTCTCTTTTATGGAAAAAGCACATCCCATGTAAACAGTACGCCTGCCATTCTGAGAGGATGCTGTTTGATTTCACAAGGCATTTTAATAATCTTTTTCCACAATTGCATTAGAATGACTCAGTGGTTAGTTAACGTCTGGATCTGCTGCTACCATAAGGCTTCAAGATGAGGGTTTCTGAGGCCATAATAGTGAAAAAACTCTGTGGCCATAGCCAAAGCCAAATTACTGAATATCCCGATCCCCTGATTCTGTCAGGTAACAATTGTGTGGTTCTGCGGGCCTGAACTGTGACTGTTAGCCTGACACATGCACTATGGTGCTGAATGCCTCAGCTGAGTTCCCTGGGAGCTGTCACTCCTCCTTGGCTTTGGCCATTCTACTTCAGTAGAAATCAAGATGTCTTGCAAAATGCTAAGTTTCACAGTATAACCCTTCATATGCAGACATAATGGAATGCCATCTTTATCTAGGCAAACTACTCATTCAGATCTTACTGAATTCCATAGGCTGCAGAATACCTCATTTTTAATACGTCTTCCCCTACATTTCCTCATCTTTATATGAATTGATTAGTTCAACAGGCAGTTACAACCAGCTTGCTTAATAATTCTATCCACCTACCTCTTTGTATTTTCAAAGTTTTATTTAAAAAGTCCGATAAGCTTAAGGACTCCGTTTATCATTTATGTTACATTTGTATTGCAGTCCACAACCATAATTGGGATTGTGGATCCACTATGTCAGGAACAGCTAAAATATAGGGGCAGGCTCTATAAAAGCTTTCATAGGGAAAAAAAAAAAGCAGCTATTGGTGATGAATGGGAAAAACATTTTATGGTGTGGATAGAGAAACAGGGGCATGTGTTCTATCTCAAAGACGCTTCTATTAAAAAAATAATATCCTTTGAAGACAAAGTTTGGAAAATTAATTTCCCCTGCCAGCAAGATGCATTGAGTAGTATTTGGAGGGGGGAAAAAGCTCTGTTCCTGTATGATAGCAGCCTTAAACTGAAGAATATAAAATTTTTTTTCAGTTGTCTTTCTACATCCTAAAATATGATGACATTGTGATCCTCTGCAGTGTTTGTATTCCAACCCATGCAATGGCAAAAGCTGTGTTAGTTTGAATGTGAGAACATGGTAACAAAAATAAAAACTGATATAGGAGTTAAAAAAAAAAGTAGAAGCATTCATTGAAATACCACTGAGAGTTGTGTTTAGCCTGGGAATATTTATTCGTTTTGTTTAAGGAGGCAGCACCACCTCATAGATAAAACATTGATTTGATGTTCAAACCTCTATTTTCTTTATTTCCTTACTGCACCACTTAGTGCCACAGCAAAATTAATTTGTCTCCCACTCCACAGTCTCCTCAACTCCTACTTAGCAGTTAATTCTTTATGTTGCTCCTTGAAAAGTATTGCATAATTGAATATCGCGGTACAAAAAGTGCAGCAGGGAAAAGACAGCAAGCACGTAATTCCCCCCACCTGTAGGCAATAAACATCCTTCTTGCATATGGGTGGGCAGAAGCTGCTCCCCCGGCCCTCTCAAGAGAAGACACAGCAATTCTGCTTCAGACTTCTGAATTACATCACTTTTTCTGTAGGATGTGAGCTAGAGTTTAGATTCCTACAGCTGTTATTCAGAGACCTGAGGAAGGACTGGAGATTGCTTTTGTGCCTCTTTTTGAGTTGCATAGAAATTAGTTTCCTAAATCCTTTGTGTTTTCCCAAATGAAAACCACGAGGAAATCGGACTATCTGTAACTGTTACAGGAGGAAAACACTGACTCTAATTATGAACGCTGTCCTTCTTCCATAGTGTTCTGTTCATTATGAGGCTGAGGTATTACCGCTTTCTTGGGGTAATATGGAAATACACAGTTGTCAAAATGGTGCAGCAGAACAGTTTTACAAGTTTCACAGTTTTGCAGTATCACTCGTTTCTAACTCTTTGTGTTGAGTCCCAAAGAGTTCAACACACTTATGAAGTCAGATCCGTGTCGACTTTTTTAGGAAGATATGTGTAAGCTCTGCCCTTGTTCTGAGCCATCTGGAAACCATCAGCAAAGCACTGAGCCTGACCTTACCTGAGCACTAACCTTACCAAAAAAGATGGTTTTTATCTGGAATCACCTAAGGAACTTGCATGGGAGAGAAACTTGTTCCACCTCATTGAGCCTAAAGGAGTCTGACTATGAGATTGAAACCTACATGAAACTGGGCTCTTAAAGCTCTGCTTTCAGGAAAGACATACTGATTTACAGAGATGAAAGATTTCACAGGTGTTTTAATTGTTGTTACAGCCTAAATTACATTCACTTTCATTAGGGTTTTACTAATTTTTATTACATTTTCTGTATTTCTAGGAAGATCTACCCATTTATATTTTATAAAAGAAGGCCCAACAATCAAGTCACAAGTCTGAACATGTACTGACTAAAGTAAAGACAGCTTCTCGCTTTTCCATGTAAAGAAAACTAGTTTCTTTCACTAAAAGAAAAGCTTGAATAACCAACCAGGCATTACAGTATACTTCTGGTGTCAGAAAACTTGTATTGGTGCAGATAAGAAATCAGATTTCTTCATCTAATTTCCTTGTTCTACCACTAGTGTAAATATTGTGCATACATTTTGTCTTCTAATTTAGTCGCTCACCCATGCTTGCCTTATGCCCTTTAAGATACTCCAGGCTGTCTGAGGTGTCTCCATGGGACACATACGATATGGGCTCTACAGGAAATGCATCCTCTACTGTGCGGACAGCACTGGTTGGGAGCCAGGCAAGTGATCTCAGGAAGTGATGACCACAGCTAAAAAGATGTGGCAGTTTAGTTTACTTTTAGTCAGCCCAGAGCCATGGCACAGTTCCCCCAGAAATCTTAAAGATGCACAGAGAATTGCAGTGTTGTTAACACAGTTACTTGTGTGAGGGGGGAGATCTGGGGTAGAAAACACCTTCTTTTTAAATTTGTGTGACAGGCTTTGTATAAGTTTTACAGTGAGTTGGGCTGAGCGTGGATGATCTGCCGTGCCATATCCAAGCTGCAGAGAGTTTTCAAATTTAAATTACAAGGTTCCTTCCTTTGACAGCAAAAAAAATGTGGGACGTTGTGACGTCCCACCGCCGACAGGAAGGGAGCACCCAATATTTGTAGGTGCCCATGGTTGAAAAGGAACGACAAAAGTCAGAGCATCTGCAAGAACTTACAAAGTCTTATTAGTAAATTATACACTTGGCATGGAAATTGGTGTAAGTTAGTCCTTTATCTTATGGTATAATCCACATGGTCGTTGATTTTGAATAAGGGATAGACTGAAACTGAAGAGAGAG
Source organism: Mohoua ochrocephala (assembly GCA_013398855.1). NCBI lineage: Eukaryota > Metazoa > Chordata > Aves > Passeriformes > Acanthizidae > Mohoua > Mohoua ochrocephala. The sequence goes on from VZTA01022380.1 coordinate 71,941, forward strand.
GGAGGGAGGGAAGGAAGGACAGACAGACGGACTTGACTAAGCTTCTCTCTTTCAGAAGCACTAGTGGGAAGGATAATCTTTGTGTATCCTGGTGAGGGTTGTCCAGTGAACTTCGTTGATCCCCAGGCTATGTGTCCTTGACGTTCACAGTAAAATTTTCCAGTATGGTGGATAGGTCAATTTGTTCAAACAATGAGATCTGTCTGTACCAGGGGAGATTTGATGGGGTCTGAATGTTTTTTTCTTTTAATATTGAAAAATTTTACTAGCATTGCATCACTGGCATCTCAAACTTTGCCTGGGGTCTCCAATGTGTGATGCTGTTCTGTTTTTCTTGTTTCTGTGATGCATAAACATTTTGACCATATTATCTCAATAATAATAATAGTAATGCCTTGTGCCTGTCAAAGTAGCTCATACCTTGGCTCTGGTTTAAACTATTGGATACCAAATGAAAAAAAAAAAAATAAGAAAGAAGAGAATAAAAACGTCCTTGGGATGTAAGAACAGCCAAAAAAAATCAGTTTATGTGTGTAAGGGGCACAGGTTTTGAGGGTTTAAATCCTGTCCATTAGCTTTATTTGGAGAAAGTTAAATTAAAACTGTATTGTTCTAAAAGACAAACACAAAGCAGTATTTAACATATTAGAAATTATTAAGCCTTGTAAATATATAAAGTTTTTTATAAAATATCATAAATTAGAAATGTTAAACAAGGGTTAATATCAATTTCTTGTCTGTACTTTAAATATAAAACAAAAATCTTCTGACATCTGATGAAGAGAAATTTTAGACTGTTTCATTAGATAAAGCAATCAGGTTGTGCTTTAATCAGTTTCTTTGTTGAATTAGAAGAAACATACCTTCCAGTCTTAAAATAGTAACATAATTGTAAAGTTGTCAGTCTAGGGTTTCTGTTTGAACTGATTACACTTGATAAAAATAACAAACCATGACAAATAGTGGGGCTAGGTTTCAGTAATTCACTGAAGAATGTCTCTACCAAGTCTTTGTGGCAAAATGTCTTGTTTGCAGGACAAATGCAGAGTTGAAATAACAACCCATGAATACCACTGGTGAAATGGCTATGTACACAAGGTGAATGCTAAAGTTTTCCCTTCTGAATAGACCTTTTAATCCAGGCATTATCTAGGCTCTGAAAAAGTCTTCAGTGGCCTTACGTACAGATTAATGAGAAAATCTGAGACTTGGAGTTGGGCTATTTGCAGAAACAGTTTTCAAGATTTACTGATGGTTGACAAATGCCATTTAAGCTTTCAAAGCCATCAATATGCTATTGAAAGGGATTTAGAGGGAAATCCTCCCACTATAGAAGACGAGGACTTTGAAGGATCTCGGTGGAAGCCCTTGGTCTCCCCACCCCTTCAAACCTTTCACTGGCTCCCTTCAGCATATAGAGCCCTGAAACGCGTGGCTATGGGAAAGGGGGAGTGGCCCCTTTGAAAGGCGTTTGTATGTAACTGAATGTGCCAATCTGCTTTTGTTCAGGCATGAGAACTGAATAGGGGTGTTTCCAGAAAAAGTCTCTTGTGCTCATGGTCAGTTTTTCAATGGGCATTCTGCTAATAGATTTTTAATATGGGAGCTGGAAATGGCGAAATACGAGTTTGAAAATTCCAGTGAGTTGAAAAATTGCCCAAGAAAGACTCTCTGCCCTATAGGATTTGTTAATGATGCTACCGTTTCCTTCTCTAACGCTGGCTTTCAAAGAAAAGGCACTTCATACATTATACATGTGACAAGACAAATCACCTGAGTTCAAATTTTTTAAATAATGACCTTTATTCTACAGACATTTTAAAACCTGTTTCTATGTTATTTCTTTTCTTTGGTTCTTTTAAAACTCATTTTCAAACCATATGCTTCTATTAAAAGATGTCCATTATGGGATTCAGTTAGGAAAAAAAAAAGACGATGGACCTTAGATGATCATGTTTTAGTTAAAGGGGTTTTAATTTCAGATCAGGATGGCTTGAAGTCCTTGCCTTTGCCTATGCTGTTCTGAATCAGCAGGATTCAAGATGAAAATTCTGAAGAGCTTAACAAAATTGTACAAACAAAAATGTGGCAGAACCTGCTGCACGGTTCTGGAAAAAAAAGAGATTCTCTGGAATCTCTGGTGGATTATGCAAGGATATACTGGGGCTTTATTCATGAAGTTCCTGAGCGATTTGTGGTTTTCAGTCAGAACAAGTGCCCACAAAATCCCCTCTGTGGTCCTTTTAATAGCAACAGTATTTATGCATGTAAAACCATGTGGTGCTGTCCTCTTCAGTCTGTCACAAGTATGTGAAAGTTGAGATTCAAATGCCAAGGCCATGACTGAAGGGGCATCCTTCACCTCTAATCTTCACATCGCTCCCTACATGCGACAGGAGAACAAAGCCAGGGTGTGGGCTGCTGTAGTCTCTTTATACCCAGTGTGTGGTGTGACAAAGAACATTGCTGTGCATCCCACCAACTCCAAATTCCTCACGAACGGAAAGGAAGGCTGACAGCATTCTGCAGAATGTGGAAAATAGGCCAACACCTCTTAGCAGAAGACCTGCTTCTGCTTAGTAATTGCTTTGACTTTACTTCTGTCCCATATTTCATTTCTATCTGCACCATTTTCAGGCTGGCATCCATTTTGCCATCATTTGGGGAAGGAGAGCAGCAGTAACAGCCTGTGGCAGGTACTGTCTCGTGCAGGGTGACCAGTGGTCATAAGGGGCCGCTGTCATGGAGCCGTTGGGTGTTGTGGTGTTCAACTGTGCTACTTGTTCATCACAAAGTAAATGAAGCCTGTAGGAGAACTCCCAGATTGCCTAAGGCTTGTAGTTCTTAAAAAAGGATGGTGCATCTTGACCCAGAAAGAACCATCTGTTACACCCTACTCCACTGCACGGGTTTGAGAGAATGTTGTTTGATTCACTCTGGGTGATGCACAGGAGTAAACAAAATTCTCAGGATGTTCAGGACCAAACTTTTACTTGCAAACTTTAGAACATTGAGGTAGAATAACGTACTTGGCAAATTTTAAATAAACTTAGGCAACTTTAACTTATCCAGACATACAAAGGCATTTACAAGGCATTGACTGAAATTTTTTTTGTCTAGCTTACAATGTATTTTGAGAAGTTAGAAGAAAGAGAGAAAAAAAGGATAAGAGTAGAAAGATATTACCACCTATGGATCCAGCAACAAAACTTGATTGTTGCAATTTAGGTGTCTGCTGATCCAAGTGATGATCACAGTCTTGATCTGCCAGGGGTG